>CM068375.1:415622536-416177753 GCA_034769895.1 Magicicada septendecula
TCAAAAATTATCGATACTAAAAATCACTATTGTTATTTTTCAGTTGAGTGTTGCAATATATTGGATACTTTTAGTCTATGTTCTCGGTTAGCGTTCTATAAATCACCTCCACCTCCTCCTCCTTCTTCTTCAGGCAGTATGATCCGTTGCACAATCCTTGGTCCGACCATCTATTCTTTGGTCTTACAATATTCCGCTGTCGGATTATAATTATAAATTTGTTTTGGCAACCATCCGGCTATTTCTGTTGAGTGTGCCAGTAAGCAAAATCTCCCCGACCGCGTTAGTAGCGCTGTGCAGGGACAGGTCGGTGTTGGGGGTGCCATTTGACTTCTTCTGTCCCCGCAGGATTTGCGTAAAGTTTTCTCCCCTAGATGAGTTGGTCTACGCCGATCTCCGGAGTCCCATCGATCCCTCAATTGACAATGAAAGTATTAGTGAGGACAGATAAGCATAGGTAGGGACCTTAGGTAGATAGATAGGTAGAGCACGCCAATCTTCTCGCCCGCACGGACAGAGCTACGGTATCGCGTTGTACCTTATAGCGTGCCTATCTATATGTTTATGAAGCCCTTCGTTGTTGGCGTCAATTCTATAACGTGCCTATCTTATGGTTATTTAGCCACACGTTGGTTGCGTCAATTCTATAACGTTCCTATCTATATGTTTATGAAGCCCTTCGTTGGTTACGTCAATTCTATAACTAGACGAGATCTTGCTCGTTATAATACTTACAACGGTCGAGTGTCTACTCACCAGTTCGGATGTTCAAATTTGTATTTTATGCCTCAAACTAGGGTTTGCCAACTCTTCTAGGTAAACAAAAAATGCAAGTTTTCTTTTATGATATGAGAATACTCAATTTTTAAAGAAAAGTTAAATGAAATCAAACATACAGTTCAATGCTTCTATTATGTTTTATTAACAGTTATTAATTGGTTTATTTTACTACAATTTCTCCCAATTTATATATTTTAATTCTGCGCCGGTATGTTTAATTATTAGCGGTTGGTTATTCTGACCAGCCGCTGCTTAGCAAACTCTCGTAGATGGGTGTTGATATTTTCGTTCATTTATATCTCAGGTCGGAGTTCTTGGGACTACAGACAATGTTGTCAAATGGACTAATAAAAGTACAAAATTTTACAAATACCATATAAATAACATATAAAATGTGATACACTTATAATTACAGTGGTAAACTATAGCTACTGGATTTAGCGTTTGGAGGTTATCTGAGTTTAGAAAAATTTTTACGTTTAAAATATATTCACTCAAGGAATCGATGTTAGATTGAAATTATTCTTCAATTTGAGGTGTTCGTTTAACCAAAAAAATGTCAAGTGTCTGTTAAAAAGTGATAAATGGTGTTGAAGGTGTATTTTCACATATTGTTTTTATTTTCGTTTTTGTGTTACTGTTAAGGTCGTATGTTAAAATTTACTTAGCAGTCCTCTGTCTCTTCTATCCGGGTAATATTTCTTACGGGTACTGCAGGTAGTCCTTTTCTCGTTAATTCCGTTCTTCTATTTTCTTGGGTATTTAGTTTAGTTATTTATTTTCCATCATTCATCCTTGTTGTTGAAATTTTCGTCATTCATTTCTAGGTTTTAGATATGTTTTTCCTTCCAAGGGTTCGTAGTCAGTCACTTGGGATTCCTCAGCAATTCCTTATGGATTATTTAATTTCTTCTGGTAATTTTTAATTCACGTGAGTGTTAATGTTATTTCTGTAATTTAGTTTATTATCTGCGCCATTAATTTTTATAGATTTTATTTAGTTAATTCTTTTCTTTTCTCATCGCAGTTTAATACGTCTGCACTCATCAAGAGCTAATAATTTATTTACTGGTTACCATAGTGCTAGCTTCCAAACACTAATTCTCATTGGTTGATAATTTACAACATTGTTATATAAAACTAACATTTTTCTATACAAAATTACTAAAAATCTTTAAACTATTATAACTCCTTTATATTAGCTGTAATCCTAAATTTAATAACACCATTAGTTTGCTTTTTGCTTACAAATTATTTTGATATCTCATAATACAACCTTTTTTCAAATTACAACAGATTCATGCATTTCCCATTTGGTTTTCTTTTGTAAATTCCTTTTAAACTAATTATTTTCTATCCCGTTTTGTGTCCTACACTATTATTATGAAACCTAACAGCATTATATACTTTATTTTATCAATTGTTATTGTTTTGTCTTACATTTTACAAATTTCTGGTTACCAGTTATAGGCCTAATTGCCTACAGTTCATAATTCACATCCCCTATACTCATTACCACTGTTCATGTCACTTTTGTTAATTTTAAGTGCTTCTAAACATTATTACTGTAATAACCCAGACTAAATTATAACATTTGATTATTTTTAATCATGATATAACGTAACATAAATCCTTAACAAGCCTTTTAGGCCAATGCTAGTGTCTTAGGTTTTACATGTATTTTAAACGGTTCTGTTAAACATAATATTCAACATAATAATATTTGGGGTTAATCAAAACCAAAACAAAATATAATAAAATGAACAATAGGTGTGTACTAGTATTCCCTTATAATTCCACTTATAGAATAGAGTGTCTAACTCCCTTTGCCTGTTTTCAGCATAACAGTTTAGTCTTTTACAATTATTTTGCACATTGGTTAATAAACATTTATAAACCTAATTCATTGAAATAAAACAATGGACTCCTTACCATACTTATTATATAATAAAACACTTCCTTAAAATAATGGAAAACAATTATCAGTGGTTTGCTTCTAATAAACATTGTTATATAAAATAAAAACATTTTCTGATTTCATTAAAACCATGCCAAAATCTAGTTATAACTATCCCTTAAAATGTATACAGTTTATTACTACATTTGGGTCCAGTTATTACTTATATACTATTATCACAAGTTCTTTCCTTATTCCTGACTACACTTCACTTTATTACCTAGTGTTTTTATGTAGTTCATTGATTAATACTGGGTCCTATCATGGTTCATTATTTATTATTATCTTTCTTACTTACTTATCACTTTTTTGTTCACCTTTTAACATGGTATTTTATATTTCATGTATTTATTGTCACTGGGTCCTATCAAGGTTCGTTAATTACCACCACTTTCCTGCTTTATTATTGCTATTTTAGTTTATGTTTTAATATTGTCTTTTGATAGTTTATTTATCAACACTATTTCTATATATTATCATTATATATGTTCTTACATTTCATTTTCCTTTTAAATTTCCTATTGTTTACGTACGATTTATTTCCCTACTAAATTTTGTACTGTTATATATATATATATATATATATATATATATATATGATTCTTATTAACAATTGGGTATTTTTTATATTATGACTTTAACTATTTTCTCTGGATCACCTTTTCCAATCTATTGAGTCTCGTCATCGTCATTGTCCTTGTCTACGTCAAATTCAGTTAGTGGTGTTGTTCTATCATTTCCTATTTAATAATTTTTATTATACAGCTTTTCTTCACTTATTGATACTTGTATACCTTGTGCTACCGTAGGTCATGTTATAACCTTCAGGAGGCTATAGATTACGATATGAGAAATTATGTTAATATGGTAAATTTTTGTGGTTTATACATAATATAAACATGCTAAAATAAAACAATATTGCTGTTACATTAAGACAAAAATTCAAACAGAAATTAATTATAATATCTTCCGTTGTGTAGAAAACCATAATGTCGCGTTTTCGTTGTAGCATAACGTCTAAGTATTAAACAAAGGAGTTGCGTTACCGAAGGCGGTTCTACAAATTTCCTCTGGAATCCTGCACTTTTATTTCAAATATTTACAGATTACTGACATTCTTTTTTTTTAATACTGTTAGTAGTATTTAGTAACTTATAAAATGTTATTTTTCGTAATTAATAAAGGTATTTTAGTTGTGTAAAATTGTTTTGAAACAGCTACTCAGACCAAAAACGTTCACGACACGAGGAGAACGAGTCGTTGGGAGTAAATGACTAAACGTCAGCGTTCACATGGCAGAAGCGATGTTGATACACTGCGTTTCGTAGTTCAGGTGTACAACTGGAGCAAGGAAATCCATACACTCCGCACAACGAGAGCGAAGGGTCTCTGAAGTTCTTCACTTGTCTCAGAAACTGCTGGATTACTTTGGTCTGCTTGAAGAGTGGGCTCACGCCGCGCCGCTCAGCAACCTGCCAATACGATCAGCCACCCCATGGACATAGGGCAACTCAGCGAAACCAACATTCTCCTGAGACACCGACTCCACCGGCCTGGCCGTTTTCCTCGGTCGGACTATACGTCTCACCTTCCCCGACGGAATATCTTTTGCTCTGCAGCACTTGCTCGAGATGCTGCATCTCCTCGTTGAGAGACAAGGTTTTCAACACTGCCTTTTTTGTTTCGGATGGTGATTCAACATCTTGTGAAGATATCTGTCGGTGTGTATTGGTTTCCTGCATACTTTGTGACCAAGGCTGCCATCAGCTGGTCTATGAACCAAGACGTCAAGGAAGGCCTATTGATTGTCTGTTTCTCTGTCCACGGAGAACTGGATCGGCGGGTGAACACTATTGAGGTGTGCCAAAATCTGGCCGAGTTCCCCCTCCCCATGGTTCCGGATGACAAACGTGTCATCAACATAGGGGAACCAACAACTCGGCTTCAGTGGGGCAGATGAAATGCCCCGCCGCTCAAACTTCTCCACGTAAAAGTTGGCCACTACAGGACTGAGCGGGCTAAACATGGCAACACCATCGATCATTTTATAGAAATTACCGTTGTACTGGAAGTATGCCGTCGTAAGAACTTGACGGAATAGAGCTTCCACGTCCCCCGGGAATAAGTCTGTAATCTGTCTATGGACCTCCTGTACAGGCACCATCGTGAACAACGAGACGACGTCGAAGCTCACCATTAGATCGCCAGGCTGCAGTATTAATCCGCTTACTTTTTGCAAGAAATGCGACGAATCCCGTCCAAACGTTTCTGTCTGTCTGATGTACGGCCGGAGTATATTAATAAGATGTTTTGCCAAGTTGTTTGTAGGCGAGACAGTAACGCTGACGATGGGCCGCAGCGGATCATCAGGTTTGTGTATTTTAGGGACTCCGTTCAACCTAGGAGATACAGCTTCGGAACACGTGACGGCCGCCTTCACTTCGTACGCCAGGAAGACCGCTTAACCAGAAAATCTGTTCTGTTCAGAACTACTGCCGTTGGATGTTTCCGTAGTTTCTTATATGCTCCCGGTTCCAAGAGTTCTTCGATCTTCCTTTGGCAGTCCATTGTGTTCATTACCACAGTTGAACTCCCTTTGTCCGCTGGTAGGATGACAATCGACTCATCTCTCTTCAACTCTTTCAGTGCCCGTAATTCAGCCAATGGAAGATTGCATCGAGGCAGTTTGGCCTTTACAAGGATCCTAGAGCCCTTTATTCTTATTTCCTCCTCTTGTTCTTCCGGACGTCGCCTCACGCCCGCTTCCACTTTGGCAATGATATCCTCCACTTGTATCCTCTTTGGAGCCACTGCAAACTTCTCCCCCCCCCACAATAAAACTGTTGTTTCGATGTCACTTGGAGATGATGACGACCGTTCTGACCATGTCCAGGCTGCGTTGTTCTTGTCGAGTGTTCTCTTCAGGACAGACTCTCCAATACTTACTTACATTCGTGTCGGGCTCTGACACTCTCGCGAACGGCCTCAAAAGCGCTGGTAGTTACGCCATCCACCAGATCCCAGTAGCCTCGTAACAGGGTACAACTTAATTTCACATGCAATGTCAGCAGATGTTTATCGTTGCAGGCTAGATCTTTCTTGGTCCGGTGAATGCGCTCGCGGAGCATAGCCTGTTCTCCTCGCCTGTAAATGCGTCTAAATCAATTATAAACCAATCAAGTCACTGGAAATAACTATACAAAACTTTCTAATATACTTGTATCTTTCAATCTGTGATTTTACCTTTCAAAGTATTCTGCAAATAATTTTATAAAAAAGCCAAGGACTATAGCAATTTTAAGGGAATTAAATTAAGCTACATATTTGAACAATGGATTCTGTCGACTGTGAGTTTTTCTCCACTGCTTCCACTGTCACCGTTGAACATTAAATTAACTTCCTCAGCTTCATCTTAATCTGACTTTTCAAAACTTGGTGTGTAATCTTATGCAGTGTCTTACAAATGTACGCAAACTTTTAATCTAGGTCCTGCAGTAGTGCAGTAATTCTTTTTTAGTATACATACCTTAAGTTCTCCTGCTGAAACAATTACAATCTGTACCTTGACCACTGAACTTTGATATACGCTGTGCTCCCTGGAATGTCGGTTGTGGCTTTACTTGTAGGAAAATGTTACTTACTTTAGGTAACATAATGATTCCATCTACAGTTAGACACTTTTTCAACCTCGATTCAAGTAATTTTACACTCCTTTTCATAGGATAATGTATGAAAGATTTCTGATTTTGTTGGAATTGTCAATTGTAATTCAAGTTATTATATCATAATTGTTACTTACAAGAAATGCTAAAGAAATTCTTAGTTGTGTTGGGCAATAGAAACTTGTAAAACTGTATACCAGACAAGCAGATGTTTGAACATAAAAATAGTTCCCAGGTTTGATAAAGATTTCACCCTATTTCTCAATAAACGTGACTGTCAAGGAAGTAGTAATCGTAAACTGTAGTTTATGTGCTACCAAAGGTTTCTTAAGTCCTTATCTGCAGAAGCAGCTGTGGAGAGATCGAAAGCCAAGGTGTTAGGACAACAGAAGCCAGATTTATGTAAAACATAGGAACTCTGTCGAGACACATCAAATAAGAATTAATGGTGACAAGGTCCAGACAGAACACATAAATGTCGCCATAAACGTGATATCCTTTGAGGGTGTCAAGTAATGGATCAAAAGTGTAAAAGCAGGTGTTTTACTCTGTGAGGACTATAATCTAAAATTGTAAAACTCCACCAAATCGGGACGTAGGGTCACATGATTCAGTCTTTGTCGAATAGCAGGAAGTCTTATAAAAAATTATTAATAAACTACCCTCATTAAACTAGTTTTAGCCAATCATAATCAAGGTTTCAGAAATAAGAAAAGGAAACATTCCCCATTCCCACCACTGTAAATAAGGGTTACACCCACGAATTTTGTATAAAAATCCAAGCAAATGCTGGAGAAACAGATATGATTGTAAGTGCTCTTAGAGCTTACGTCTGTCTCACTTTGACTTGTTCTTTGATCTGAGTTAGAAGGTGTTTTAAGAGAGTCTCTCTAGCCACTGATAATCAGTCATACTTTTTGTTTTTTGTCAATTTTTAAAGAGTAAATAAAGTAGTTACATTATTTTGTTAAAACTAAGTACTGGTAACTGAAGGTACTTAGAATTGAGTGAAAGTAATTGAATTGCGTTAATTTCAAGAATTATTATTATAAAGAAATTTGTAATAGTTTTATTTTTGCAAATCATTTATAAATTGTCTTCAGAAAAGAACGGGTTATATCAATGATTTAAATTTTCCTCCGAAGCCACAACAACTAACAGTTGCAGCCTAGCAGCCACTCGATAGGTAACAACAATTTTTAGCTGGACTGATTTTACTAGTTGAAAATTTGTACTTGAAAGGATGTCAGTTTATGTTTTTGTCAAAAATTAGTAATGTTATTTCTACTGCATTGACAATTTACTCTCTGAACTTTTCCAGAAAATAATTTATTCCTAATAGCTATTTGGGCATTCAAGTTTCACACTAAAATGATTTGCTGTCTCTGAAGAACGTCATAAATTAATTACGTCTCTGTATGGTGGAACTAACTATAAACCTCTATATCTATCCATACCTACCTTATTATCTCAACTGTGTGGTCATTTAGAATTTTTAATGAATGCAGAAATTTAAGTCTCGGCAAACCGTACAACTGAAAGAGAAACCTGCTTCCAACAAAATGTCGTGTGTATGGAGTAGAGATTGACACAAAACACATTTAAAGTCATATTTTCCGTGACACTTTTAAGAGGAGTTGGGTTGGTATCTCTTCTTTTTTTAATGTAAGGGAATCATAGTAGCAATTATCCGAGGTATAGGATACAAGAATATTATTAGACCTTGTGGTTTCTTTAATGCGATAAGTAGACCTATACGTACTAAGGTTTGGGATAAAAAGAAAAATTTGGCAGCTTAATAGGGAAAGTTACATTGTGAATTCAGCTCTCAAAATTCCTTTTTCTGTCAACATACAAATTGCGTGTTTTATTTTCTTAGCAACATTTATTGTAAACGTATGTAAGGAATTTTTCAAGTGTTATTACCTGATTAGTATCCTAATACTATTATTACCTGTAATTTCGAGCATTTAAAAATTTGCATTTTTTATTTTAAAACTTACGAGATGTCACTAAAAATTTACTTAAACCAATTAGCCAATGTAACTAAGAGAGGTTTGTTATCAATCCCAGATATAATCCTAATTTAATGATACTGTTTGCAAAACTAAAATTTACAATTACTTTTTGTTCGTACTATTAATTTGTGTTCAACCATTCGCGGCCGTCTCTTAAATTTCGCTAGTCCTGTCACTATTTGCTGTAAGAAATATTTAGGACAGTACGCGTATATTAACATACCATCGACGTGTATACGCTAATCCTGGTATTGTGTTTGGTGTGTCTTTACATGATTTAAGAGCCACGTCCACACGTCTACTTTTATCTTTCAAAATGTAGGCCTGTAGATGAATAGCTCATCGTCTGTTTTGAAAACAGATCTGTCTGTTGGTGTCGTAGAACATAACACTCCTCGTATTGGATTTACTTTCAGTGGCATAAAGGAAACATAACAGGCGACTAACATTACATGTGGTTTTCTTAAATTTCGTTAGCAAAAATGTTTTTAAAAATGTGTTTACAAAATTGATATTTCTGGAAGTACTCCTGATAGAAATTACTCCTTTTTTCAACATAACCCTCAAAATTCGTTATTCCCTCAACATAGTAATAACGTAGTGATTTCCGATCATTTCTCAAATTTTTAATTAATTTAACCAAAATAGCAGTAAAGAAATTATAAGCAGAACTAACCAGGCTAAAATTGCATTCAACAAACAGAAAAACCTCTTCACTTCAAACACTATCAGCCTAAAAATAAGGAAGAATCTAGTAAAGACATATGTGTGGAGTGTTGCCCCTATACGGGAGTGAATCTTGGACAATTGGAGAAAGTGACAAGAAAAAACTCCAAGCATTTGAGACCTGGTGTTACAAAAGAATATTCAAGATAAGCTGGAGGGAGAAGATAACGAATGAGGAAGTCTTTAGTACAGCTCAGGAGGAGAAGAGCTTTCTACAAAATTTAAAAGGCAGAAGAGCTAAGTTTGAAGGGCACATACTACGACACAATAGGTAGTTTAAGAGCTTAATAGAAGGAACAATTGAAGGAAAGAACTACAAAGGACGACCCCGTTTAGCCTCCATGAAACAGCTTATGGTCGATATGAACTCCACATCATATTGTGAGTTGAAAAAAAACGCAGAGAAGCGTGAAGAATGGCGAGCTGCTGCCAACCAGCCTATGGGCTGCTAACCTAGAAGAGAGAGAACCATAAACAGCGATGTAAAAATATGAAAGAAAGAAATTTTAAATTTCAACAATTTACTAAGCTTTAAACCATAACTCGTCGAATGTCCGTTGTTAATTGACGTAAATAGATTAATAGTTTTTACACTTTACGTAAATAGTCTTTATTTCATTTTATAGCAAAATATTGGTTTTTTATGTAAGACCCAACAGTGTCTTATTTTCGAGACGGCTTAACACGTCTACATAATTTAGTTAAATGATATTAACTACAATTTTCTATTGTATTCTATTTATTGTTCATAGCCTAAAGGTACCATACATACGATCTGCAATAAAATTTTTTATTACTCACATTATAAAAAAAAAATAAATTGATTGCAAATCGTATGTATGCTACCTTTAGGCTATGAACAGTAAATACAATACAATAGAAAATTGAGATTATAGGTACTATTAGTAAACAATAAGTGTGTGAATATTATAAATACATCACATTATTATTAGATATTAAGTAATAATCGGTAATACCCACCATTGAACGGAACATTGGTTTACACTTAATTTTCAAGTATTGTGAACGTCTTAAATTATTGACATTTAAAAAATACTAGTGTGAATGATTCATTAATCAGTTATTTCGTGCAAATGACTAGTTAATTTTTTAGTCATCTGTATTTTAGTTATGGTTTTAAAATTACTTGTATAGGCGGCCTATTTGTAGCAGACAGAGTAACTTAACTAAAATATTCATAAAGTAGTTTCAATTAAAAAGAAACCCCTGAGGAATAAAAGACTTAACATTAGCATACTTGGATGTAACGGTGTTCTAACAACAGGTTAGCGTTAAGTTTTGCGGTTGCCCCTAGGGCAAAGATAAGTGAAATTGCCCTTATCAGGAGAGGAAATTTTGACCTCATTTAGTGTTACGAGCGGCGTGCTGAGTATAAGGAATAGGTAAATTTTACTTACGGTATATTGTTAAATAATAACCAGTACCATTGAAATATACAAGTATGAACACCAACCAGTATTAGTCATAAATAAGGTTTAGAGTATAAAATGTAGCACAATAACTTTGTACAGTCTATTTTTTGAAAAATGATAGCACTATAGCTTGAGCCGTCCACTACACTGGTCGCTTATTCGACAATGACAAGTTATATTATAGTAATTCTACTCAAATTTTCACGTTTGTATTTCTGTTCATACGTAAAACAATAATGTAGTAATGCGTTTTGTAAGTTAATAAAAACTTGATTACGCATGTGAATAACAAACTTTTATCGTATAATTTGGGTGTGAGGTGTATCATGGGCGATATATAGCATTTAATGTACAAATGCCAACCTCACCGTCTCAAAGTACAGCCTCGATTGTATGGTGCACCCTTTTTTAACTGACGAGGAAATGGCGACCGAGTGACTACCGGAATAAGTAGTCTTCCAGTTGCTAGTCAACAGCTTCGGGTGGATGAACTGGCAAACGGTAGGGCACCTAATTTTCCTAGGGTTGAGAAATCAGCCCCAAAGGCTGATGAACTGGTTACTAGTCAACGCCATAGGGATGTAGAAGACGACGAAAAACCACTACATTAAAGATCGTTTAGATAGCTCTAGTAATACCATCATGTCTCTTGGTCTTTGACTAAAGCCACATCTAAAAATTAGAATCTTTTGAAATGTGGCTTTACCGTAGAATACTTAGAATTTTATGGTCAGCACACATAACTAATGTTAAAGTTCTCATAAAGATGAAGAAAGAAAGGGAAGTTATTAACACAGTGAAGATAACAAAGCTTCAGTATCTGGGACATCAGCATCTGTTCATGAGAAATGAACAGAGAGAGATTTTATTTATTGCAGTCCATACTGCAGATAAAAGTACTTCGAAAGAGAGCAGTTGGGCGACCAAGAATCCTATGGTTGAGAAATTCAAGGACCTGGTTTGGCACGAATACAACTGACTTATTCCGTGCAGCAGTACAGAAAGTTGTAATAGTCTGTATGCTATCCAAAATCCGAAACGGATAGAAACTATCAGAAGAAGGCGTTGCCAAAGCCCCCTATCGGTTCCCTTCTCGACTTTTCAGAAGTAGACTAGGTGTCCGTTCCTTGGAGGACACCGTGCGGCAACTTGCACGTAAATTTTACGTCCGAACTGCGAGGACCCAGGCAAACGCCCTCATAGCCGGCCTTGGCAAGTACCGACCATGTCCAGGTGATTCTTGGAAACGGATTTTCCAATTAATGTAATAAAACGATCTAGTACGAGCATGCCGTTGTGGCGGCCACTAAATAAATTAAATATTCCGTCTGGACACGACCACTAGGCAAGAGCTTCTTCCGGAATCGGAACTAGTAAACCATAGAGACGTCTCACGACGCGCATCCCTACAGCAAAATCGGCATTCCATCGGACTACGCAAAGCCAGCCGGAAGGGAAAGGAAGAAAAGAAGAATGGAGAACAAAGAAGAACCAGTGATGGACATCGATTGGGACAGAAGCGGGCTCTACATACCGCTGCCGAAAACAGAAGACGACTGTAGTACGCCAAGAACAGAGGACGCAGCCGCCGAACATCACAGGGCGGCTCGGGCGGAGTTAGCGTCCTCGCCAAACGGCCCTTCTAGGGGTTTCTAAAACGAAGAGGTGTACGATTGGCTCCATTTGTCCTTTGACAATATACAGGGTGGCGCAGGGAAACGGGAAAATTTGAAATAATTAGAAAAATGTAGGAACGTTACAAAATTTTATTTGAGGCTCAAAATATGTTCTACAAGACTGGAAATTACATTAGGCATCACTTTTTAAAAATTAAATCAGTTAAATGCTGCCCATTTTGCCGTACACATTCAGTAAGTCGTTTCTGTAGATTTTGCATAGCGCGGCGCAATGTGTCACCTGGGATTTTGGCGATTTCCTCTTCAATTTGTGTCTGGTCTAGTCTGGTACACGATGCTCTTCAGATGTCCCCATAAAAAGAAGTCACAGACTGAAAGGTCTGGAGATCGGGGCGGCCAAGCGATGTTAGCATTCCTTGAAATTATGCGATCCCCAAACAAACGTTCCTCTGCTGCCATAGACTGTCTGGCAGTGTGTGACGTGGCTCCATCCTGTTGAAACCAGGTGTGCTGAATGTCAGGATTTGGAAAAGTATGGAGTCTTGGAGCCAAAAATGTCTCTAGCATGTTCACATAACGTTCAGACGTCACAGTGACGGTAGTGCCTCGTTCATCTTCAAAAAAGTAAGGGCTTATCACCCCATGACGTGACACTGCACACCATACGATTACTTTGGTACTGTGTAGTGGACGCTGGTGAAGCTGAGCAGGCTTTCCTTGAGCCCAGTAACGGAAGTTCTGCTTATTCACGTATCCACTTTGGTGAAAATGGGCTTCATCGGACATCCAAAGATTTTGAATGAAGTTAGAATCCTCACTGATTTTAGCCAACAATTGTTCACAAATTTGCAGGCGCAATACACAATCATTAGGATTCAGTTGTTGCACAATCTGAAGTTTGTACGGATGAAATTGATGTTCATGGACCTATCACATCTATTTTTAATTTTAATAACTGGCCACTATCACGGCACCGTTTTTTACAGTCAATCAAAATTATATATGTGGTGTAATTTTTATTCTTTGAACGCTCCGACGTCCGAGCTGCAATGACGAGGCAATTTTTCGCACCGAACGACGAGGACTCCTTAAGATGGCAGCTCGCACGGCATCAATATTTTCTGGGGTACGTACAGACCGTACACCCCACTAAGCTTTTTCTTCAAAGCTGAACCAGTCTCTTCAAAATTACGAACCCACGTTTCGATTGCGTGTAACGAAGGAACTTCAGCGCGGGGCGGGATCTGATAGTGGCGCCGAAACTCTCGTTGTGCAGCTGTCAAACTGTCACCATGTCGGTAAAACGCCCTTACGGCGACCACACGCTCTGCATCGCTCCACTGCTCCATGGTAACTAAATGTCCGTTACTGCTAGACAGACAGTTTCACTTCTGCTACATCTACAGGGCTGCCAACGTTAACTTAAAATTTTCCCGTTTCCCTGCGCCACCCTGTATTTTAAAATATAGAGGTACATTTTGGTATAATTATAGAAAATTACTTTTCTTGAAACCAACATAGTTAAAAACAAAGCCTAATTAAAGGTAATACTTTTTCTTTAAAAAACTGACGTTGGAGAGAATATAGACAAGTATAAAATCTCGTGTTCCCGGTTCCTTTGCCTGTGATACAATTTGTTAGACTAACTTGAAATCCTACTGAGGTTTGTGTTTTGTTTTTTAAAATTAACTTTGTGGGTGGTGGCAAATAAAATCATCCAACATCTACTATTGAAAAAAATACTACTAACAACCTTCTAAACCACAAAGAAAACCATTAAAACATTATTAGTAGGATAATTTGGGTAGAAATATAAACGAGAGTTACATCTATCGAAAAAGGAAAATGGAGAAACCGAATAAAATTACATTGTGTAAGAAGATAGAAAATTCTGGTTTTAATAGTAACTTCATTAAAAATAAATTATTTTTGTAAAGCTCATTGATGATGATCTTAAATCAGTGGAGCAGACTACTATCGGTTATGCGTTTACCCAATAGGACTTGCTATACAGAAACAGTAATAAAGAAGCCAAATAAAATAGTTGCAATATTTTGTAACACAAATCAACATTTATAAATTTAACTATGCCGTTAATTAACTATTTTTATTGTTTCAAATAACCCAATTTGGACCTATCACATCTATTTTTAATTTTGATAACTGGCCACTATCACGGCACCGTTTTTTACAGTCAATCAAAATTATATTGTGGTGTAATATTTTTATTCGAATGGAGCAGGATATTCTATGTTCGTCTGACAATCTCTGGACGGCTCCAGAATATTGTGTTTGTCTACTGATCACACAATATACGTATGTTAAGAATAAAACCTTATTATTAGCGGGTATTTGTTTAACATCTGCTTTCAAATAGCCAGCGATACTGTCAGAATTATTTTGTTGTTCTGCTCTAAGGCAGGTCTTTAAACGGTAAGAGCTATTCAAGCTGTGCTATCGCATGCCAGTCTATTTGTTTCTTCGTAACACCCTCTGATTTTAATGCTATTTATTAACTTCATTCTTCTACGCCTCCTTTATTCTTCTTCTATGACACTCTTCATGCCAGTTGTAAGCAAGGAGTCTCTTCTTAAACAATGGCCTAACCAATTCCTTTTCTTATTTCCTATTACCTCTAGATTCTTCTCTCTTCCCCTATTCTTCTTAAAACTTCATCATTTCCTACTTTACAAACTCTCTGTTATTCTTTTTTCCATTGCTCTATAAACCCACATCTCGAATGCTTTTAATCTTTCCCCATTCTCTTTCCTCAGTCTCCATGTCTTTGTACCATATGAATCAACGCTCCACACATAACATTTGGCCAACATTTTTCTTAAATTCTCTTTAATTTTGCCACATAGCAGTCTTTTCTTCCCATTAAATTTTTCTTTCGCTACAGCAATTCTTGGTCTAAATTTCATGAGTCTAGGCCATATCTTCACTTATCAAACTTCCAAGATATTTATACAACTCCACCTGTTGTATTTTGTCTTGCCCTATCTTTATGTTTGCCCTGTTCCCTTCTCTGTTAATTACCGTACAATTAGTTGTTTACTTATTAATCCTAATTCCATATTCCTGGCATACTAAATTCAAATCTATTATCATTTCATTCATTGTCTCTTCATTTACTGCTAAAACCACCACGTCATCAGCAAACTTTATATATTCAATTCTTCTTTCACCGACATTCACATCTCTTGTTTTGTCAAAGCTATTGTCGGAAAAGATAAAAGAAACCACACACACATATTATTGTTCTCTTAACTTATCAATACTGTGTTTCCCTGTCACAACATTTAATCGTATGTGTGAATTCAAACACAGTCTCAAGCTTGTGACTTTAATGCAGTGGCAGAACTTAATTCTGTTTAGTCAGAGTTCACACCTGTATATAACGTGGTTTGCTTTGATGTGACTCTGGAGCTGAGGATTTGCATGTTTCAGTTGACAAGTTTATAGTACAGTGCCAGCAGTTAAACCTTCAGCTGTAGAGTTAAACCCTTTAATATTGTTACGTCGGCGCGGCACTACTGTAGATCTGCACGGCTTTTATTATTGACGAATTGTAAACGACAGCCACTGAAACACTCGTCAGCACCATTTGCAATCAACATCTCGCTTAAATAAAACTCGTCTTCATAAGCACAGCCTAACAGTGTTAGTCACGCTACATAATGAAAATAGGTAAAGCTATGAAGAATATGAAATCGGAGTACAAAATACAAAAAACGTCTAACGTGTACGTCGTATAATGCCGGGAATGAGGCAGCCTCTCATGGACCATCGTTAAACCTAATAACATTAGCTACTTAAAGTCAGACTAGATTTATAAATAACACTTGGTCGATCATGCTTACCAATAGAACACAACATAATCCCTTTCTCCCTCCCTTCCTTTCTTCTTCTCTCTCCTCGCCACCCCTCACGCTCTCTTTTCTTCTTCAGTCTGTGGACTTACGATCGGTTGCGAACTCCTTGCTCTGACCATCTCTTCTTTGGTGACTGTGCGCACACATATCAATCCACGGCGGAACTCTAACCTACGTTATCTAGGCCGTGGCCTCTTCCAGACACCTGTCAACGTTTTGGTAGTCTTCCATAGCTTTCTAGTTCAACGCAGAGTCAACCGTCTTCTGTCTTTCCCCTGTTGGTCAATATCTCCCTCGCAATTCGTGGTAACACAGTTTATATTATTAATACAGTGTATTCCACAGTTCGGTAAACTCAGTTAATTATTTTTATGTTCGATTTCTTACGTTACCGAAATAGTACATTAATAATAGCGGCCAGTAGCGACGATTCTTTATCGTAACTATTTATTGTAGCCTATTTACTATTTACCTTGACCGAGTTGGATTCCCCGAGTTTTTGTAACCTCAGAAGTAATGTTCCCACGAAGACCGGTACCTTGCTGCCGAACGTTTGTCGTACGTAAAACAGAAATAACTCCTAGATTTGGAGAATTTAAGTGACAATTTGTGTAACTTAGACTTGCTCTCAGCTCTTTCGGGAAGTGCCTTTTGTACTTAAGAATACACGGATTGCTACCAAGTTTAAGCAAACTCTTTATATCTTATAATATTGGAATAAGAAAATATAAGTACAGTGGTTTTCCTCTAATCAGCGTAGTATGTAAAGACTACATTTTATACTTCCAAAGGAACTCAGTGTTTACTGAATAGTTGTGAATTTAATGTTAATATTATTATTTCTGAGAAACTAACAAAACAGTGACAAACAAATATCTACTCATAGGAAGTATTGATGGCAAAAGACCAAAAGACCGTCCAAGGAAAAGATGGAAAGATGCGATCGCTGTGGATGCAAGAGAGATGTTGTTAGTGGCAAAGAATTGGGGTCGCTAATTACAAATTATATTACTTTTAGAAATGAGCAATGACAGTAAAAAACATATATCCAATCCTAAAGTTATCTAGCACACAGTAATGTAATTAAGAATACATGGTACATTAATTACAGTGTTGAAATAAGTAATACACAATGGTCACTTCACATTAAATTGCAAGTCGCAATAACAACTTCGCAATAAACGCAATACAATAAAGCAGACCGAAAACTAAAACTCTCTGCTTCGGAAGCGGTGCTTTTATATTTTTCCTCTGTGATATAGTGACCTGTATGTCAGCAGAATAATTATTGACAGACGTGTGGAATGCGTGTTTGCAAAATCTAGAGCGTTGAGTAATCGTGGTTATGGCACAACACATACAATGAGTTGTGTTTAAGATTGCAAGTGTGAGAGAGAGAGCGCGCGAGAGAGAGAGAGCACGTGAGTGTAATGAGAGATGAGGGTTGTGTTGTAGTGTGAGTTCAGAAAGGGATAAAGAAGGAGATAGAGAGAGAGAGAGAGAGAGAGAGAGAGAGAGAGAGAGAGAGAGAGAGAGAGAGAGAGAGAGAGAGAGTTTAGACTCTAAACTTTAGAGAGACTATGACTACCGTCATGTAATCCTATACCCTTTGCTACTGACAGAGATAAGTGGAGGTTCAGGATAGAGGAGGCCAAGGCTCATCTTCGGGGTGTTGCGCCATAAGAGGAGGAAGAGGAGGGGACAAAACACTAAGTCAAATTATCCTTTTAAGAATTTAAAAATGCAATTACAGTCAATTTGATGTGCGTAATAGAATGTAATGTGGTTTCTTTGGGCTGGCTGGCTGACCCAATTCACGATACAAGCGCAGACCTGATTGTCGTTATTTGCAGCGTAGGAAAAGCCAGACACCTGTACGTGATACAGAAGCGCAGACTGTAGTAAATTGGAACTGTAACTTAGTAACAGACACGATTTTTGTCTTGGCACAGTGATGGTGTTATCAGAGGAACAGAAGGTATTGTTACGTAATACGGAACGTTCTACAAGTAACTCGGCTATCCCAGCTGTAATGTGTCTGTGCGTACATATTGCTGCTACTTTGCGATAAAATACAATTACGCGTCAACTACCGAGTCTATACCAGTCCGTACCGGTCAGCGCAGTGTGTTCAAGGACACTGTTTCTAGTGGATTTCCGAGAGCGCCGGTTTGTTTAACACGTCATCCAGAGTGACAGATTCTTGTATATCAGCGGCATATAAATATAGGCATCCAGCGACAATCAAGTCAGTTGTAAGTGGTGATTTATTCCAGTGCGTTCCGAAGTATTGTGGCTAAGTGTTATATGTTTTATAATTGTGCGGGACACTATTAGTTGACATTTTCATCGCGTGTTCGTTCGTAGTCCTTCAGTCTTTCGACCGGTTTGTACCCTCCTAGCATATACCCGTGGTGCGTGTGGTACTGTATCTCTCACAGGTATATGAGACCTACAGTTTAACGCCGGATCCGAACAGCATTTTGAGGGGGGGTTATACTAGGCAGGATACCTCTCGCTGGTTTGCCATTGCCTTGCGAGGGGGAACGGTAGTATCTAAATCAGATGGCCCTGGAGGTAATTTATTGCGTGTGAACAATTTTTATTTGATTTGTTGTAAGAGACTATTTTGTTGATTATAAACTGTTTGTTGTGATAATTAAAACTGGTAATCAGTGACTTAATTGGTGCCTTTATTTTGTTTTCCACTGTACCATACGACGATCAGTGAGACCGTCGTAACACGATTACAGTCTGAAGTACAGAAGGTATTTCCCTAACTGTTTTATAAGTGATATTGAAAGCACACAAATTGTACTGTATTTACTATCTCATGTAATATTTATAATTTTCTGTCTTTGTCAGCATGTGGCAAAAACCGTAACCTAATTGTAGATATCTTTGTTAGATTTTTAAAGCTTTTTTCCAAGCGGACTGTAAAATTTATGTACGACGAAAAACGTGTGCAAGGATTCATAAACAATAAAATAGTAAAATATGATAAGCAACAGCATTGTACTTTTAAACATGTGTAGCTTGAGAAATTTGTATTAAGATCTTCTGGACTTAATGACCTAGAATTGTACGGGACGCTAATAACCTCATGAGAGGGTATTTATCTTACTATAAATTTTGAAAGGAACAAGTTTGATGACGTAAATTTTCTATCTATTCTACAAGTACATATTTCCAAGAGTTTTAAAATTTCTCACCTTGTCACATTTGGGTATCTGAGTCTTTCCTTTAGCTAGACTACAAGTTCCTCTTCGTTGCTTGTGATGATTTAAATTTGTATTTTATTAGCTGAAAAAATGTTAAACAAAATTTAATAGAGAATCTGAAAGAATCTAATAAATTCTAGAAGCGACATTTGAATTATACCAGATTTTAACCAATACACTACCAGAAGCTGGAATTGCTGACATCAAAACCAAAGAAATAAAACTTTATAAAACAATTATGAACCACTTTTGGTTTTGTTTGTGATAATCCTTGTGACTCAGTCCAAAACAGTAAGAATTTTATGCGATACTGAAATCCTACGGTTGTTTGACGTTATCGACATTACTTAGAAAATGTTTTAACATCCGCCGTCTACAGTCAAATTTTATTATGATTCCTTTATTTGAAAGCTGGAAAAACTTGTAGTATTTGGAGACAGAAGTATGAGCTTTGTGTTAGTACCGTGTAACTTGTCAGGATATGACGCGGCGTTGTCCAGAAAGAAAACCACATTCCTTGTTATTTCTTTTCTCATTTTGTTATCAAACTTTGATAACCACTAAATCATTATTTCCTTTGTCAGCTTTCATATTTATGTTTGAACGCCAGGCTATTTGCAAACCACTGATATTACCACAACATAAATAACAGAATTTTTTCCAAGCTCAATTATTAAAGGTTGTTCATATTGTTATGACGGTCTGAGTGATCGTCGTATGGTACAGTGGAAAACAAAATAAAGGCACCAATTAACTCATTAACTACCAGTTTTAATTATTTGCAATTAACAGTTTGAAATCAACAAGTTATTTAACAAGATTATACTCGTGCAATGATTCAGTTAAATTTGTCCACACGCAATAATAATGTCAACTAATAGAGTACCGCACAATAATCACTTTTCACTAATAGCCACTTGAAACGCACTGAGTAATCGGTCAAAGTAAACTTAAGCTGACCGTCGCTGAATGCCTGTATTTATACGCCGATGATATGCCCGAGTAATCTGTCACTTTGGATGACGTGTTAACCAAACAGGCGCTCTCGAGAATCCATTAGAAACAGAAACAGTGTCCTTGCACACAGTGCGCTGACCGATACGGTCTGGAATACCCGCGATTGTTGACCCACGATGAGCGTCACGTAATTGTCCTTCAACCACAAAGTAGCAGCAATATGTACGCACACACACTTTACAGCCGGGCTCTGCTGGGATAGCCGAAACACATGTAGAACGGTTCGTATTACGTAACAATATGGTGGGGCCTTGCTTACACATACCATTATAGTTGAATGATGTTTCGACTGCTTGATACCACAGGCCCGTCTACCTGATACCATCATAGCTTTCATCTGTGAAGAGTCCGGTTTCAAGATGGTTGTAAATATCTTCCTTGGTGTAGCATCAATATGATATTGTAAACAAAAGTCCAGTATTGGACTTCTCCCAGATTCACTGCTCCAGTAGCTCATGATTCATTTTTTTAAGAAAGATTGTGCAGTTTTAGAAATTTAACACAAGATGACTTGAAATTTCAAAATTGTATTCCTTAGCAGTCGAAGACAGTTGAATTAAACGGCTTATTCTTTATCTTTAATTAAATCCCTCGAAATTAGGATTTTATTAGCTTTTGCTTTGTACAACCAAATTACTAATCTCTGTTTTTGGAAATATTTTTTCTTTCATGTTTCCATTTCTATGGTTGCTGATACTTGAACAGTCAAAGTTGTTTTTTTTTTACACTTTTAATTACGGCAACTATTTTTACCGTGAAGTGCTAGTGTTTCTGAGACCTTTTTTAAACTACTACTCTGCAACAAAATACGCCAAAACCGTTTGCTGAAAATAAGTGATGATCTACTTTATTACTTTCCTGGAAAATAACATTCGGAAGCCTTTGATGCAATAATGTGCTCTTCACTGTGCAGCACTTCTTGGAAGAGCTGTCCCAGTGCACCAATCAGATTGCACCGTTAGTAAAATGAGACTACAGTTTTCCTGTTCACGTTGACACAAGTAGTATAGCCTGTATCGACCGCACCTTATTCCGGCTCGCTTTCAACTGCGTTCAGTAAAACCGTTCATGTACAGAAACATACCAACAACGTAACTTCTCTTATGGGAGAAGAAATTCATTACCACGATAAGAGTTCCTTTGGTAACGCCTGTCGTCTTCTAAACGAGTTATACTGAACCAAAGCAACCTTTCTTTGATGTACTGTAGAATATAAAAACAGGTATCAGGAAATATATATGCGGTTATCACGGTTTGATGAAAGGAAACATAACACAGTGTTTTGATACCTTGTTGTAGTTATAACTTTTAATCAAAGTTTGCCGCTGTAATAAGCATTACAGTAAATATGGTTTGAAGTATTTTTCAAACAATTTAAAATTCATACAAAGGAGTTTGTACAATAAGAAAACCAACTTTGTCGTGTTTACTTGCTGAACTGCTACTTGTCATGTTCCGGACGAGGACTTTCAGTGTTTCCACCATTTTTAATTCAGTGAAACACTGAAAGGCCTCGTCCGGAAAATGACAAGTAGCAGTTCAGCAAGTGTACACGACAAAGTTGGAGTTTCAGAGACTGCTAATTCAAACAACAAGATAAATACAGTAAATAACAAAACGTTAACATTTGTAATATCCAATATCGTTTTGTAGATAACAAAGATAGATGGACTTCTCAATTGAGTAGGTTGCCAGGTGGCAGTTGTGTAAGGAAATTTCGCAATACAAGCCTATTGGACAAGGCAGTATAGGAAAACATAGGAAGCGTTGGTGGAAGAATGCCCTTTTGGACAGTAACAGGCGTTTTTCCTATTCCTTGATGGAAGAAGAAGAAGAAGAAGAAGAAGAAGAAGAAGAAGAAGAAGAAGAAGAAGAAGAAGAAGAAGAAGAAGAAGAAGAAGAAGAAGAAGAAGAAGAAGAAGAAGAAGAAGAAGAAGAAGAAGAAGAAGAAGAAGAAGAAGAACGTTTAAGTATAAGCATTATATATTAATAATTTGTCTTATTCTCTAATGCAAAGCAAAAGTATGTGTTGCTTTTATTTGTTAGGTTAGGTGACAACGCTTGTTGGTTTCATTTTATTGCCAAAATAAATAAAAGCCATCGTTGAGGAAAACATAACGTTTAATGTGTATATACAATGGTTATCAGTAACGCTTAACATAAAGGACCTAACGTCTTTGAGTTAACGGTTACTTGTAAAAACATATTATCAAAGCATTAAAAAATACCTTTTCAAGACATTTGAACAAGTGTTCATTTATATTACTGTTTGTTTTAAAATTATTTTCAATTCACATGTACATCTTACTTGTAAGAATATTAATTCGGTTCATTATAACTAATTAAGTACCAAAGAAAAAATGCAAAAATTACAGAAATGTAGATTTTCAGGTTATGTGATGTAGTTTATGTGTGATCGCATCTAATGTTTTTAGATGATCCCCCAGTATCGGCTGAATTGGTGGAAACAACTTTGCCGAATGGATTACTGCCGCTTCCCCAAACAACTAAGGAACTACAACCTGAGTTGACGAAGAGGTGTGGGACGTCCGAGGATGCGCTGGAGTGACCAGCTCTAATTTTTGCATATTTGAGACTGGAACAAACCATTTTTGGTTTAATCCCTGAAGATGATGATGTTTCTGGATAATTTTATTTTAGTGTTAACAATCTGGACGGAGCGATACTTTGATAATGGAACATATCTTCCGAAATGCACAATATATACATTGAAATCAGAAGTCACGAGATGGATAAAGGCAATTAACTATTATTATCAATTTTAATGTTTCACACCTATTTACACAGCTCTAGTTTTCATCATTTTGACTGATTTTCTATGTTCCGGTATTTATCTCTAGCGCACCTATTTAACAATACTAAAGCATGTTTTTTAATTAGGCTATAGCAATATTGTTAGATAAGTAGAGCTCCAATAACTATAAAGCTTAAAAAATAATACGCATAAATGTTACTTAGTCATCATCCTTAGTCAATGTTCCGGTCCCAAATAAGCAAATATTGCAGCTGGTCACTCCAGCGCTTCCTCGGACGTCCCACATCTCTTTATCCTCTCGGCTTATAGTTCCATAGTTGTTTGGGAATCCGGCAGTCATCATCCATTCGGCAAAGATGTTCCCATCAATTCAGCCGACACTGGGCGATCCTGTCGAGTATACTCATAATATTCACTTCCTGCCGTGTATCTGTGTTTCTTCTATGATCATGAAGAGTATACCATGCCACGTGCCTGAGAAATCTCATTTCAGCCACTTGGATGCGACTGGCCTGGCCTTTCGTTAAGGTCCAATTCTCAGACCCATTAAGAAGTGTGGGAAAAGCCATCACCTTGTACAATTTTAGGCGTGTTCCTTTACCTTCTGACTTAAGAGTTCGCCTAATGGTACCGCACATAAAGTTGAACTTATGCAACTTATTCACAACGTCGTTGCATGCATTATAAGGCACACTGTAGCCCAGGTATCCTTAGTGGTCCTTGGTGACACACTTTTCCTTAGTGATCCAGACAAATCTAATTCAAATCTTATTATTCGGTTGAAGTCAGTTGTGAAATTCCGCCATATATTTTTTCACAAAAATCTAAGTCTGCTTACTAAATGCACAAAATTTTCCTTAAGTTGTAAATCAACTTTAACAGATAATATACAAAACAGATCGTTAATTTATTCACAATTACATATTAAATAACCTTAATAAAGTCGTTAGTTTCAAAATGTTTTCATTTTTGAGGTTATGTGTGTTAACATAGAGTAGAACACACTTTTCAGTCTGTTGGACAGCATTGTTTATCTCCATTTAAAGACTAAAAACTATCAAAATTTATGTCAGTCAAGTGCAATGTGTTCTTTGGAATTGGTTTTATAGGCCTATATTTTGACTGATAACTGCTCAATTAACCAAGTAAAAGAAATTTAATTACCTTTATTTCTGGACGATGTACCAGCTGGCACTCCCGAAGCTGACGCCATCTTACTCAAAGTCTGAATGTTGAACATAGTAGTGCACAGTAGGGACGAAAAAAAATTCCCTACATAAAGGAAATATGTACAATGCTGGACAAAAGTATTCAAGCTCTCTGAACGTTAACAAACGTGATATATAGGCTTGCAAAATTTGTCCAGCCGGCTTTACAAAACACTTGAGAGGTTAAATCAACGATAAAAATGTAAACAAAACAAAAAAACAGCATATAGGACATTTATGCAGGGTAATTTAAAGAAGGCAGGCAGCTTCTAACAACGTCGCTAGTACGATAAAAGCCATAAATAAAGTATGTTATTATAGTTAATACAAATAGTTTGTCCAATAAAATGATAGCAACCACTAATAGTCTAGTGAGCAAATTATCAAAGTAAAGTGACAAAATTAAAGATTTTTACTATACCAACACTAGAATTATTCTAAGGAAGTAACTACACTTAATTTTTTATGTTCAGAATAGTTATCGAATTGTAATGACAAGCTGTGTATTGCAGCTTTTGCAATTTTTACAATTTTATCAAAGGGCAATTATCAATTGTTGCGTTGGCAACAAACAAAGGAGGAAAGAGATTCGGAAATTTTACACAATCCAGTTACAGGAAACGAGCACAATAAACTCACAGAAATTTATTTGTTTAAACAATAAATTGTGAAAGCGATTTCGTCTAACCCATTTCTTATTTTGCAGTAAAATGTAGCTAATTGTTATTTATTTACTTATTACAGCTTTCCATAAACTAACTCTAACAAATTTTGTACAACTTTTACACTTTGAAAGTAGGATTAGGAATGTTTATTAAGTTATTAAGTTTTATTTCTATTAAGTTTTTATGACTTTTCCTTTGTGTAAAGAAATTTTCTCATAATAGGCTTCACGAGATTTTAACACAAATTATATTGCATAGTGTTTGACAACACTTTTACATGTGAATATAAACACACTCACACGCCCACGCGTACGTTAAAAACATAACTTTTTGTTACTGAAAGAATATAAAAGTAAACATAGTTCAGGTTCGCGCAAAACATCAAACGCGCGCGCGTGTGTAACTGATAATAACAAAAGTTTTTACAAGAATATATTTTTTATTATTGTATGAATTACATTGTTTCGATAGTATTCAACTATCATCATCAGATAAAAAATTAATAAATATAAATAATATTTAAATCCATTATTCAAAACAGCTCTTTCATATGTAGACTAAATTTCATGTTTTATATGTGTATATACGATATTTTATATAATTAATTGTAAAATATTATATAATTATTTATTATTTTATTAAACGAGTAATTTTCAAAATTTTATCACTTTTAGTATTAAATTAATTTTCGTATTATATAATTTTTGTTCTAGTATTAATTTATTGTTTGCTTTACAATAAATATTTACAAAATTTTTGTAAGATTATTTATCGACCTGTGGAAATTTGTTTTACTAAAGTGATGTTATTTAAATTTGGAAATTGTGTTTTTTTTTGACAGAGTGTGTAGATAAATTTAGTTTGTATATATGTGGTTTTAAATATAAATTACGGTGTTGTAAAAATCTTCTTATAAGCGTTTTTTTAGTTTCGTATATATAAAATTTGTTACAGTCAGGTAATTTAATTTTTTATACTACATTTAAATTAGGAATTAGTTTGTGTGCTGTATGTTTATTTGTGTTAAAATGTGTTTGATTGTTGGTATAGGTAATTTTTATATTTCGGTTTTTAAATAGTTTAGTAATTTTATGATTAATAGTGCCTATGTATCTGAAATTGGCAATTTTAATATTTTGATTTTTTTGTGTATTGTTCTTGAAAGAATTATTTAGCGTTTTTGATAATTTTGTTTATTATATTATCAATAATTTTAGGGTTGTGTCCATTTTACAGAAATATAATATTATATCTTTTTTTTGTATTTCAAATTTATTTAAAGGAATATTATTCATTATAATAGGCCTATATGATAGAAATAAATACGTCATATTTGTGTTGAGGAGGATAAATTGAATTTTTGAAGTCATTATTGAAGTTTGAGTTGGTTTTCTGAGAATACGGTATTCATTAATGAAATATATAAAAATACATAAAATAATTTGTAAAAAATATGAGTATTTATTATTATAAATAATAAATATACATGAAAAATATGAGCATTTATGAATGTAATTAATAAATATACAAGACAAATATGGGCATTTATGAATATATATCCATAATTTTACTAGAGAAATTCTTTCTTTTTATTGGGAAAAATTCAGTTTAATGCATTTTCACTTGTGCCTATTCCGTTATTTTTCCGTTACTACGTTTGAGTTCTCTTTTCAGAAAAGTTTTGCACTTAGTTTACTTTTAGTTTGCTCTATGCAATTGTGAGGAATCATATTAGCGTATATTTTTTCCTGTATCAGTTATGGTTAAAAATCTTTATACAATTAAAATTTTAAAACTACGGATAAAAGGAGATAGTGTGTGTGGCAGGTGGGGTACAAAGTTTCTGAATGAGGTGAACAGATGTTTATATGCATATGCTATCTTCAGTGATGTAGCACATTTATTTTATTGCCACTGGCTCCGTTACGGACGCTGCCCAGGGACAGCTCAGTGGTGGGACTGCCTCCTTAACACCTCTGAGCTTGTATGATTATCATTCACGGTTTTCTCCCCTAGGCTCTTCCGCTCTCTACGCTGTTGAGATAATTCTCTTTCACCTTCGAGACCGCTTGCCGGATCACACCTGTAACCCCAGGCGGGGGCCCTTACTGGCTACTACTACCATCCGGGGAGCCAGATTGACTCAAGTTTTTAACGATTTTGTCGATTTTACAAAACACCCATGACAAGAAAAAATTTAAGGAATCGGTAAATACGAATACCTTGACAGACAGATTTGGAAATTAACAGGTATTTATGAATCTTAAAAGGCACGAAACGTTTTAGTTCTACCCCTGAATTTCAGATGTCACTCCGCGAACTGTTCAACCGACCCCTTGTCAGACTTTGGGCTTATCATGTAAGTACTCAGCTAAATAACATTTTGAGAAATACATTTTTTTTTCAATTTGGCTGTTTATGTCTGTAGCAATTTTTAATTAAAATAATGAGTGTGGGAAATTAGGGATATGAAAAGTATATTTAGGAGGGCGACAAGCACCCTATCGGCTGCCCTGACTGGCCCTCGTAATTGCGCATTATGCATAACGTTATGCATATACGAATATGCAATACGCTAAGAACGGAAAGTAGCCAACTTTGGTCACCTGCCAATCTTCACAGTGTATACAAATTCTGTTTCCTTAAGCCATTGTGAACGTAATATTACAGACGCTCGGGGAACAATATACTATTAATCTTCTTGTAATCCGATCCAGCGAATTAAACTGCCTTGAGCAATTTAGAGGTGTTATTACAGTCTGTCTGCTGTTACGGGATGAGAAACCACGAAATCCTTCTCTTCTACGCAGTTGCTATACATTTATCACGCCCTTGTTCATATTACACTGTACCTGTCAATATTAAAAAGATTATTTTTACTATCGTTAATAACTTTTATTAGTCACTTACGTTTTAATATTTAAATAATTTATTTTACAAATATTTAGTTCTTTTTTTATTCGTATAATAAAAAATCTGAGGACTACATGCCAATTTCAATTCTTTCTCCCTAGTTCTTTCCTTTTTCTCTAATATTATTTCATCTTTTCACTACGTCACTTCTTCCTGTCTTCAGTCCTCTTTAAACCTGTGTTTTTCTCTCTCCTACCCTATAGACTCCTTCCATTTTTAACACTTTGCCCCAAAAAAATCTCTTTTACTTGATTTTTCTGCATTTAATTTATTTTCTTAAATCCTTATTGACTTCTTCAATCCAACTTAATGTTGACTTCTTTCCTTACAGATATTTGAAGACCTGTTTTGTTAACCTATTGTCGTCCATTCTATATCAATGTCCAAAAAAGTCTAGTCTTTTTTCTCATTGATTCTGTTACTTGTTTTTATACTTTGGTATATCTCATCGTTACCTTTTAATTTCTAAACTTAAGAGTTTTTCGTTAGGGTTTTTCGTGTGCCTAATATTTTCCTAAAAATTCGTCTTTTCAATATTTCTAGTTTGTTTAAACTATAGTTCAATGCTAGGACTTTTGTTTGCATGTAGGCATTTTGGTCTCACTACTGTACTGTAACGCCTTATTTTTGCATTTCTAGATACGCGCTTTTATTGTAAATGTTTTTAGTTATACCATATGCTCTTTCCGTTGTATGAATCCTTTCTTCTTTAGCAGATTTTTCTAAAGCATTCTCTTGAATTATTTCCCCTAGATACTTGAATTTTGTATCCTCCTCTATTCGACCCAATATCTGTTAGCAGGAGTTTTGGGGCATTATTGATGTCCTGAGAAATTTGGTTTTACCTGCAGAAATTTTTAAGCCGGTACTACTGGCTATGCCCTCTAAAAAATTGACCTATTTTTGTTAATATTATTATTTATTATTTTTACTAATTTCCTTCAGAGTTAATATTTTTAGCATGCGTTTGAGATAAATCATTCTATCACACTATTACTCCTGTTCCTCTACTGAGCGTCGGTCGAACGTAGAGGTGAATGGTAGGTACGCGGCGATAGACAAAATTATTATTAATATTAGTAGTAGTAGAAGTGGTAGTATTATAAGTTCTTAAGAGACTGATGCCCTTATTTTTACTTCCATATTCCTTAAGGAATGGAAGTATGGTGATGGCAAAAAAAATCGTGTTCGAGATTATTGCAGATTCTGATTCTACTACACTCAAAACATGAAAAAAAGTCGTTTTCCGAAAAGTGTCTGTGTGTGTGTCTGTGTGTCTATCTGTCTGTCTGTGTGTCTGTGTGTAGATTTTTTCTCTATGGCAAACGATAACTGCCGCACATTCAACAGAATCAAATAATTTTTTGCATACAGCCCTGATTTGTAGAGTACTCACGACCTATTGTTTTTGGTGAAGATCGGTTGAGGGAAAGGGGTAGTTTACCTGCAACGGTTTTTTTTAATCAAGGGAAATGTTTTTTTTTGGCAAACGATAACAGCCGCAAATTCAAACAGAATCAAATAATGTTTCGTATACAGCCCTGAATTGTAGTGTTCTCACGACCTGTTGTTTTTGGTGAAGATCGGTTAAGGGAAAGGGGTAGTTTACCAGTAACGTTTTATGTATTAACAAGGGTATTTCCTATGGCAAACGATAACAGCCGCAAATTCAAACAGAATCAACAGATTATTTGCATACAGCCCTAAATTGTAGAGTTCTCAAGATCTAATGTTTTTGATGAAGATCGGTTAAGGGAAAGGGGTAGTTTACCAGCAACGTTTTTTTAACAAGGGTATTTTCTATGGCAAACGATAACAGCCGCAAATTCAATCAGAATTAAATAATGTTTTGCATACAGCCGTGATTTGTAGAGTACTTAAGACCTATTGTTTTTGGTGAAGATCGGTTAAGGGGAAGGGGTAGTTTACCTGCAACGTTTTTTTATCAAGCGTATTTTCTATGGCAAACGATAAAAGCTGCAAATTCAAACAGAATCAAATATGTTTTTGCATACGTCCCTGAATTGTAGAGGTCTCAAGGACTTTCGATTTTGGTGAAGATCGGTTAAGGGGAAGGGGTAGTTTACCAGCAACCTTTTACGTTTTAACAAGAGTAAAGTACTTGAAAATTCATTTAAACTTTTTGAAACAACGGTAATTGTTAAAAATAAAATAATTTTGTTGCCAGGCAATAAAATTATAATTTTTTCATTTTAATGTAAATCTGTACATAGTATAAAGTAACGTCGGTCCGTTTTCTCTCTGTGTTTGAAATCGCTAATCTCAGGAAGTACTGAACGGATTTTATTCAAGTTTTCGCCAATAGATAGAGTGTCTATCGAGGAACATTTATGTGTATAATTAATACATATATGTTGTACATTAGCTTAGCTATCACGGTTTATGTCAAGTAAGTGGTATAGTTTACATCTTATATATATAAAATGAATGTTTCTTTGTTTGTCCCGTATGCGTTCCTACACCATTCATCCGATTGCGATGAAACTTCGGTGAGTTGTTGTGCGCATGTCCGCGAAGGTTTATTCCACATCTCCTCCTAAACCACTGTATCGATTTCATCCAAACTTGGCACAAATATTTTACGCAACGGGAGAACCAACATAGGATAGGTGTTTTTTCGATGGGGTCCTTTTGGGGGTTCTTTGGGGTCTTCCACATCGCCTCCTAAACCACTGGACCGATTTCAAACAAACTTGGCACAAATATTTTACGCAAAGGGAGAACCAACATGGGACAAGTGTTTTTTACGATACGATCCTTTGGGGGTCCTTTGGGGTCTTCCACGTCTCCACCTAAACCATTGGACCGATTTCAACCAAACTTGGCACAAATATTTTACGCAACGGGAGAACCAACATAGGACAGGTGTTTTTTTCGATACGATCCTCTGGGGGGTCCTTTGCGGTCTTAAAAAATATTAGATCTGGTTACTATGGCAACCCAATAGAATAGATTCTGTTCTAAATATATTATCGCATTAAATTGAAGACCACGCGAACGAAGTTGTGGGCCACAGCTATTTATTTTTAAGAAGCCTACTTTAATTAAACTTTATTACTAATTAAACTAACATTTTCATTACGTACAACGTGAAACTCCGTAGCGAAGCACGGGTATTCTGCTAGTCATGTATAAGAGAAAATATATCGTGCGTGGCAGGCAAGCATATCTCAGTTATGTACTGTTTACGTTTCCATTTTATTATTATCACTACCGCAATAAAAAGGCAGGGAAGACACACACACACACACACACACACACACACACACACACACACACACACACACACACACACACACACACACACACACACACACACACACACACACACACACACACACACACACACACACACACACACACACACACACACACACACACACACACACACACACACACAATTCGCGTTATTTCTGGCCTCATTCATGTTTATTTTCTTACATTTGCACGGTTTTTAAATGGAAAGTGCCGAACCCATACCAACATAACGCATGCAAGCCGAAAAAGTGTCCAGCGTGGATAGCGATTTGCTTCCTGTGGATCGCTGGGCAGTGTAACTGCACGTGTTTACAGAGGAACGATTCATAGACAGACTTTTCGTCTTTAGGGAATGAACCCTCTGCAAGATGCTGAGGGTCCATGAGTGACTTCGGAGCGCTCCTTCTTTTCCGCGTGTTTGTTCTGTGAAACGTACACTGTAGATTCGCAGATTTATTCTAAGCAACGCTCAATAGGAAATGTTGAAAATTTTTGTCCACGGTGAACCCTCATACACACTAAACCTGCTCTGATGTTTTAATTACGGACATCATAATATTAAAACTTTGGAAACTTGAGCACTACTTAATGGAGGTCAATCATTAACTTATACAAGCCATTAATTTTATGCATATTTTTTATATATATGTGTACAACGTTATCGGCAACAAAGAAGTAGTTTTTTTTTAAATTCCTTCCCGGGATATTTGGCCGTAGTCCAATGTTTTCTACAAAACCAGACGTTTCGGCAATGCCATTGACTTCCATCATCAGTGAAAATCGAGTGCGATAACGTGAGGTGGTATATGTTAGTGACCACAGTACTGTGGTTAAGGCTGAAGCAGTAAGTTGAAAGAAGTAGTTTCTATGGTAATATTCCATTTCGAAAATGATTTTAAAAATAAATCTTAGAATATGGAAGTCATGTATGGTTCTCCATACCGATTTTTACAAGATTGAAATGTTAATCGTAAAAAAAGGAATGGACATCAGTTGCTATGGATATTGGTTGTCGCCCAGAATAATGTTTTATAACCGGTTAGTAAAGTCGGGTTATGTGAGTAATCCCCCAAAAATATTTTTTTATTGTACGTTACATAATTTATAATCTTATTGTTTATGTAAGTAAGGGTTATGTAAGTAATCCCCCCAAAATATGTTTTTATTATACGTTACATAATTTATAATCTTATTGTTTATGTAAGTAAGGGTTATGTAAGTAATCCCCACGAAATACGAGGGGATGTCCACGAAATCCCCGCGAAATCGTATGTCTTATATTATACGTTACTTAATTTATAATCTTATGTCTTAACAACAGAACGACACGTTAAGCTCTCAGCATCAAACTGCTAACAAGTTGTGATAACAAAATTTAAGGAGGAGAATATAAAAAAAAAACTTGCAGACATAAAAACATAATTATAAAACTAATTATAAGGTATTAATTCATTTACCACTAAACACGATACGTATTTGGACATTTAATTAAGCAATAAAGAGAGTTTTTAGAAAAGTGTGGTGAATATTAAATTTACGTTTGAAAGAATTACCATACGGAGTGTTCTGTTTGAGGGTACCGGAATCAATAAAGCTGCGTCCAGCGACACCTGCATTCCACTCCTGGGAATTGTTAAACACTTCGTACTACAATAGACAAATTAAGCAAACAGAATGGCAATTTGCACAAGAAGGGCACAAGTGAAACTGTCACTTTACTCTTAGTGTTTTCAGTAGCCTATATTAGAATAAAGTTAATAATCATAAGAAATTACTGCTTTATATTCAAATTCAAGCAATTTATATATTTAATAATTTATTTGTTTATTCACATCTATATATTGTCACGGTATTACACAACATTCTACATGTTTCTCGGCTATACTAGTAGAACCAGCTGTAAATTTGTGTGCGTACGTGACTCTTAACAGTCGTTAACAAGATTGTTCCAAAATCATCGGTCCGCGCGAGCTGTGTTCAAGGCCGCATTCAATTACGCTCTAGTGGATAGTAGTAGTACTAAGGATTATTCTGTAACACGTGTGATATCAATTTAAACAACGACAGCTGCGCTTAGCAGTCAGTTTAAGTGGCGATTTATTGCAGTGCGATTCGAAGTATTCTGGCGAAGTGTTGTGTGTTTTATAATTTTGCGGGACTTTATTAGTTGACATTTTTATTGTGTGTGAAAAATTTTTATTTGATTCGTTGTAAGAGACTATTTTGTTGATTACAAATTATTAATTGTGATAATTAAAGCTGGTGTTTAGTGACTTATAATTGGTGTCTTATATTCTGTTTTCTACTGTAGCATACGACAATCAGTTAGACCGTCGTAACAATATGTTATTTATATCTATCCAGAGAAAAATATTTAAGAGTAGAGAATTTAAATATTTAAAAAACACATTTAAATTCATAATTTTGTTGACTTTGATGCTTACTGTTTTTTAAATTCATTCACTAAATTTGGACAATGTTTAAACTATACTTTCAAGTAAAGAAAATTGATTGCGGTGACCTCGGAGAATAATACACCCTATGCAGGTTACGCATCTCACTTAGGCCGGGCACGTACGTAAACAAATAACGAAAGGTCACGGATTCAGATAACAGGTGTAAAATACAATATAATTCTACTCAGAAACAGGGTTATTTAAAGCATCGTTGTATTTTAGATTTAACATGTACCTGGAAATGCAAGCTCTGAAGCATGCCCTTCAGTTGCCTCATTCATAATGGCAAAATTTTATTATGTGTTTTCATTTAATTAAGAAAGTTGTGTTAGTAGTTATAATCACAATCATAATTAACGCTGTTCCACACCACTATGGAGAAATGATCCGATTAACGCAATTCAAGCTTCACAGCTCATAGTCAGATCGGAAATAAAGCTTGAATGAGCTGTGAAGCTTAAAAGCGTTAATCGGAATAATTTTTCCATAGTGGTGTGCAACAGTGATAATTCTTATTGTATTTCCATTTTCTAGTAATTTGTATGTAACAACGGAGGTAATAAGAGAACCACGTTTATATAGGTTAACAAGTCGTTACGCTGTTAAAAAGAACCAAAGATTATATGTTGAAATACTGAAGGAGAAAAGCATAGATAGATAATTGTCTTTGAAACAGAGTAAATGAAGTCTTAGATTTCATTCACTGTCCCTTAGATGGATTTTGTTAACAAGTGAAATACGCTTGGAATCCCAATGAACTGTAAATTTCTTTTGTTACATTGAAACCTTATTTCTACTTCGACACGTGGTGATTAATCTGTCTTCGGTGAAAGTAATGTTTTGCTATTAGATTATTAAGTACAGATTCATTAAATTTTAACGATTTTTTTAGTCATTGTAATATTTCGTAATATCTTTCCTTCGAATTATTATTCCGACAAATTATAATTATAAAACGACATTTTCAAAAGCAAAATCTTTAAAACATGTATATTATTCTGAAACGTTGTACACATAATGTGTAATGACTTTATTTCCCTCAGAATTTTTGGTATGGTAACCATAATCAGATCTTATAATCTTAAGAGTGTGTGATGTAAGTTCAGCGCGAGGAGATATACTGTAGATTAATTATGTCTAATATTTTATATTACTCTGTGTAGCAGTAATCGCTCTTAACTTAATAAATTTATTTTATTTATGAAATTTATTAAATATTATAATAAGATTGCACCCGTATGGAGTTGCGCTTCCCTAGGTGGCGGATAGGGGAATGCTAACCAGATATGGTGGGTAGCGGGAAAATAAAATACCCGTGGCGGACCAAAACTAAATGCTGCTGCCTTGTAGCTGGATATTGGTTTACCAAATGCTAAAAGAAGTAAACCTCGATTAAAAATTGCCTGTTCCTTCAGGTTGGGTTTTAATGTAATGTTCTAATTCCCTGTTAATTGGAAAAAAAGGAATGTTACAAAACCAAATAGATTGTAGCTTAATGGATTTAATAAAAGTTGGATAGAAGAAATTAAGACTACATTGAGGAAAAGAGAAATCGAAGAAGATCTTTGGACGGACAAGCAGCAGTGGAAGGAGAAAGTTCAATCAATTCAGTAACCTTTGGTTCCGCAAAATGTGTTGACATTGTACAACCGGAATCTTCTTCTGATAGTTCTTATCCGTCTCGGATTTTGGATATCGTACAGACTATTTTAACTTTATTGACTGCTGCAATGAATAAGACTGTTATATTTATACCAAACCAGGTCCTTACATTTTTCAACCATGATATTCTCGGTCCCCCAACTCTCAAATAATAATTAGATTGCAAAATCTAAAATAAAGTGGGCTTCATTCTTGAAATTCTAAAATCATGATATTATTCTTTTTTTTAATTTAAATTCTAATTATAAATTGTGTTACAAACTTTAAAAACAAGTCAATGCATGCGCAGAAAGATAAGACGTCTAACTGATCATAAACGTATGCCTCTAAAAGTTTTAGAGGTATAAAATCGGAGTTACCTTGAGTGGAAAATATATTGGAGTAAAATAGTCAATTAAATATTGACAAATTCAAAATACAAAAAGTTCACACAATGCCCTGATGATTAAGCTACACATTTTGTCTACATAATGTATAGCAATTAGTGCTTCAAATCATGTTAACGTGGCGACAACTTTACTATTTCTAGTTAATATCAAGTTAGTAATAGGCACTAGCAGTGAGAAAGGAATCAATAACTTTATTCTTCCTGTTATCTTTGTGCTTGTAAGATTAGGTGTTACTTTTTCTCCTGATAGTTCCTATCCATTTTAGCTGTTGGATATCATACAGACTATTTTAACTTTCTGTACTGCTGCACGGAATAAGGCAGTTGTATTCTTGTCAAGCCAGGTCCTTAAATTTTTCAGCCATGATATTCTCGATCGCCCAACTCCTCCCTTTCCAAGCACTTTTTCCTGTCGTATGGACTGCAATAAGTAAAATCTCTGTTCACTTCTCATGAGATGTTCTAGATACTGAAGCTCTCTTATCTTAACTGTGTTAATAACTTTCCTATCTTTCTTCATCTTTCTAAGAACTTCAACATTAGTTATATGTGTTGCCCATGAAATGCTCAGTATTCTACGGTAAAGCCACAATTCAAAAGATTCCAATTATTTAGATGTGGGTTCAGTCAAGGTCTAAGATTCTACACCGTAGAAGAAGGTCAAGAATACGTAGCAGCGTAGAAGTTTCATGTTCGTGTTTATGGTTAAATCGTGAATTTTGAATAAACTGCTCACTAAAACTTCTTATTAGGTGTTACTAAATGTTTTAAAACATTTTTATTTAATTTTCGCTTACAAATTATGATACGCGACTGTTTTGTTGACGCCTTGTATTAACAAAAATATGACATATATTCTGTACAACAAATAAATATAACTATTGATAGTATACTCTTATATGCTGAACTTAAATTAATGGTTTAGTGATTTAAAGTATTAGTAACAATAAGTCATTGAAAATTGGCAAGAGTTATTAGATTATTCATAAGTTAAAGATTTATCTGCTTGGTGCTAACATACTAATGTTTTATGTTAAATAGGACAGCGTAAATGAATATGTATCGAGGTTTTACAACATACTTATGTAAAGCTATAGAAGCCCACATGAATCCCACTTTTCTATAACTCTAACAACAGTCTGCGATTACAGTAGGACTTATGGATGTTTATGCGGTTTAGGTAGTTACTGGCTATTATGACGTAAACACCCGGCTTGGCTTACATCCCAACCGGGAAACTGTGTTATCTAAGCAATGAAATTACTTTATATTCCGGGCTAAAAACCATTTATTTTGAAAGACGTGGTCTGAAGCACAGAGAAGCTACGTCTATGAAATATATTACGTTAGTTCGAAATCCACACTAAAAAAAACCTATGAAAATACACGAGAGAAAGTCAAAAAAGAGAATAAAGTTACTGAACATTCGGAATTTCACAAGTGTGTTAAATAAGGACAAAGTTAACAAACAATTCTGTTTACAAGAGCCCTGGACCGAAAAGACACATTCTTCAGTAAAATTATTCAAATAAAGGTACATTCTGACGCAGGAGTGGATCCAGCAAACAAATTTGGGTGGAGAAAAGTTGACTTTAGGGGAAGGAGGATTATGAAAAGTTGGACCATTAATTAAATGCTTAAAGTGTAAATTATAGGAATGAATGAAGATCACAAATACAGTTTATTATCAACACAATAAGTTTATTGACGTACAAATATAAAATCGTATCTATGTTGGCAGTTCATTATCCTTTCAATAATATTCACTTACAGTTTAAAATGCAGTTTTAGCTACTACAATATACACAATACTGTTCTTCTGAAACTATTTCTCTGGTATTTTTCAAACAAAATTAACATGCTGGTAAGGTACAATTAATATTTAAAGTAAATATGGTGTAAAACCACAAACCTACATAAACTGGTATACACCTGTTTATTATATTATAAAACGACGAATCTGAAGTGACTATTTGGGAGAAGAAATGTCTCCATTTTTACTCCATGTCTCCACCATCGTGGATTCGCGCCTGGGTAACGACGTAGCCATTGAAAGTAAGGTGGAAGAACGGAATGCAAATGAAAATCTACAAAGAAAAGCAAATGAGATTGGCTTAGAAATTAAACAATAAACAATTGAATATATGGTCATGTTAACATCTGAAAGTCAAAGACAATTGTAAGTTTTAGATACAGAAATTAAATAATTTAAGAAAATTTAAGTAACTTCAACCCGTTAGGAAATGTTTTTTTTAATAATTAATTGCTTAATAAATGCAATTATATAGTCCATAGAAGAATGCAGTAGTCATACTTTGTAACCATGACAATCCTAAGAATCAGAATGATAATTAGGACTTCAAAAATTATCGATACTAAAAATCACTATTGTTATTTTTCAGTTGAGTGTTGCAATATATTGGATACTTTTAGTCTATGTTCTCGGTTAGCGTTCTATAAATCACCTCCACCTCCTCCTCCTTCTTCTTCAGGCAGTATGATCCGTTGCACAATCCTTGGTCCGACCATCTATTCTTTGGTCTTACAATATTCCGCCGTCGGATTATAATTATAAATTTGTTTTGGCAACCATCCGGCTGTTTCTGTTGAGTGTGCCAGTAAGCAAAATCTCCCCGACCGCGTTAGTAGCGCTGTGCAGGGACAGGTCGGTGTTGGGGGTGCCATTTGACTTCTTTTGTCCCCGCAGGATTTGCGTAAAGTTTTCTCCCCTAGATGAGTTGGTCTACGCCGATCTCCGGAGTCCCATCGATCCCTCAATTGACAATGAAAGTATTAGTGAGGACAGATAAGCATAGGTAGGGCCTTAGGTAGATAGATAGGTAGAGCTCGCCAATCTTCTCGCCCGCACGGACAGAGCTACGGTATCGCGTTGTACCTTATAGCGTGCCTATCTATATGTTTATGAAGCCCTTCGTTGTTGGCGTCAATTCTATAACGTGCCTATCTTTTGGTTATTTAGCCACACGTTGGTTGCGTCAATTCTATAACGTGCCTATCTATATGTTTATGAAGCCCTTCGTTGGTTGCGTCAATTCTATAACTAGACGAGATCTTGCTCGTTATAATACTTACAAAGGTCGAGTGTCTACTCACCAGTTCGGATGTTCAAATTTGTATTTTCTGCCTCAAACTAGGGTTTGCCACCTCTTCTAGGTAAACAAAAAATGCAAGTTTTTTTTTATGATATGAGAATACTCAATTTTTAAGAAAAGTTAAATGAAATCAAACATACAGTTCAATGCTTGTATTATGTTTTATTAACAGTTATTATTTGGTTTATTTTACTACAATTTCTTCCAATTTATATATTTTAATAGTGCGGCGGCATGTTTAATTATTAGCGGTTGGCTATTCTGACCAGCCGCTGTTTAGCAAACTCTCGTGGATGGGTGTTGATATTTTCGTTCATTTATATCTCAGGTCGGAGTTCTTGGGACTACAGAAAATGTTAAATAGACTAATAAAAGTACAAAATTTTACAAATAATATATAAATAACATAAAATTTGATACACTTATAATTACAGTGGTAAACTATAGCTACTGGATTTAGCGTTTGGAGGTTATCTGAGTTTAGAACAATTTTTACGATTCAAATATATTTTCTTAAGGAATCAATGTTAGATTGAGATTATTCTTCAATTTGAGGTGTTCGTTTAACCAAAATTCAAGTGTCTGTTAAAAAGTGATAAATGGTGTTGAAGGTGTATTTTCACATATTGTTTTATTTTCGTTTTTGTGTTACTGTTAAGGTCGTATGTTAAAATTTACTTAGCTGTCCTCTGTCTCTTCTATCCGGGTAATATTTCTTACGGGTACTGTAGGTAGTCCTTTACTCGTTAATTCCGTTCTTCAATTTTCTTGGGTATTAATTTAGTTATTTATTTTCCATCATTCATCCTTGTTGTTGAAATTTTCGTCATTCATTTCTAGGTTTTAGATATGTTCTTCCTTCCAAGGGTTCGTAGTCAGTCACTTGGGATTCATCAGCAATTCCTCACGGATTATTTAATTTCTTCTGGTGATTTTTAATTCATGTGAGTATTAATGTTATTTCTGTAATTTAGTTTATTATCTGCGCCATTAATTTTTATAGATTTTATTTATTTAATTCTTTTCTTTTCTCATTGTAGTTTAATACGTCTGCACTCATCAAGAGCTAATAATGGAATAATCAAATTTATTTACTGGTTACCATAGTGCTAGCTTCCAAACACTAATTCCCATTGGTTGATAATTTACAACATTGTTATATAAAACTAACATTTTTCTATACAAAATTACTAAAAATCTTTAAACTATTATAACTCCTTTATACTAGCTGTAATCCTAAATATAATAACACCATTAGTTTGCTTTTTGCTTACTAATTATTTTGATATCTCATAATACAACCTTTTTTCAAATTATAACAGATTCATACATTTCCCATTTCGTTTTCTTTTGTAAATTCCCTTTAAACTAATTATTTTCTATCCCGTTTTGTGTCCTACACACTATTATTATGAAACCTAACCGCATTATATACTTTATTTTATCAATTGTTATTGTTTTGTCTTAAATTTTACAAATTTCTGGTTACCAGTTATAGGCCTAATTGCCTAGAGTTCATAATTCACATCCCCTATACTCATTACCACTGTTCATGTCATTTTTGTTAATTTTAAGTGCTTCTAAACATAATTATTGTAATAACCCAGACTAAATTATAACATTTGATTATTTTTAATTATGATATGACATAACATAATTCCTTAACAAGCCTTTTAGGCCAATGCTAGTGTCTTAGGTTTTACATGTATTTTAAACGGTTCTGTTAAACATAATATTCAACATAATAACATTTGGGGTTAATCAAAACCAAAACAAAATATAATAAAACGAACAATAGGTGTGTACTAGTATTCCCTTATAATTCCACTTATAGAATACAGTGTCTAACTCCCTTTGCCTGTTTTCAGCATAACAGATTAGTCTTTTACTATTATTTTTAACATTGGTTAATAAAAATGTATAAACCTAATTCATTAAAATAAAACAATGGACTCCTTACCATACTTATTTTATACTAAAACACTTCCTTAAAATAATGGAAAACAATTATCAGTGGTTTGCTTCTAATAAACATTGTTATATCAAATACAAACATTTTCTGATTTCATTAAAACCATGCCAGTGTCTACTTATAACTATCCCTTAAAATTGATACAGTTTATTTATTATATTTGGGTACAGTTATTACTTATATACTATTATCACAAATTCTTTCTTTATTCCTGACTACACTTCACTTTATTACCTAGTGTTTTTATGTAGTTCATTGGTTAACACTGGGTCCTATCATGGTTCATTATTTATTATTATCTTTCTTACTTACTTATCACTTTTTTGTTCACTTTTAACATGGTATTTTATATTTCATGTATTTATTGTCACTGGGTCCTATCAAGGTTCGTTAATTACCACCACTTTTCTGCTTAATTATTGCTATTTTAGTTTATTTTTTTAATATTGTCTTTTGATAGTTTATTTATCAACACTATTTCTATATATTATCATTATATTTGTTCTTACATTTCATTTTCCTTTTACATTTCCTATTGTTTACGTACTATTTATTTCCCTACTAAATTTTGTACTGTTATATATATATGATTCTTATTAACAATTGGGTATTTTTTATATTATGACTTTAACTATTTTCTCTGGATCACCTTTACCAATCTATTGAGTCTCGTCATCGTCATTGTCCTTGTCTACGTCAAATTCAGTTAGTGGTGTTGTTCTATCATTTCCTATTTAATAATTTTTATTATACAGCTTTTCTTCACTTATTGATACTTGTATACTTTGTGCTACCGTAGGTCATGTTATAACCTTCAGGAGGCTATAGATTACGATATGAGAAATTATGATAATATGGTAAAATTTATGGTTTATACATTATCTAAACGTGCTAAAATAAAACAATATTGCTGTTACATTAAGACAAAATTCAAACAGAAATTAATTATAATATCTTCCATTATGTAGAAAACCATAATGTCGCGTTTTCGTTATAGCATAACGTCTAAGTATTAAACAAAGGAGTTGCGTTACCGAAGGCGGTTCTACAAATTTCCTCTCGAATCCTGCACTTTTATTTCAAATATTTACAGGTTACTGACATTCGTTCTTTTTTTTTTAATAATGTTAGTGGTATTTAGTAACTTATAAAATGTTATTTTTCGTAAATAATAAAGGTATTTTAGTTGTGTAAAATTGTTTTGAAACAGCTACTCAGACCAAAAACGTTCACGACAAGAGGAGAACGAGTCGTTGGGAGTAAATGACTAAACGTCAGCGTTCACATGGCAGAAGCGGTGTTGATAACGTTGGTTGCCTTGAGGGGTAGATATAAGTGATGAGTGAAATTACGCTTATGAAGAGAGGAAATTCTGACTTCATTAAGGTGCTTGCGAGTAGCTATACTTAGCTTAACTTATCTTTTAGTTAACTTTGCTGAAGAAAATGATGTACGCGCTTTGATGGAAAAGAGTGAATATTAGATTTATAAATTGGTTTCAACTACGTTGTTTTCAAAGGTCGTAGAATGAAATGCTGATTAAAAAATTGGAATTTGTTTTTCCTTAAAGTATTTAGCTTTTTAAAAGGTAATACATTTTTAGTCAGAGCCTAATACTTTTAATTATACTTTAGCCTAAACACGCCTAAATACGATATGAACTGCACACCATATTGTGAGTTGAAAAAAAAGCAGAGAAGCGTGAAGAATGGCGAGCTGGTGCCAACCAGCCTATGGGATGCTAACCTAGAAGAAAGATAGCCTAAAGAAGCATCTATTTAACAAATGTATTACTTTTGTTTGCCTTTATAAAGACGTTACACAATACATGATGATGTGTGTTTGTAAATTTAGACTAAATGCTCAATAGTAATTATTTCTATAAAATTAGGAATGAAATTTATTTTCCATTAAACTTCCTTTAGTTTATTGATATTTTCTGTTGTAGAAATCATAGTCAGCGGTTTCACAGTCGTAACACTTAAAATGAAAAATAAAAAATAATTTTCCAATATTTCAAAAACTGAAGTAATTGAAAATCCTGCAAAAGTAGAATATTATGCACTTATTAAGTTTTTCATTTGTAATATTAGAAGTTACAGTATATTACTGTATTATGTCTTATAAGCCAAAAAGTGTAAACATGAAATTTAAAGCTTACTTTTATATTAAATACAGGAAGCACACACGTAACACTTTCTAATATTTACAAATGCTTCTGTTTTCTTTTTTTTTTAATTATATGACGTTTACATTTAGGTTGAGATGTAAGTAATTCATAACACATACTAAAAAATTAAGTTGTAATGTTTCTTACATAACTACACTGTTAATCTATTCATGCGTTAACTAATTTATGTTATAAACATACAAATGATTATATTTTTATGTATTGTGTTATTAAACATATTGTAGGTCCCTTAATTAAAATATTTCCAAACAGATATAACACTGTTGCACACCACTATAAAAAAATTATTCCGAATAACGTTTCGAGCCTCACAGCTAATCATCAGATCGGAAATAACAATAACAATTATTATCTATAGTGATGTGCAACAATGTTAATTCTGTTTGTGATTATGAACACTAACACAAATTTTTAATTAAAATATTTATGCCTTTAAGGTTAAGGATACCGCAAAGATTAAGGTTAGGTTCAGGTTATGATTACGAAATTGAGATAAAAGCGAGATTACGACGATTTATCTAAGTACAAAAACTGGCAAATAAAAAGTAAATATAATTTGTATCGCTTTTCATATAAATATTGTTACGCAACGGAACATTGTCGAACAATGGAATGTGTCGTTCTACGTGTTTCTCGGCTATCCCAATAGAGCCCACCTGTAAAATTTGTGTGCGTATATATTGCTGCTAGGTACTTTGAGATGAAAGACAATTACGTGACACTTATCATGCGTCAACAATCGAGGCTGTTCCAGACCTCACCGGCCGGCGCACTGTGTTCAAGGCCAGACATTATGCACTGTTTCTAGTAGATTCGAGAGCGCCTGTAATAGCCAATTGTTTAACACGTCATCCAAAAAGTGGACAGATTGTTCTGGTATCTCAGCGGGGTATAAATAAAAACATTAAGCGACAGTCACTTCAGTTAGATTACGACGGCCGATTTCACACTGCGTTCAAGTAGTTATTAGTAAAAAGTGATTATTGTGCGGGACTCTATTATTTGATATTTTTATTGTGTGTGTACAGATTTAACTTGAATTATTGTACGAGTACACTCTTGTTGAATACCTTGTTGATTTTAAACTATTAACTGTGATTAATTAAAACTGGTGATTAGTAACTTAATCGATGTGTTTATTTTGTTTTCCACTGTACCATACGTCAATCAGTCTGACCGTCGTAACAATTTGTTTAAGTTGTTTTCATCCTTTACTAAATTTTTGTATTCATAATCATTTCTGAGATGTATACTAAGTTTTACTAACATAGTAGAGATAGATAGGTTATTTTAGAGTCGGGAACGAGGCTACGCATGCCTCTAAATTGGGTTAAGAGTGGTTCTCTTATGCCGTGTTGCAAGTATTACTTAGATAAGCTTAAACGACTCACAACGTTGGCTAATAAAATGGTCGGTTTTTCTAAAGATATTACTTTGGATTGCTAACACGTATGGATAGTACCTATTTTTGCATGGTAACAGGTGTCGACCTGTAACCCCTCTTTCCTTTTATGTCTTCTTTTTTTATGAGTATAAAAACAACTTAATTTATTATAATATTTTTTTTTGAAAGAGAAGCCACAAGTTAATTAGGACTAGGCCGAAGCCTAGAGAAGCAAAAATTATGCTGGGTCCAGTATGACGGGACTTGCAATAAAACTCAGCCGTAACAGAACGATAACAATTTATTTTATTTCATGCCCTGCTTTAATATTATTAAACTAGAACAACATGTGTGCCCAATCACAAGTATGAATAAAGGTGAAACATAACAAGAGTGTATAAATCTTAGGCAAAACAAATGTGTATAAATATAAAACATCACAAGTGTGTATAAATCTTAAGCATAACAAATGTGTATAAATATTAACCACAACAAGTGTATATAAATCAGTGAACACATGTATATATAATTATAAAATTCTCTCCCATCTCGTGGCTAGCTAGACACATAACAACACACACAGAACATAAGGTACACAACTCACAATCACATTAATTTTAACACGCATGCCCCTGGAATGCACCCACCTACCAGGTAGAGTAACTACAATCTTATAACCCAACAGTGATAAAATATACGCCCGTCGGCAACCCGTTCAGTAGAGTTACATAAAAGCCAAAACCCCAGGAAGGATGATAATAATTCATGACGCATAAATAAAACCGGACCGCCCATTTGTCTAGCATTCCATTGATCAATGACCCATCATGAGCGTGTGAACCTTAAGTTCCTTTCACATCATTAAGTAAAAATTGACAGAACTACATCGCCTACTTTCAAACAGCGTTTATAGAATTCTAAACAGTTATTTGACTTCACAAAATTCCGAAAGGAATTAAAATCTTTATGTACTTTAATAAACAGAAATTAATTGCTTGAGGCTTTACAAATTCAGAAAATTTTGACAATACATGATTTACCCAAAAAAGAAAATGCTGAATACATGTTTTATAGTCAAAATTTAAACAGCAAATACTACAAGTGGAAGTCAATCCATATGTGTTTACCAGTTAAGAAAAACAATCAGTATACCTCTAGTGCAAGGGGCAAAATCAACTAAAATATTTCCAGACAAATAGTAAATCATTTCTATTAGCCCCAAATGACTAGATAAAATAATTAAAGAAAAGAATACAATAAGGTGGTTGTGCTCTGGCATCTGTGGGAGCGCGCCCACATGTAGTTGACAAAATTTGACAGGCATTCAACCTGTCTGAGGTTGCACAGCGTGTGTCAGCGAAAAACTAAGTCCCCTGAAAACGTCCCAAAAAAAAAACCACATGAAAGCCCCCAGCCCTTAAATGTGAAACCCATAGTCAATTAAAACTTATACACAGCTGTTCCAGCCGGAACAGAGCTACTGAGCAATAATTAAATTTTGTAAAGAGTGAAATGAAAATGAGAAGCAACTGTAAAATAGTACAAGAGTAAAATATCTCTGACACGCTCCCCCAGTGCAGCACACACTTACATGCATTGCATTTAGGGTTATGTAAATGAGTTATAAAAGTGTTCCTGAATTCAAATTATAGTGTTCAGAGTCATTATCACTGCTCAACTTCCCGGTAGACCGTCTGGACACGCGGTCCCATGGCTTCAAGGCTATTTACAGTAAACGGGCACACTGCCGGCCCGGCCCCAAAAAATGAAATAAATGCATGAATATCACCTTATAAGTGCTGGCGAGTGCAACATAGAAAATCAGTCTCCATCTCCCTCTTCGTGTAAGATCTCGTTCATGGTTCACAGCTTAGGCAGGTGTACAGCCATCAGCAAGCCAGGAATCCGGCTTAGTTCGAGAACCCTATTCATTCAAATAAATTAGAGAACAGTCTGTTAAAAATGTACACCCGAGTTGAGGTAATTAACCTCTTAACGGGCCGCCAACTAACTCTCAATAAAGGCACAATATTTATTAATAAAGTTTTTGCAACCAGCTGGAAGAGCAGAGAAATCAGCCATGGAATAAATAAATTTGAATAAAGAACAGACCCTATTTAAAATGTGGCTTAATATAAAGTGAACTGCACTCGGTCAACATACTTCGACAAAAATTTGCAGGTTAAACAGCCACGTGGTAAGTGGTAATCGTTATTTGGGCAAAAAAAATCAACTGCAAGGTACTCTCACAGCATTAAGAAAGTTTTACATTCAATTAAATTTCATACATGGAAGCTCTCACAATTAATTGCCTTCTGTGAAGTTAATTAACAAACTCTGCGACAGTTCACTGCATGCGCAGACACAGTTCATGACCTGACTACGCACTAAGTTTTAGTCCTTAATATTTTAATGTTGTACACTTTTATTATTACAGTGACAATTGAAAAACTTCTCGCACTATTACAGAAAATAATAAAAAGAGCATGGGCTATATACTGGGCGTTACGTAAATCAGTAAAGAATGAGTTTCTCTTAACATAACTTTGTCGGGTCGCACACACACATATCATTACGTATTTTATACGGTTGCATATAGTTATTAATTATCCATACATGTATAATTATTTATAAAGACAAATAAATACAAAGACAAACTTACCGGGAGTCAATTTACGCCTTAGCCAACCATAAGTTATAGTAACTGCGTCGTACAATACGGAGAGGGAGACAGATAATTCTCTGAGCCAAGCGGAGCGTAGACTGCCGGCACAAGCAGAGCTAAGTGACTGCACACAGGCGAGTTGCGCACGGAACCGCACACACTGCCGTTCCCCCTTCGCAGCCGAACAAAGGTCGCCCCCGCTGCCTCGGCTTCACGTTATGTTACAATTAAACAAAACTTTTCTAGAATTTTTGTAACGGCCGGATTTAGACCGGCACAGACCTTCAAAAAATGGTAACACGTAAATATGCTTAAAAATAATTACATTGTTTGTTAAGTGTCTAGGGGAAATAATTCAAGAGAATAGTTTAGAGAAAACTCCTATAGAAGAAAGGATTCATAAAATGGAAAGAGAATATGGTAAAACTAAAGATACTTAACAATAAAAAGCGCATACATAAAATGCGAAAATGAGGCATTACAGTACAGTAGTGAGACCAGAATGCCCGTTATGCAAGTATAAATGTCTAGCACTGAATTATAATTTAGACATCCTAGAAATATTAGAAAGACGAATTATTGGAAAATATTAGGTCCACGAAAAACTTTAGAAGGTTGGAAATTGGGAAGTAATTATGAATAATATCAAAGTATAGAAAATATAACAGAAACAGTGAGAAAAATAAGACTAGTATTTTTTGGACATTTATATAGAATGAGCGATAATAGTTCAACAAAACAGACCTTTAAATATCTGTGAGGAAAGAAGTCACCATCAAGTTGGATTAAGGAAGTCCAAAATGATTTATAAAAAAAAGAATATAAAAGCAGAAGAAGCAATTGTAAGAGAAGCCTTCCCAGCAAAAGTATTAAAAATGGAAGGAGTCCAGAGTAGGAGAGAGAAAAACGCAGTGCCAAAGTGGACTGAAGACAGGAAGACGAGATATAGCGAACAGATGAAAGAATGTTTGAGAAAAAGAAAAGAACAAGGAAACAAGAATTGAAATTGTCATGTGGTCCTCAGATGGCTGATACAAATAGAAAACATTTCATTGTGTGATCTCTCAAAACAATTTTCCCATTTATGATTTTCATTTTTGTATTGACATTTTAAGAGCTGATGAATATAAGATCTTTTGAAATTTTCAAGAATCAAACTTTACAGAGAACAGCTCCGAATTACTTTAATTTTAAAATTGTTCCATACGTATGATATTAAATTAGACACGTAGCACTACTAAACCGTACACTATGCAACTTCATTATTGCAGAATTAAATTTAATTAACTATTACTACAAATTGATTTTAATTATTGTTAGATTGTAATCACCATCAACCTTCTACCGACTTATTTTGACGTGTAGCTGCGACACATCGGTGTTGTGTGAGATCCACAAAATTATAATATATGATGAAATCCTATGGACACGAAATACGAGTATATGAGGACATTTAAGGGGAATTGTAAAGTAAGTTTAAAAGGGAAATGCTAATGTAAGGAGATAAATGGAGAAAACGAACCCTCAACGTCACAGAAATCATAGTGAGACCAAGGTACACAACAGGCAATACCTCCGAGAAGAATAGCCCAGGAAAAATACGAAGTTTTAAGGAAAAAATTAGATAAAAGCTAATTATCTGTACATATGGTCCTTGAACCATAAATTATACAAAACCAATGAGTCTACCACTTAAAATTGTGTAAGGGTGGTTTTACAGGTGTTGAAAGGGGTGGAAAAATAATTTTTCGCATATAAATTAAAAACGAAGTATTTTATCAAAACATGTTACAAGTAGAAGTTGTAGCTCACAAAATTCCCTATAATTTGGTGGTTGTCACATTCCTGCATGTCAAAGATTGTTGGAACAGGTTACATTTAAAACTTTGAGTATACTATATTTTTTGTATTTTGTGTATATTGCATGTGAATGAGCGTTCTTCTTTGTTTTTTTTTTTAAGAGGATGAATACTTACGAAAAAGTGAAAAAAAAAACACATTTTTGATAAGTTCACATAATGTATTATTCTAGGTGAAATATTTTGAAAAAGTATCTTTCGATATTTACAAAATTGTAATGATAATAACAGTAAGAATAATATAGTAAAAGCATTTCAAATGAAACAAAAATGTTATAAATAAAACATTGTTTTAATAAAAAAAGCAAGTGCAATAATTATTTAAAATCTGAACATTTTTAATGAACTTAATGACTAAAATTAAAATGATATAAAAATTAATCTTAAACTGTACACAATATTCATTAAAAAATTAATTACATAATTAAACACGTATCATAAAATATCAAAATCAGAAAGCAATTAGTTTATGAAATCAAATGTGTGAATTACACAAAAGGAAGGAAGAATCAACAAAAAACATTTACGAAAACAAACACTTAAGATAAAGTAAAATTTTTACAACTGAGTAAATAATTTGTTCAGAAATATCAGATGATAAATTTAAATTGAAATAAATGGAAATGGTTTAAAAGTAATACAAAAAAAAGTTACAAGAAAATTATACACTAAATTTTTAAAATATGGTAAGATTTTCCTTTTATAAGAGTCTTCTTATAATAAAAATTTAAGTCACAAAATATCTTGAATATCACTGTTTTCATTGACATTTGTTTCTTCAAGATCGTCAATAAGAAATTCACTTTTATATTCATCATCAATATTAATCTCTTCACTATCAGTAATATTAATATTATAACCTAGCGTTTCACAATTCTGACACATTGATCCTTGGCAATTTTTACACATAACTGTGCATTGCAATCCGGATTTTAGGCAGCGACAACGAAAAGTAGAACAGTCAGACGTGCAGCCAGAGGAAATGAAATTCAAAATTGATTCAGGAGCTGGTTCTAATGAAGTCTTAATGTGATGCAAAATATTATTTTTCCTTTCCCATCGTCATTCCTCTGGAATTTTATGGTTGCCCAGCCATTTCTGAACTTGGTAGTAAACTCTAAACAATGCTGAGCTGCAGCTGCTGATGTTGAAGGTAACAGCTCCAATTTGTCAGATGCCTTTTTGACAGATTTCGGAAACATCTGAAATCTGTACTCGTCTAGTTTTTACCTTTCATCTTTTGAACCATACAGAATTAGAAATAAATTTTCACTAGCTTTTTCTACTTCACTTTTATTTGAATTCACACTATTAAACACTGGTACAGCATTGTCCAACTTTCTATTATTCTCCAATACCTTCAGTAATTTTTTTTACTTTTCTCATGAACTGAAATAGTCGTGGTGTCACAGCCACTAAAAGCGTGTGCTAGAAGGATGAAACTTTTGACATTTGTGAATTGCATTTGCAAATTTTCGAGGAAAATAATTTTGCTTTAATTTTTGCCGATATTTGGTTTCAAGAAAAATATATCTTTGTCTGCTGGATTTAAAGCTACCACAAATACAAGCAAAACAATATCTTGGCCAAGAATTGTCACTTTCAAGATCTAAGACTTCTGAACCGCAGTGTGCACAGTGTATCTGCGTCGTCAGTGGCTATCGTAACTCAAACTTTTCTTCTTCGAATTTTTTTCAACGTTTCAACGAGTTGTTTTTATTTTCACTATTAGCTACAAACTTTTCTTGGCAGACATACTGGGGGGTTACTTCCGTTATGCTGAACTGTGCACTGATGTTCGCGTATCGACATTGCTGTTCAGTTTTTTTTTTTTGTACTGTCAGGATTATGTTATCCATAGAAGACGATTACTGCAGACTTAAAAGTACGCGAAATATATTGCTCGTACATATTGCATACTTCTTTATAATTACCGCATTTTTTGAATTTCATTTCACTTTGTGCAACAAATACCCTCCATCTGTTATGTTGATGTCTGTCTTGTTCAGTAAATTGTCATCGATATATTTTTAAACTCATCATATAAAGCGGACTTGGTGGATTTTTTCATTCCAGTATTCGTGAAAAGTGACATTTGGTACGGTGCAAATACAAATTTAATATACTCTGATATATCATCACTCGGTTCTCTGCACAACACCATTCTTTGAGAGAAAATTAAAGGATCTGTAGTAATATCCTTTTCACGTACCGTTATAGAGGAATTGACGGCACTCAGAGGACGTACTCTGCTTTCACGTTTTATGACAATGTCTTTATACAATTTCCCAGACAATTTTTCTCATATCGTTTTCACCAATTTTCTTTGAGTTAACAGCAATTAACAGCATCATTCCCAATAATTTTAGTATCGAGTGACGTAATGATTTGGGTTTTTTAAAAGGGATCGTGATTAATAAGCCAATCATACACTTTATTGACAGAAATTAATGCAGAAATTATTGACAAAATTTGGTGCAGAAATTCTTCATTTGCATCAGCAAAAAAAAAAAAAATACATATTTCAATATACTGTACGTAAAATCGCCCTGAGACAATATTTTAAGTTAAATATTGACCGACCGGTTTGGTCTAGTGGTTAGGGCGATGGCTTCTAGACCAAGAGTTTCAGGGTTTGATTCCCGGTAAGGTCTGCCATTTGTTCATCATTCCTTCTAGTCATTCCCATCTCATTACCATTACCTACGCGCAAGCTTCGGCTTATATTCTTATATAAACATCATCCTCCCTCCCCCCCCAAAAATCATTTACGTGCAATAATACACACAAAATACAAAAAAAATACATTATGCTCTAAGTTTTAAATGTGGCTTATTCCATCAGTCTTCAATGTACAGGAATGTGACACCTACAAAAACACATGGAAGTTTGTATAGTGGCATGGAAGTTTGCATGGAAAACACATGGAAGTTTGCATGGAAGCTCACAAATTATATGGAAGTTTGTGAGCTACAAATTTCATTTGAAACATTTTTTTTATAAAATAATTTGTTTTTAAGTTATATGCGAAAAATCGTTTTTTCACCCTTTCAACCCCTGTAAAATCACCCTCCGACAAATTTATGTGGTACACTCATTGGTTTCGTATAACTTATGGTTCAATGACCACATGTACAAAAAACTAGCTTTTATCTAATATTTTCCTTTAAAGTCAAACTTGTTTGACTATTTTTGCTGGGCTAGAAGCAAACATTACGAAGAACATGGAAAGAGGAAGACTTAGACAGATATGACCTAACTAGCTGCTAAAATGTTAGAAAAAACACGCCGTTGTAGAATGAAGCGAACAGATTAGCAAGTTATATAAAAAAATAGAAGCATTTCGTAAGTAGAAGAATTTTGTAAATGTAATGTGTTGTAACAGTGATTTAATATATTGTATAAGTTGTGTGTAATGCCTATATTGTTGTATAAACTGTAACGGTATGAACGAAACTATTCCCTCATTGAATTTAAACTATCTGCCGGGCTGTTTGGCCGCGGTACAAGGTTTTCACGAGAACCAAACGTTTCAGCAGCACCACTGGCTGTCATCTTCAGTGGATATATCGAGTCAACCTAACGCGGGTTGTACGTTAGGCCCACACTAGCATCCACTGAAAATGGCAGCCAGTGGTGCTGCTGAAACCTTTGGATATAATGAAGCCTTAACCACAGTACTGTAGGCATGACGTACGACACCACGCGTTAGGTTGGCTCGACAGATCCACAGAAGATGGCAGCCAATGGTGCTGCTGAAACGTTTGGTTTTAATGAAAACCTTGGACCACGGCCAAACAGTCCGGCAGATAGTTTAAATTTAACTGAGACGGGCCGTAAAAGCCTTACAACAATAATATTATCTCATTCTTTGGAAAATGTTTAGAAATCAGAAATTTTAAATGACTCCACACTATGATTGCGAGTTAGTATCCTCAAACGTCGTTATTGTAAACTACACATTTTGTTATACGGAGTAGACAAGTAGACGCTGTAACGCGACTTCCAAAACTTACTTGAAACCGGAAGTAGAATTAGAGGTCTCTAGAATAGAGTCGGTTCCTGACTACTGTACGTTACAATCAGTGGCGTGGCATGGGTACATAACACCTTTTGCCGGTTATGATAGGCCTAAAACATAACGTAAAAATTATTTATAATTTTTTCTTTTACCAAGTGTTCTTTTTAGAGCATTTTCTATCATTTGTTGGGAGAAAAAGAGGGTCCCGGTTCAACGAGATCTGGTTCCCATTATACTTACACAGAATAAATCAGAACACAAATTATCGAATTAAAAGTAATAAAGACAAACACAGAAACACGTGACTAAACGAACAAAACACAAATAGGTACGTAGTATCTGCTTCACGTCAGTACCGAACATACGAACGAACGAACATAGATGCTGACTGAGCGTTTTGCTGATTTATACAGCAGCAACACATTAGGTGAACGAATGTGCTCCCTCCTCCGCAGTCAGTACAGTGACAACTACTACGAGGTCAATGTCCGTACGCAGTAAGGCATTGTCGATGACCGAGCCGGCAACACAAGACGGTGCAAGCGCCCAACAGTTCGAAAAAAAAATGCAACAGCGGTTACACGGACGACACGCTACTGGATGGTACTCAACAACTACTCCACTAGCATCCAGACCCGGTATCTCGGCTTGCATCCAGACTACAATGCAAGGCGGCGAGGTATAAACACTAGATTTGAAGCATATACCATATATTGAAGGATATAAATATTAGCATAAAAAATATATTTGAACCATCTTACGTAAGGTCATAAAATTTTACTTACTTTAAGTGATATTTATCTTCAATCTTCACCGAGTCTGATTGATTTGTATGTGTTATTTATTTGTGTAAATGAAGGTGTTATTATTTCAAAAAAAGTAGAACATGTGGCGATAACAGTTGTATATCCTTGACTTATATGAGGTCAGAATAAATTCATTGGTATGTTTTGTCTCTCAAGTGTTGATATGGACGGTATAAACCTTTGTGTAGCGTATCTCAGATTTTTATACTCTTTTTGTGACTGGTATAATAACAAAACACAACTTTGCCCAATATAGTAAGCAGGTCACGTGTAAACAAAGAGGTGTTAAAGACAGGGGTGAATACAATTTTACGTAGTATTCCTAGGGGCAGTAAAGGTTTTAATTTTATACTCCACAGAACTCGTATACAGTGTGATAACTGTTACCACTCTACGCAGCTATATAACGTTTATCGTTTTAAATTTATGCGTGGAAAGTGTTTCCACGTTGCCATTTGTAGGCTGCATTCTCCAAGCTCTCTCGCTCACCTCACTTATTAAGTAAAAGCAATATATAGCGCTGAATGACATCAAATAATAACTAGGTAATGTTCAAACTGTAAATTTCACGAGAAACTTGAATATAAACGTAATCGTATCTAATAACATCTAGTTTAAATTATTTTTTATACTAGTAACTACTAAATATTATACAGTTTTGACGGTGTATAAGAAAGGTTTTAAGACAATATATAACATGTCTTAAGCACCTCATATCAGGTAACAGAATTTGTTAATTTTAAGACACAGTTTTTGGACTTTGTAGGTGATGAGGGAATAAATTTCACTAAAAACCAATAAGCAGAGTTTTAAATTTCATAAACGTATAAACAATGTTTTTTTACTGAAAGGTCTAGTAGGATTTTAATCCTCAATTTTCTAACCCGAATAATTGTCTTACTGCTCATAATTTGTTTTGTTTCTGCAGTATTCGCCACACCTCGCTTAAGTCAGAATAATTTTTAATCTTCCCTCATAGTGGTTGTGTTCTTTCTACTGTTTCTAACTATTTAAAATTCCTTCGTCCTTAAATCTATACTCTTTTGTCTGAACTAACCAACTACTTTATTAACCGTTGAAATGAAAAAGATAAAGGTATATAGTTTTACTATTAGCAATTGTTCTCCAAGAAGGAACTCCACACGATAATCAATAATCTCTTCTTCTTATTATTCTATCAGGGACTAGGGAAAACCCTGTTCCGGTCCTAAAGGAATGCTTCCTGGGACACGTCACCAATGCTTCGTAGGTCTTCCTATGCTCCGCTCTCCAACAAGCTTGTACTGTCGAACTTCATTAGGCAACCTGTCATGTGACATCCTATGCAGATGACCAATCCATCTCTATTTGTTCTCTGCAGTACGATCTTGGATATTAGAAATGTTCAACTCTTAGGATGTTATGAATATCTTCATGGCAGATTCTATCCCATCGCGTACAGGCTTGAACAGATCGGAAGAATCTCGTCTCATCTTCAAATATCTTCTTTACGTTTAACCACACTTTTGTACGCATTGTTAAATACATTATCAAAAAGCTTAAAGAATTTCATAAAAATATCTTTAAGAGATTAGAAAGAACTGTAACTCATGTGTGCTTCAAATACTTAATAAAAGTTTTAATAAATTTATAGCCTAGATTTTATTGAACGAGTTGCAAGCTAAACTCCTCTTTACATGTTATGTTAGATCTTTGTTTGTTGTATTTATAGCCGTGTCGGTCTGAATTATTAACGTATCGACGCCGTGAGTGTAGTAAAAATGTTAGTTTACTTTTATAGAAAGCCATCTGTACACCCCTTCACGTTTAGTTTCGTGTAACGGCATAACATCGATGGGTAAAATGTGGAAATCTTGTTTTATTTCTCTATACTGGATGCGTCTCCTACGTTTTACGGGCAAACGTGACTGCAATGCAATTGACATGAGAGTTGTTGTATTCTCTGGAGGATAATATAGTAAAGCAACAATCTGAAAACGGTATACGTACTATCAGTGATCATACTTAAACACACAGTACTAAAAAGTGTTACTTTAAGAACAAAAGTGTTTAGCATAATACATTTCTAGTCTTGCAACTAATTTAAAACTATAAAAATTATATAAGACTATGAATAAGGTAGTTTGTTAACGAAACTGCTAATTCAGAAGAGTTAGTGGAATACGTTAGAATATTTGCAAACACATAAAACTTGTTAACAAATGAGAGTATACTTTAATACCTAGTTTTGTTGACTCATATTAAAAACATTGTATTTTCCAACTTTTATATACGTATGGTTATGTTAATGTACTGTTATAAAGTTTTCTGCTTTTGTTCAAGGTCAACAAGTGGGTGTTTTTACATTTTCTGATTGCTTGGCGACTGAAAGATGCTACTTAGCAAAGTTATGTTTTAAGAATAAGTATTAAGTATTTGAGTTCTGTAACTGTAAAGATACTTTCCTTCTTCAGCGGCGCGATAACCCATTACTGGGTCAACGCCTCCTTTAACAGCCTCCGCCAGTTGTCCCGGTCAAGTGCAGACCACTGACTGGTTGAGAAACTGATAGGTTTCTGCACATAAAAGAGTTTTACCGATGGGATATGTGAATTCTCCAATCCAACTCCCAAACTGGAAGACTAGGAACTTTGATTTCGGTGTGCTCTTCCCCTAGAGTGTTGCTTTCACCTCAGCTGACGAACTCTCTTTGCCCGGTCGCAGCAGGCTAACTGACTCAGCCCATGTGTGCAGCCGTTGGGCTACTATATCCTCCTCCGCTTCCACACTAGATGCACACCCTGCTGCCGATGTGCACTATCCTACCCAGGATACCATTAGGCAGTCCTGACAGAACAGATCTCTTGTTTGCTTACCGATCCACTCCGCCGAAGTGGCAGGTTACTACAACTTTTGAGTGGATTGCTCGGCGTAACAAGGTCCAAACGACTTGTAGGTGTGAGTGGAGTTGGGGTGAAGAGGCTGGTGCATTTCTTTTCTGTAAAAGCATATGATCGCGTCACATCCCCTTTGGAACCCTGTAAGATCCTACAAAATATAGGTAGTCTCTACTTAGAGAAACTGGACAGTAGCCAAATAATGTCAACAAAGTTTTGCTTCTAAATTAGGTGGGACATGTACTTATCAACTGTCAAAACTAAAATTATAACTGCAGTATGATGTTTATTGGTGGCGTCTTGCGTCAAAAATAAAGTACTAACAGCTTTGCAGTATAGAGACAATTTTAAGTTTGTTCAAATACCGACCTCGGCAATCATTTCGCGTTCGTTAACAAACGCTGCACACACTACATGTGAACTGACTTATATGGCAGTTTCAACAAAATATGTTGTCAACCACATCCCATTGTTTCGGCGCGTGTGTTTTATAATGTTGTTATTTCGCGATATTTGTTTCTACGGACCGGTTTTGCCATTTTATATATTGCAACGATACAGGTTTAATTATCGCAAAAGATATAATGTGTGTGCGGAAATTACAAACGAGTCTATACGGAAATTACAAACGAGTCTATACTGGAGGTGATGAAAAATTATTTATTATACACAAGACATAAATTGGTTTTATGATGTATATTATATCACAAATTGTCATGCATTTTATATTTTGAAATAATAGTTTATATAGTTTGATTTTATATCAGTTTTACTTGTTTGATGATCTCTGTTCACTTGCTGATACGTCCTCAATATGTGCGTTCCACCTCTTCTGATCGTCGCTCCCGTCCTGGCGTCCTCTTCTTTGGCGTCGCTCCCGTCCTGGCGTCCTCTTCTTTGGCGTCGCTCTCCTTCCTGGCGTCCTCTTCGTCCTGGCGTCCTCTTCGTCGGCGGGTTGCTCTAGCGGCGATACTTCGATACGGCTCGTTGACGATTCCGTCTAACTGCTAACACCAATTAGACTTTTCACAAAGTTGTTACTCTCACATTAATGATCGTTCTTACTCGAAACAGTTATTATTTATTTATACACTCTTTTTATTAATCTCAGGGTGATTACAGGTATTTATTAGAAAAGCGGTGTATCTGGCGTACACCTTCCGAGAAAGCTTGAAATGTTTTAATAATTCCCTATGCGGACTATCTTATACTAACGCGAGAAGCACTTTAATATAATATACTTCTTACGTGGGGTAACATCGTTTTTACGCGTTACAAATCCAGGGAACCCCTCGTAATTAAACTCCGTTAATTAGATGGGCTGCCTACGTTGTAACAGAATTGATCACAAATAATTAATATAACAAATTACTTACTAAGGAAACAATGGCAAGGTATACAATTGATTTAAGCACTCCTCATATGTCTGTAACAAGAAGACTTCTCTTTATTTAACATTTAAAAACATATCTACTGACAGATCCCATGACATTACTAATTCAATTATTAAGTTATTTGAAAGGTTTCTTTAAACTTTGAGATCAAACTTGATTTTATATAGCTATACCTCGGATCCGGGTCAACTTTCTGTATTTCTGTAATTAAGACTTTTAATTATACTCATTTCATGATATTAGCTTGCAAGACTTTCTTTTATACAACCATTGGAAGAATGGTATTATTGCTTGAATTATATTACTCTACATTAGCATATAAACTGTTACAACGTATGAAGTTAGAATAGTTACATGAAATTCTTAGATTTAATTTATAAGTCTTTACAAAGTTGATATTTTCTGAAAAGTCTCTTTCAAGAAGTGTTGTGTGACAAATATTAGTAACCCTCGATAGACAGGCTATCGAGTCACCTTTTAATTGGTATGCAGAAGACTCGTCCTAGGGTATCCGTCTTGGGAAACAGGAACAGCTACGTCGTCATCTCGGTCTGTCCTTCCTCTGTAAAGGGCTCCAAAAGTTCGCAGGTTGAACAATATGTCGTGTAGATATCTACGATGATCTTGTAGATTCCCTGATGTCCTGATCTGCATATTCTGTCACGTGCAGTAGAGTTTGTGGCTTCTGATAGTTCACATCTTCTGGTATGACTTTGGAATTGTTGTTATTTGTTCAAGCACGATGTCATCTTGTGTTACACTTTTTGTTACGTTTCGATACTTTTTGTTTTACATTACTTTAAACTTATTGTCTATTCACATGACTACATTAATTAATACATCCAGATGCTTTGAACAGCGACATCTGGTACACCATCTTAAGACGAGACAAAATGTAGTTAACATATTTTAAGCGCACAGCTCCTACGTCTATACTGTACGAAGTCACCATTGCAAGAGAGAGAAATTCCGCTCCCTTCGCCTCGTACTGGGCAAATGTTAGTGGGACAATTTCCGCGCGAGAATATAGTTCCTAACTATATTTAAGTTAACATTTTTATTTATACAAACTATCCCTAAACAAATATACATAATTTAAATCAGTTGTTTTTAGCGACTATTTATGTCTTCAGATTTTTTATTATTAACATTAGTTTTTTTTATCTTATTCTAACTCACACAAGTCTCGGAAAACATGTCGAGTCTGGAATCAACAGGACAGCGCCTGCTTACAAGCAAAGGGTTAAATACGATATTAATAACTCTTTACAATTTATCTTTTTATTAGAGTATCTTCTAAATAACTAATTAATTACTGCTTCCTCTCATACTGAGTACATACAGGTATTTTATATTAATACAGTGAGATTTAAATGGCTTAAGAGCTCGCAACCTTAATTTTTTTTAAATTTTTTATTATTTTGATTATTGGTACAATTTAAATCGTCACAGACTCCACCGCTTAAATTGCACGCTACGGTTAAGCTTTTTTGAGTCTAACTCACTATTGGGGCTTGGGGGTACGATTAGTGTCAGTGTGTAAAGTTATTTATTATTAGTGCACAGTTTGTTTTTTTCTAATTCTCTTTAAATGACATTGTTCATTTAAATGATCGCCTTCGTGAAATTCCCTTTTTCTTACTTCTTAAGTACTAACTTACATTTTAATCTTAATACTAATTTCCAAACCTTAGATTGGAATGATCCCTACTTATCCGTAACTCACAACATCCCGGCCCGACTGACACCAGCTTACTCTAACTACGGAAGTTAGCTTTCAGCATTTATTAATGATCTTTGGCACATTTCTGCCCTATCATTACCCTTTCAGTCGGCGCCGTTGTGACCTGTTACGTTACATTTATAATCATTACTTGATTATATCTCATAAACTTATTTCTAATGTGATCTAAAGAGGATCCCATACTCCACTTTAGATCACTGGTTTGAGAGAAGCGGAATCTCACGAATATGATTCTCTTTTATCTCTTTTTACAATACTTAAACAAACTATGCGGGAGGGGAGACACTGTACATAATGCATTGTCATACTCACTAGGGGTGGTTTTCAATTGTTCAGGTTAGCACCGGTTTATCACAATAGAGAGGGTGCGTTCGGGGTTGCTTAGTACAATTCCTACAATACTGAACACGCTTTTATTTTCTCTTACTGGCCACCACAGGGAGTGTTTACAATGTGTAACTGTACTTTTATTATTATTTTCTTTTTTTTTTTTTACTTACTTCTACACTTCACACAATTTTAGTATAACTTAGGATTTATTTAGCTCTAGTCTTTAAATCAATTATTATTAATCACTTTATTATTTATTATTTATTAAACTACTTTGGGGATTTAAGAAACGCTCCTAGAACTATCGTCTATTTAATCACCATATTTATTTATCACACTTTATATTCACAGGTTGGTTCCGTTTTACTAGATGATGTTTAGCTAACATGTCCGCTAATTCTTGGCTGATTAAGCTTCTACTAGATCCCGAATCAATTAAGGCGATGGGGAATGTAACGCCTAAGTCGACTTGTATTAATGGTAGTAGATTTTTTTCCATTTACATCTATTAATCGCATTACACTTTTCACGAAATTCTCGCACATAGGGGTCGATATCTTTCGCACCTTTTTTGTTTTTCACTTGGTTACAGAATAATTCATTCTTATTATTATTATTACTGGTTTCTTTTAGTTTACCTAATTTTGAGTAGCTGCGGAAGACACAGGTTTTCGGGTCTCCCTGTCTTACATGTTTTTGGAATTGGGGTTATTCCGTTCCAATGGCTTACTTTTGCACTCTCTTCTTATGTGCCCATATTTGCCACAATTATAACAGGTGGGTTTTCTGCGAGGTGGGTACTTGGTTTCCGCTTTATCTGGGTTTACAGTTAACTTACCAGCTTTGCGCACATGGTGAGGTCTACTAGAAAATTGTCTTTCATACGAGGTTGTTACATCAGGAAGTAGTGCTCGCAATTGATGTCTATTAGTTCCAGAGGTTTTCATTGCTTCTCTATTTTGATCTGAGTACCATACATTTGAAGAATGGATACTGCACTGTTCTAGATCAGCAATAGTATTGGGTTTATTCATCAATGATAGTCGAGATCTTTCTTCGGGTGACACGCCTATTAAAATGGTGTCCACCAGTTGTGTTTCATTCCAGCTTACACGTAGTAGTCGAGAGGACTCCCTAATATCGGAGATGTAGTGGGCTAATCTCTCCTGATGTCCTTGTACTCGGAGTACTGTCTTTCTTTTTATTTCCTCATAGATGCCGGTGGGAATAAAGTATTTTATTAAAGAGCTATGTAGGTCTTCTACTGGGAATGTAGAGGTTAGGGCTTCTAGCACACGGTTTTTTAACGGGGGTTTACACTTTGGTAACAGAACTTGTAAAATTTGCCAGTCATTCAACTGCTGTAGATCCTTTATCTGAAGAAGGTAACTAATAAATGTTAGTAACTTGGAAACATTTAAACCATCTGTATAGGGGATTTCGGTTAAAATCTTCTCCACAGGGTGAGTCATTTTTCCGTATAGATCTGCGTTATAGTTCACGTGGGTAATTCCTCGATGAGGGTGATTAGATTCATTGGGGGTGTTGGTCAATTCATTATTTCCGGGACGAAACTGAAAATGCTCGGGAGGAGGGACATTTACATCTGTATCAGTATTTGGTTCGGGTTTCGCTTGCACATGCGATAGGATAGGTGAGTTCCGATCCGAGTTAGGCGGAGGTAAACCAGTGGTGGGGGATTGTACTGGGGAGATGTGTAATTTCATTAATGATTTCTCTATTTCGTCCATCCTGAATGAGTCGGATTTTCGTCTTAAATCGTTGATAATTGAAGGTAAGCGGCGTAGAGCTTCGTCTGCTAGCTTTTGTACATCAACGGGTATTTCTGTGAGATTCGGCCAGATCGACAAATTTTTTATTCGCCTGGTTAAATGCTCTATTCTCTGGGTAGTCCGCAGAATTTTTGCCGGAGATTTCTCGTCTTGGAGTGTTTGAGACAATAAGTATAGTTCACTATACTTGGCATTACAAATTTCTTTCTCGCTTTCATAATCGAGTTGGCTTAGATTGTTTAATTGCACGGGCGCATCAAATCCACATTCGCGAATTGAACTTCGTAATTCCGCGACTGTTACATCAGCATGGGGTAGTCCACGCAAAAGGGCTTCGTAAGACAGCTCGTCTTGTAATAACAAATCCGGGTTAAATTGGCCCATTTTGTTCTAACACATTAGCACGTACTTAAAATTAATACTAGTATATTACACATATATTACATATATATATAATAAAGTCATAAGTAATAAATTTACACAAATTAGAAAAGAACAACTTCTCTTCTATGGGAGAGACAGAAATCACACACACATATCTTTCATGGTTAAATAGCCGATCAGCTGTTTACTGGAATGTAGGTCAGAGGGTGGCCTACATATTTAGTTAACAAGGAGGGTTGAGCGTGTCAGAGAGAGAGGGGGTTCTACTCTTATTGTTCTCCACAAAGCGACTGAATAACACAACTACTGTACACGTACTCTAAACAAGAGAGAAGGGGAGCACAATCTATTTCTTATTATTATTACTCCGCTTAGACAACACTTTGGCTCCGTTCATTCATAAACTTTTCTCAATTAAATAATTACTTATTTTGTTCACAAGTTTTAAATCACGAACTTCTACTTAATTACTTTATTATTATTAACAAAGTTATTTTTAATCAATTTTTTTTTTTAATAACACATACTAGTGTATGTAAGCTAGATAGTTGGACATACACTGTGCAGAATGATTCAGGAAACAACAGGTCATAGATTGTCGTAAACAAACCTGTTACAGATTGTTCGGTTGACCAAAATTGTTATGTTTGGTCACAATTCATGTATGCAAGTAATTATATCGAATTATGCAGGTTCTACTGGCCTATAGAATGCACAAGCTACATGCATTGTATGACGCTAAGGATATTTTACTTACACATACTACCATCTACGTAACTTAATACATATTACGTTATTTAATAGTGTATTAAATATGTTTTGAACATTACATTTATTAAAGTAACTTTCTGAGTGCATATATCAATATTATATATTTAGTTATTGATCTTACAATTTATCCACGCATAGTGAATGCAATTTTGTTTGTGACACTATATACACACTTAAAACTCTTTCCTTTGTTTCCTTTATTTTTTAGAATTACGCAATTTATTTGCTTAAAACACCTTTATAAAATTTAGAATAGTGGCACACTTTTGTGACACTCTGTAAACAATTACCCTTTTATTTTTTACAAGTAAGCAGAGTGGCGCAGTTATGTAACATCGTTTTTACGCGTTACAAATCCAGGGAACCCCTCGTAATTAAACTCCGTTAATTAGATGGGCTGCCTACGTTGTAACAGAATTGATCACAAATAATTAATATAACAAATTACTTACTAAGGAAACAATGGCAAGGTATACAATTGATTTAAGCACTCCTCATATGTCTGTAACAAGAAGACTTCTCTTTATTTAACATTTAAAAACATATCTACTGACAGATCCCATGACATTACTAATTCAATTATTAAGTTATTTGAAAGGTTTCTTTAAACTTTGAGATCAAACTTGATTTTATATAGCTATACCTCGGATCCGGGTCAACTTTCTGTATTTCTGTAATTAAGACTTTTAATTATACTCATTTCATGATATTAGCTTGCAAGACTTTCTTTTATACAACCATTGGAAGAATGGTATTATTGCTTGAATTATATTACACTACATTAGCATATAAACTGTTACAACGTATGAAGTTAGAATAGTTACATGAAATTCTTAGATTTCATTTATAAGTCTTTACAAAGTTGATATTTTCTGAAAAGTCTCTTTCAAGAAGTGTTGTGTGACAAATATTAGTAACCCTCGATAGACAGGCTATCGAGTCACCTTTTAATTGGTATGCAGAAGACTCGTCCTAGGGTATCCGTCTTGGGAAACAGGAACAGCTACGTCGTCATCTCGGTCTGTCCTTCCTCTGTAAAGGGCTCCAAAAGTTCGCAGGTTGAACAATATGTCGTGTAGATATCTACGATGATCTTGTAGATTCCCTGATGTCCTGATCTGCATATTCTGTCACGTGCAGTAGAGTTTGTGGCTTCTGATAGTTCACATCTTCTGGTATGACTTTGGAATTGTTGTTATTTGTTCAAGCACGATGTCATCTTGTGTTACACTTTTTGTTACGTTTCGATACTTTTTGTTTTACATTACTTTAAACTTATTGTCTATTCACATGACTACATTAATTAATACATCCAGATGCTTTGAACAGCGACATCTGGTACACCATCTTAAGACGAGACAAAATGTAGTTAACATATTTTAAGCGCACAGCTCCTACGTCTATACTGTACGAAGTCACCATTGCAAGAGAGAGAAATTCCGCTCCCTTCGCCTCGTACTGGGCAAATGTTAGTGGGACAATTTCCGCGCGAGAATATAGTTCCTAACTATATTTAAGTTAACATTTTTATTTATACAAACTATCCCTAAACAAATATACATAATTTAAATCAGTTGTTTTTAGCGACTATTTATGTCTTCAGATTTTTTATTATTAACATTATTTTTTTTATCTTATTCTAACTCACACAAGTCTCGGAAAACATGTCGAGTCTGGAATCAACAGGACAGCGCCTGCTTACAAGCAAAGGGTTAAATACGATATTAATAACTCTTTACAATTTATCTTTTTATTAGAGTATCTTCTAAATAACTAATTAATTACTGCTTCCTCTCATACTGAGTACATACAGGTATTTTATATTAATACAGTGAGATTTAAATGGCTTAAGAGCTCGCAACCTTAATTTTTTTTAAAGTTTTTATTATTTTGATTATTGGTACAATTTAAATCGTCACAGTGGCTTGTTAACCCGCTTGGTTCTTTAAGGAAAGCTTCGCAAAGGGTTCCAAGTTTATTGAAAGTTAAAATTTTTATATGTTCGTACGAGAAAAACTCTCGACGACAGACACAACTTCACTCTGCAACTGTAATCGAAGAACTGTAGCGATCCTTACTTTACAGAGGACGAATATTACTGAAATTAGTCTTCCGATTGGTTAAACCCAGGTCACATGGTTGGTGGTTGAAAAAGATATAAGGTTTTCCTGCAAAAGTCTGTATAAATACGCAAGATCTTGCATTGACTTTATCTACGAATTTTATTACCCTATTAATGATAAGCGTTACGAATTGAGTTTTTCCCTACTAAAAAACATATTTATAAAATAGTTGTAAACCTCAGAGTAAATAAGAATTGTAGCTATTTACAAAAACAATCCACTGTTAAAGTTTCACGTCTATGGGTTGATTACCGCGGAAGATATAGCGAACACAAGTTCTCACACGCCCACACGCGCACACGCGCACAAATTCACACAAAAAGTACACGACAATAAAGAACACATTTTTATGTAGAATTTGATTTAACCTACATTCTTATCCATTGCTAAATACAAAACGTACGGCTAAAAGACAAATATTGCATAAAACCATTTTAAACCTGCAAATGTTCGTCATTCATGCTTAGATACGGTTAACATCGCTCATCATCCTGTATTCTGCTTCAATATGTACTTATTTCTTATATATACATATATTGCAACAGTACGTCTGCGTACGTTACTGTGTATTATGAAAGTTAGTTAAAAAAAACTGCTAAATTAAAATAGATAACTAATATTGTCAGTATTTAAAAAAAAGAGTATTGCAAGTTGTAATTAACCAGCGAAGGGGAACACCGAACGTAGGCCTACAGGTCGGTACCGGAATATCAAGCCACGCACACACTGAAAGTGTGTTACAGTGTATTTTATGTGTGTGAACGTAAGCCAGTTGAATCCGGCATAGCGTCACCCTGAATAAATATGAATTAAATAAGTAATTTATTTAAATTTTGGTAACTGCGCGTAAGATATGGCAAAACAAATTACGCCACGTTATTAACAATATAAATAGGCGCACATGTGCAAAATCTAGTGCGAAACAAATAATACATATTAATGCAGTGTAAATAAAAGTGAATAGAACCAAGAACAATTAAAGTATAGAAAAACTGTTAACATAAAATTATATATACAAAAATTACCGATCATATGAACATCGAGTAATAAACAAAAGTTTTCGCATGTTGCGAATAAAATTAAAATAAATACGAAAAATAATCGAATCTGTAAAGGGAAGCTCGACAAACTACAACAATTAAATCGTGCACAGAATGGTTGAAACATGATTTTTGCGCCCGACAGTATAAATAAACGAGGAGCACAGCCTCGACCCTTCTTTCATTGGAACACATCTGCAGCCGAAGGCTATCCCCAACGGTGGAGCATCCAAGGTCGATATCCCAGCAGTACCGTACGAGTCATCTGAACGCTAAGTTGACCGGGAGGACCAGACGACGGACTCCAGGAGGATCAGACGACAACGGAGGTTCGACACAGGATCATGACGAGGAATCACTGAGTATCACCGCACAGAAATGGTGACATAAAACCATTTTTACTCGTTAACCAACGAGTCATAAAAGACATTAAAAAAAGAGAAAAGAGACAATGATAATTTTAATAGTGTAAATAATAATTGTAAAATTTAATTGGTTAATTTGTAGTAATTTAAATGATATTTAAAATTTACAAATTATTTTTTGAAATTATAACGTAGCATAAATGTTTAAGTAATTCTATAATTGATTGATATTTCATGAATACGATATTCATATGAATTAATAATATAAAAAAATATGGAATTTAAAAAGAAATACAATCTGAGCAAGTCGAGAGCACATTATTATTTAAAAAATTTCTATTTATACATGTAAATTTATATCTTGTGTATTATATATTTGAATGTGTGTAATACTATTTGTATAGTGACAATTATTGTGTGTATGATGAGCACACATGAAAGAAAAATATTATGCGAGTAATAATGAAGACATTTTTATTCGTAATTTTTGGAAATTTTATTTAATAAAGTTTTGAATAATTTTTACAAAGTCGATATGATTTAAGAAGTGTTATTATTATTTTAAAAACACACCTATTTACACCTTTTCACTTTATACATTGCGACGATACAAATAAATATTTTTGCATAGGATAATCATGTGTTTAAATTATGCACACGTCTATACTGGAGTTGTAGAAAAATATTATTTATTTATAACACAAGTAACTAATTGTTTATATGATATATTTAAATTAAACAAAATGTCATTTATAGTATTTTATTTGTTTTCATAGAGTTTATATAGTTCAGTTTTGGTAGGTTTTACTTGAAACGTAGAATTCTTTTACACTCGGCGTGACGTCACTCTCTCCGTCGCTGTTACGCTCCTCTCTGCAATGATCGCCGGTCTCCTCTCTCTCTCTCTCTCTCTCTCTCTCTCTCTCTCTCTCTCTCTCTCTCTCTCTCTCTCCTCTCTCTCTCTCTGTCTCTCTCTCTCTCTCTCACTCTCTCTCTCTCTCTCCGCTGGGGTTCGCCGAACAGCTGATAACACTGATGCAGATTTTACACAAGGAATGTCACTTTCCGAATCGTTTGTTTACGCGCTCGCAATTGGTTATTGTTAATTATTTTACTCAGGGTCATATTGAATTATATTATTTAAAAGCGGTGTATATTGCTTATACCATCCGGCTATTCTTGAAGTGTTGCACGTTAATAAGGATTTATCACGGTAGATAAATCTCCCTAAGCAGAAAATCTTCCACTAACACGTAATAGCACTTGAATATTTTATAACTGGTAGTTCACCCGCTTGGTTCTAATCGACAAACTCGAAAAGAGTCCCAAGACTTAGAGTTGCTGAAGATTAAACCACTTCGAACAAGAAAAACTCTTGACGAAGAGCACACGTTCACTAGGCAACGGCTTCCGATGAACTGCCTCGAAGTACACCTGAGAACCGACGGATCTGACTGAATTTAGGGGCTTCTGATTGGTCACTCGACTGTCTACGTGATAGATTGGACAAAAGATAGACGCGTTGCAGGCGAATCTTTGTATAAATCTGCAAGTGCCGGCTTATATTTTATCTAGAATTTTGATTACTCTTCAATTGATAAGAGTCAAAAGTTGAGTTTTCAATTACTAAGAAAACCACATTTAGAAAATAGCTGAGAACAGCAGAGTATATAGAAAATGTAGCTATTTTCATGAATAATTCACTGTCCAAGTCTCATGCCGATCGGGTAACAAACGCGGAAGATATAACACGAAGGTTGACCACACGCGAACGCACGTACATATTCACAAACAAAGTACATGACATTATAGAGCAAATATTTAGAAAGAATTTGGCATACCACAAGTTCTTATCCATCACTAAATACAAAACTTATAGCTAATTGACAAAAATTGCATAAATCAATCTAAAACATGCTAATGTCCGTCATCCATGCTCTGATATTCTTATTTTCTTATTATAGATCATCATCCTGTGTTTTGTGGCAATATATATATTTTTCAAAATAGGTCGATTTGATATTCCGTGTACTGCAAAATTACTACGAACAAACGCACTTAATAAAGCAAAGTTTTAATAACTTATATAAAACAGCTGACACCAGCATGTTCATCTTCTGGTCATACCTGTCACTAAGTTTGCGTAAAATTCTATATTTTACATTTTATATAAACTGCAATTATGTTAAAATCATCCGGCAATAAATTATCTTTATAACGAGTTAGAAGGGAATTAATGTCACTTGACAGTTTAAGATTATTTCTGATATTCTAACATTTAATCCTATATTTAATAAAAAACTTTGTTCAACACCTTTAGCAAAGTTTAATAAAAAATTATTAGTTTCAATCGTAAGCAGATAGACTCCAACGCTTCTTTGCACGTCCCACACCGCTCCGTTCTTTCGGTTCAAAATTCGACATATGTTTGGGGATGTGGCAGTCATCTATTCGGTTAAGATGTTTCAACCATTTTAAGAGATACTGGGAAACCCTATCAAATAGACTTATAATATATATTACGACAACGTTAAGCATTTGTGCAGCCCCCAACTTCTTGTGAGCCATTTATTTTGCACATTACTTACGCTATAAAAGTTATGACAGGTGTAATCGTAATAATAATAACACAACGTAATATGGTTTAGAACCATTAAAAAATGTATTAATCAAAATTTTCTTATTTGGTTGCGATTTAAAAATATAATTTTTTTCCCATGTGTGTAGCCGTAGCACACATCTAGTTATTAACATATAAATGATAATCTCGTATTACACATAAAAATAATATACACTCTTATATTATAATAAACATTTGTAATTATATAATATTGCTCTCGACTTGCTCATTACTGTGATAATTATTAGATTATCTAATCTCTTTTTAATAAGCAAATTTCTTTTCATTATACTGCATATGCATTGCTTTGTTTTCTAATAAAAATTTACTATTTACTTTTTATTAATTTAAATATCATTGACTAAGTTATTTATTCAAAATTATATTTTCATACTTTTAAACATTACTTTAACTACTATACAAATAGATATTTACATTTTCAAAATTTATTAAATCATTATTGAATTATATTGTCTTACTTTTTACATAATTATATTGTCTTTATGTGAGTCTTTGTTTTACAAGTACATGGGGTTTCGTTTCACCTTATTTGTCGTGGTAAATAGGCAGCGTATCCTCTTCGGTGCTGTGTCCTCGATCTTGGATCGTCCTCTGTAGTCGTGTAGTCCTGGAGTCCTTGATCCTCGTCCTTCAGATCCTCTCCTCAGTCCGTTGCCTCGTCCCGTACGCTGGACTTTATTCCATGTACTTGGCTGCTCCCTCGTATCCCCTCATGGCCTCTGGTTGATGTGCTCTCACGAAAGTGATGAGTAGCCGTGAAGAACCTCCGTCTGCTGCTATGGTTGATAGACAAAAGTTGTTGTCGTGGGGCAAAGCCTCCGGCTGCCACTGTAGTTGTACGAGAAAGAGAATTAAGTTATCGCGTCTCGAGTATTTATACCCTAGGACGCGAAAATCATGTTTCGACAATATTCTGCAGGTCTCAGTGTGTCGTTGGCGTCCCTTTTTAAACACGATTATTTCCACAATTAATTCGCTTGCCTTCGCGATATGTGAAGTATTTTGCACATTACCCGATATTCATCTTGTCGGTAATTTTTAAGTGTTCACTGTTTATCAATCGTTTTCGCTATCTTAATTAACATTAGTTTTATTTATATTTATTTTCTATATAATCGCAGTTTTTATTATTTTTGCAATATTTTTTATACTTCTGTGCGTCTTTATTTTATACACACTGTGGCATATTTGGTTTTGTGATATTATGCACACATTATTTACAAAATAAATATTTCATATAATTGATAGCGTTCATTAAGGAGTGACGCTTTGCAGGAATTGACAGGTTTCACACACATACGTAAAATACACGTGTACGCACAGACACAGCAAAGTGGCGTGATCAACCTGTGCCATCATGAAATTCGGTCGTTCCATTTACAGTTCAGATTGAAAGCTGAATTATTATTACTAACAATATGAATTATTTGTTTACTTTAATTAATTATTTTAAATAATTTGTGCAATGCACAGTACCTTATACATTTGTACTGTTGCAATATTTTCTTCCATACATCGGCGTTTCTTTTACGATCTCGAACAGTTTACCCTGCCACTGTTCTCATTTCGGTCGCTTGGCCTGTGATTTTGTTATAGTCTTATTCTCAGATCCATAAAGACGTTTGGGGAGGGCCATCACCTAATAGCACGTCAGGCTTATATCTTTACGCGTTGATTTTATGGTTCTCTTGGTGATCCCACACATTTGGTTGAAATTACGTAGCTGCTTCACCACACCATTATTTGTAATGTAAAACACATTATAGCCCACACCTACTTCAGAACAGTATCATCTACAAACTTTGATCATGTGGGATCACCTGCATGAAAATATATCACATTTTTCTTTAATTTGGAGATCTGCAATCCAAAATCCTTGCACACTGGATTAAATAAGTGTACAGCCACCTATAAGCCGCTTCCATAGTTCGACGTGATGTCCTTGTCATCAACAAATAATAGTGTGCCAACTGCAGAGTTGCAGTGTTAAAATGTTCTGGAAGTTTCGTCTACCAATTGTGCATGATATCGTCTGTATATAAAGTAAAACGCGAGGGTTATAATCGACACCCTTATCGTACTCCACAATTGATCAGGCACACCCTAGGAGTTTTTCTCGCCCTTTCTGCCTCAATCAAGATTTTGTATTCCACTATTCTGTATGACTCTAATAAGGTGTACCGGGATACCTGTTTTTACCATTATCGACCACATAGGAATGTACACAATCAAACGCCATTCCGCAAAATAACTTTGTTGCCTTGTACATTATAGCTCTTGCATTGTAGCCAGAAAACGGTGCTCTTATGTTGATTCCTTTCGGAACAACGCTAAGGGAGATTGCTTAGGTTAAAAGTTAAAATGTAGAATACAATAAGCTACTTGAATAAGGCATGTTTTTTTTTCTAATATTTAGTTTCCACACGACTTTTACCAGCAAAATAGGTTTAAGACATGGGTGTATTTTAAGCCTCCTGCTATTCAACCTGGTGTTGGATGATGTTGTCAAAAAATGTAAAGAAAGTATGAGTAAATATAGAATAGGACACTGGAATATGTAGATAATAACAATAACAGAATTATGCTATGTAGACGATTTAATAATTGTAGGAGAAACAGAAAAACAGTTACAGAATAACATAAAGGTATTTAGTGAAGAACTTAGAAAGAAAAACATGAAGATTAATATACAGAAGACTAAAACTATGGTAATAGGAAATTCAGAAGAAAAACACAGTATAGAACTTGATAGAAAATATTTAGAACAAGTAAACGTTATAAATATCTGATAGTAGTAATTAACAGGAAAGGGGAATTAGAAGAAGAAATAAATGAAAGAGTAGCGAAAACAGGAAGATTATTCAATAGTATTAAATCAAGTTTCCTTGGATAAAAGAAATACCCACTAGGATATAAACAGAAATAGTCAGAAAATCATGAAGCCAGTATTACATTACGGAAGCGAAACATGGACAACAAATGAGAGAATAAAAGCAAGCTAACTAGTACTGAAATAAGGTTTCTTCGAAAATTAGAAGGGAAGACAAAAAAACATAGAATTCGAAATGAAATATTTAGGAAAAGTTAGATATTGTTCCAGTATCAATAGCAGTAGAACAAGCAGAACTTAGATGGATGGGACATGTAATGAGGATGGGGCAGGAAAGACTGGTAAAGCAAGTGTTTGAATCCAGAGAAACAGGTAAAAGAAAGAGAGGACGACCAAGAAAGCTCTGGAAGGATGAAGCCCGCACAGCCGCAGAAAGAAGAGGAGTAAAATGGGAGAAAATAAAGGACTTCGCAGGAGATAGAAAGAAATGGAGGGATATGTGGAAAAAGACGACCTCAGAGGAATCAACTCCAACATAGCATTACACTGAAAGGTAGAAAAGCTAAGGATTAAGTAAGTAAGTAAGTTTACACACGGTCCGTTTCGTTTGTTGAAAAATTCTTTAAAAGGTGATTGTGATAATTATAGGCGTTATAGTTTAAATGGCAGACTTTTGCCGTAATTGAAACTTTATAATTCCAACTTTGTCGTGTTTGAATTTAAATTAACTGCCGGCCTGTTTGACCGTGGTCCTACCGTACGACAACTCGCGTTAGGTTTGACTCGTTCCATCCACTGAAAATGGCAGCCAGTGGTGCTGCTGCAAAATGTTTAATTGAAAACCTTGGACCACGGCTAAACAGCCTGGAAGTTAATTTAAATTCAAATGACACTGGCCGTGAAAGCCTTCGAACAACAATTTGTCGTGTTTACTTGCTAAACAGCTACTTGTCATGCTCCGGACGAGGCCTTTTAGTGTTTCCACCATGTTTAAGTCCTAAACCACGACTTAGTCCTAGGTTATTGTTTGAGACTTGAATATGGTGGAAACACAGAAAGGCCTCGTCCGGAACATGAAAGTAGAAGTTTAGCAAGTAAACACGACAAAGTTAAATTACAGAGACTGCTAATTCAAATAATAAGATGCAACTTTATAAGGAGAGATGTTTCGGTCAGTTAAATAATCTTCAGGCTAACTCTAATCTGATACATCATGCATACGAACAATGAACAATACTATCCGAAAAAACGACGAAGAATACAAAAGAAAACCAATATCCAACAGTATATGATAAAAAGTCTAAAGAATACACCATAAAGATCCATGCTTTTTGGTATCCAGACCACTTATATGTATATAAATAGTAAAATAGTTTTACCTTTTCCTTTTCCGTCTGATGGCTTTTATTATTTATGAATATCTACGCGTTTCGGGACATATGTCCTATCAAAGGATATTCCTGATGATGGGACATATGTCCCGAAATGTGTAGATATTCATAAAGGATAAAGGCCACCAGACGGAAAAGAAAAAGGTAAAACTATTTTACTATTTAAGTTATATACAAATAAAGAGTATAAAATCTTTTAATAATTTCTGTGAATTTTCTAAAACTACTAGGTGTATTGTACTTACATATAATGGCAAAGTTTTAAAGAATTCGTATAAAAAAGCTCACATACCAGCGTCTGCAGAGATAATGGGATACAGCTTTGTGCCAGTTTCCGTGGTATTCATTTATTTCTTTTAACGTGTAGTATCATGCAAAGTTTTGTGTTCACTGTTTAAATACTTTGATGATAACAGACGTCACGTTTATTTGATAACAGACGATACTTTTTATTTGTCTCGTTGACCAAATATACTCTAACAATACGTGTAACTATTGAGTTAATCTGTAGCAGACAAAATAGCCTCATTTTTGTAATTACATATTATTTCAATGCTAAAACTACTACTTTTTCTATACAGAAATTTTAAATAGACTTTCTGATTAACGTGACTCATAGAAGCCGTTATATGGAGTTACGAAGTAATCAGATTTAAGTCGTAACATTACTAATTACCATTAAAAGTAAAATAGGGTTTATTAACCCTTTAACCCATATTATTAATGTAAACTTTTATTACTCAGTGTAAGGAAGGTGTCCCACCCTAGATAATTCTGTCATTACCACGATGATAATTGTACGAGGCTTTAAGTTTAACTACCGTTAGGGTGCTCTTGGATAACTGCAGTTTACACACTCTAGCCACGTGTAAACTTTGCAACACGTGTTTCATCAAGAAAGTACGTTAATAACTGCTATCTTATTCATATATTTGAATACTATGTAAAGAAATGAAAAGTTTTGGTTTCCAGCGAATTATTAAGTTCTATGCTTACCTTAATTAGGTACGGTTCCTGTACATATTGTAATAAACAAATATAAATAACTGGTGTTTACAATGTCTTCCTGGTCTGAAACTCTTCCTTTAGTTTCACTGTTGTGCTGTCCAAATTGTAACGAAACCTGTTAATAGTGTTGAAGTTGTATAGGTGTAATGTTACAAAAATATTTTATATATGTTATTTGTGAAAGAAATAAAAATTGTGTGTTTATTATGTGTTTATCTGTCACGCTACAATATTTTGCTTTCTGTTACCAATCATTTAATCTAAAACCTTTTTCGCATTAACTGTTGGTACATTGATGTGTGCGGTAAAAGACAACAGAAGCACAACTTTTCCATTATGTAATGTGCTATGTGCCACTTAATAAGTCAACCTGTTTGTGATATGTGAAATCCACTTACCATGTGGGTGGTATTTATTTACTTTTTTAACACAAACAGGCCAGCCGTGGACTAAACTAATATCATTTCCTTTTCTTTTCATGCCAGAAGGCCCTTATTCGCACATTATACGCCGCCTTCCTTTCCACTCTCCACTCCTTTCTCGTCTTCGTCTCACCGCAGATAATCTCAAGATTTAAAATTTTGTTTCTGTATGTATTTCTATCCACACAGTCGTTCAAAGAGATACCCAGTTTCATCATTTTTTCCTTGAGTTGTTTGGTGTATCCGTTCAGACTGGAAAGTTGCCAAATATAGTTGAAAATTTGTTTATTTAATCTGGACCGATCCATCCTAACCGTATGTCCAAGAAATCTCAGTCTTTTCCTTCGGAAAGCCGTTTCCAGATCTTCGAGATCCCTGTGCAGCTTCTCTTTGGGTCTATACCTGTACCCATCTTCGGTTTTATTGGAGCCATAAATTTTCCGTAGAATTCTTTGTTCTATTTTAAGAAGGGCTTCCAAATTTTGAAAACACATTGTTTCCACTCCATATATGATCACCGGCCTGATGACTGCTATAATGGCGGACTTTCGTATAAAGGTGATATTTCTTGTATTATGGAATTATTATTATATAATACTCTATACGGGGTATGCCTTGATCCGTTACGGATTTTTGAGCAGAGGTTTATTTTTGCTATTTAATATTATATGTAGTTATTGTATATCCTACTTTGCATACGTAATTCATCCTCATTCATAATTAAGTAAGATTTTTTGCTCTTGGGTTTTAAATTTACATAGAATAAGTTGAACTATAATAACTAAACAAAATAAAAATATATGAAAACTGTGCGATGGTTTTAAACATGCGTAATGCGTTGGAAACAGCTAATCTTGTATTGTTGCGTAATACAGGTCTTTTGTCTGAACATAAAGATACTAAATTTTTATACTAAATGCTGATATGACTATTCGCCACACGCTACAAGTGAAAGGACACGAATCTTTGAATTTATAGAGAAAGAAACGTAAAAGTACTAGAGCTTTTAATTTAAAAGTTTTATATATCCCTTTTGATGTAAGTACGGTAAAAATTTAATAATATGAGTAAACATAAGTAATTATAAATATGTGAGCAACATAAATAATGTGAGCACGAGCATTCTCAACTACGGTTCCCGATAGCCGTCTTGGTTGTACAGTATTTGTGTAAACTTGTTGGCTGTTTGGTGTTTGTATCAAGTTTTTGTTCTATCCTTTCAGGTTATGTCCTCTTATTAAATTTTAGATATCCAGGGGGTAATACAACCCTTTCGTTTGTACAGTCATCTTCTTTCCTACAACTAAACAAATAGCAAGTTACAAGTACTTTTAATTTTAATTATTGTAGGTTCATTTTATTTTAATGTTTTCTGAACCATCCGTCCAAATGGAAAATCTGGCTGCTTCATTACGGCAACAAAAATATTGCACAAGCGTAAGATATTATCAGGAAAGTTATAGCAGTTTTATTACATTTCTTGGTGTTTGTGAAGTTTTTAATCGTTTTACGATGAATTTCGTTTGTACCTCCTTTGGTTATTTATTAGCAAGTGGCAACGTTTACTTATATAAGCTCTAGGAGTTAACTGTGAGCAATAATATTTATTAGTTAAATGAGCTGTATGTTCCTAAAGTAATCATAGCTTGATTGTTTCATTAATAAAGAATATACACAGTCAGATAATAATTTACCCGATAGAAGTAATATTTTCCTATTTATTTATTTCCTATTTATTTCTTATTTCATATTTTAATCTCAAAACATCATAAACATTTATCACCGTTGAAAACGTCTCCTTAGTTTACTTTACCCTTTCAATGTTTCAGGGTGTTTATTAGCATTATAATTGTACGATATGCTTGACATGCCCCTGATAGCGCGGATTAGTGTTATCATGTTAATGCTTTTATGAGTATAGTTACTAGTGAGTGTGTTTGGATGAATTTTGTCAGCAATAAAAGTAGGGTCAGACTATCTCTGTTTTGGTGGTAGCAATACGGTACTTTCTACAACAAAAATTATTGTGATTTGTGAATGGAATGTACAGTAGGCCTACATGTAGTATAGAAACTTCAATATGTAAAAGTACAAAGGCATTCCTTGGTGGGTTATGACATTATTCAGTGTCCACTGATCTGGACTTCCACACAGAACTCAATGTGGACAAATGTTCATTACGACCTGCCATTCAGTCACAGATTTTTAACTTGACAAGGTCTCAAAGGATTAGCGGTATTGTGTAAAATGATGCTACCAAAATTTCCCTAGAGGCCGTTCTTTCATTTGTTACAAATTGTGGCTTTTTGGGCAGAATGTGTAGATCTTAATTGCAACCACTAATAGAGGTACGTTTATCTAAATGTCTGAAGAAAAAAAGGGAAAATTTCTATATTGAACTACGGATACCTTAACGAATTGGAAAACAACAGTTATTTAAATACACGTTCTGGAGAGGTATATACCTGAAGATACAGTAGCTTGAGTTTTCGGCAGACTAGGAATAATTAATAATTTACTACAAACCCTACGTAAGTGGTAACCAGACTGAAGTGCGTTTTATTATAAAAATATTATTGTTATTATTATGACACGGGTAACTAGACTATAAGTAAATTTAAAATCCAAGAAAAAAATGTTGTTTTATGATTCTGAATGAGAACGAATTACAGTAGTGGTATAATAAGGGTTCAAACTCAGAAAGTAATTCCCCTCAGGCCATATCTGGACCACAGCATCCGCGACCTTTTCGTTGATCTGCGTCAAGATCCGCGAACCGCTGGACCCGCAGCATCCCAATGGACCACAGCATCCGCGAATAAATTTTTTTATTTTTTTTATTTGATTTTTTGATTTTTTTTATTAAATTGATTTGCATATCAAGGGGGTGGGATGAGGTTCAATGGACCACCAGCATCCGTGAATATAATTTTTTATTTTTTTAATAAAGCTGATTTGCATATCGGGGGTGGTGGTGGGTGGGAGGTTCCAACTTGATGCATTATAGTGTATATTAAAATATATGATCAAGTGTTCCAACCTTTGCATGAGTTCAAATTTGTCGTGTGTTATAATGTATATTAAATCTATATGATCAGGTGTACCAACCTTTGCATGGATCCTCTTTGTATTATTATTATAGTGTATAGATATTTTATATGAGCAGGTTTGTCAACATTTTCTGTGGCGGGGGGAGGGAAATTCAAATATGTGTTATATAGTGTATATATTCAAATATATGATCAAGGTTACCAATCTTACATTATTGTGTATAGAGCAGATCTGCCAACATTTTTCTCTTCTGTGGTGGGAAATTCAAACTATATGATCATGATTGTTACTCTCTCTCTCTCTCACACATTTGAATGTAAGTAAAACTATCTCTCTCTCTCTCTCTCTCTCACTCTCTCTTGTTGTCAAACGTTATGTTCAAACCGTTTCTCCTCTCCCTCTCTCTCTCTTTCTCTCTCTCTCTCTCTCACTGTGTACATTGAGTAGAGTAGTCGGTGTGATGAGTAAAAATTTTAGCTCTCTCTCTCTCTCACTCGTTGTGTATGTCTCTCCTTCGCTGCAAACGTTGACGAGAATTCACTTATTCAATGCGCATTAGTAGCGCTGACGGTAATTATGGATTAGAAAGTATGTACCTCAAAACAGACACTGGCTTTCTCCGCTACCCGAGTACAACGGCAATGTCCATCATTAATGGTGTGGAGACAACACATACTAGTTTGGTAAGTGAACATATTTTATTGTATGTACAGATTTTATTTAAACGTAAAAATTATTTGCATTTAATACATGTGTGTATGCGTGTGCGTATGATCAAATTATTATGTCTGTTACAATTGTGCAATCAATTACTATGTCTGTTACAAAAAATTCTGAAATTTATTCTTGTCGTGCTTTTATATTACATTACATAATTTTATTGTATGTACAGATTTTATTTAAACGTAATTCATATATTACACTACATAATTTTATTGTATGTAAAGATTTTATTTAAACGTAAAAATTATTCACATTATCACATGCATTATTTATTGAATTTAATACACGGCCCATTCAAATAAGTGTATGTGTGTGTGTGTGTGTGTGTGTGTGTGATCAAATTACAATTTCCGAAATATAGTCTTACTGTACTTTTTATATTACACTTCTAATTGAAGATATATTTTAGGTATAGCTGAATTGTAAGCGTGCGAGCCTTCAGTGTGCATACAACGTCTGGCATTTAAGGGTACGTGTGTGGACAACGCTCACTAGTTTGTTTGTTGCAGTAAGTATACATTATGGAGGGTGGGTTATACAAATAATAATAATAAAGTGTGTACTATATACATTTATTAAAATACATACACAGCTCCAAGATTATATTAAACTAGTTTTACAATTAAAATACATACACGGCTCAATATTATATTGTTACATGTATTAAAATATATCTAAACTAGTTTTACAATTAAAAATACATACACACACAGCTCCAATATTATAATGTTACAAATATGAAAAATATATATTTAAAACTAGTATTTACAAAATGTGTATAAAATAAGACTTAAACACGTCTATGTACCGCGTTGGACAATGGCGTATATTCTACAAGCGTATCATGTAGTATCATACAGTAGGCAGTCGTCTGTGTAGGGAAATTCATTGACGATTCAAATCCTAAACGTACATCAACTGCTGAAGACTTAAGCGCATCGTCCTGTTTGCTACAATCGAATACAAACAGCGGGGCTTTTGATTTGAATAATTCTGGTGTCAGTACTGGGCTGACGTCTAAACGGTGGTAATACGAAGTTTGAAAAATGACGTACATATTGTACAATAATGCAAAACGGTCTTTCCCAATATCCAAGTTTAAATTATCGTAAGGATAATACTTGTCGTTTAGAAACAGTCTCGCATTGATTACATTACAATGATCAAATTCATCGGCGTGTGCCGTCAGTACATTCTTTCTTGCTGTCTGAAACGCTAACACAACAAAGCGTGGTTTTTCTAGCTGACTCGAGGTCTTGACAATCCAATTCTGCCTTTTAGTCTGTGGTAAGGCAGGATACTCATGCAACTCCTAGGTCCTAAAAGGCATAGTTATCGGGTGGTCATTCTCTATGAGTCGTAACAGCGATAATCTGTACGCATTAGCTACATGTACATAAGGCATTTTCCAGTAAACTTTATCTAGTTCAAGAACACAATTAGCAGTCGTTTGTCCGCTTGTTAAAACCATAGCGTTTATGTCGCTAGATGTGCGTAGGAGTATAAGTTCTTGTTTCACGTTCAGCACGATGCGTGTATAGTCTTCTGCGAATCCCATTAGCATTTTCAGTGGAATACAAAAGTTGAATTCACAGTCATCATTCACTTTTAATTCGTTTGTGGTCGGCGCCACCCAACCCGCGTTTTTCATTGCGTCACGTGTGTTGTTGTTGAGTGATAGAAAAGTTTTAATAGTTGACGTAACACCAACATTTCGAGTATGGTCCACTACCACACCGGCCAACTCGTAACGAATCTCTTCAAAGAGAAATGCTATAGCATTGTTCACCAGTTCCACATTCAATGCAGTATCTGCAGCCACACTAGGGTTTTTAACCAACTTGCCTTCGATGTAGAGGAAACTTTCTGACGGCAGTGTAAAGACGTCCTGTTGTTGTATCGGCACACGTATTTCATCATTGTTTCCATGTCTTGTTGTTGCGTACGGTGCGTGTGAATGAAATGAAAAGTGTGTGATACTGTCTTCAAAGAACGGTTGCTGCTACACAGATAATATTCCACTCGCCATGTTACTTGTTTACAACAAAACCCAATGAAATCCGAAAACGGCGGTTAACTGATGTTAATCGTTTCAGTTTCGAACGAGTACTGATGCGTTTCCTAACCGATCTTTCTTCTTCTTCTTTTATTGCCGACGACTGTGGTAGCAGCGGTGGCGAAGAAACAAAGTACAAGCCCATGTCTATAGTCGTTTTAGATGTAAACGCACAGTGATGACTTCGCCGCGAAAATCTATTACGTCACCGTCCTGGTCGTGTAAAGATAATGTTATGTTGTCCAAACGACTCACATTCACATGTAGGTATATTATATGACGTTTGTAGGTGATTCAATTATTTTGAATCCTGGTTCGACTGACGGATAGAATGAGTGCAGAGTGTGCTCGTTTTCACCGTTCTTGTATGATCCGTGCGCTATATTACACCTTATCAGTATACTGTTCACTTTTATAATGTTAACTGTGGCGTCAGACGTGTGAGTTTTATTCGCTTCAAGCAGACGCTTTTCCTTGAAACCCAACATACCACCGATACCGTACACTGTTTGTTGAAAGTCAATATCCAGTGCACAAGTCAGTTCACATTTCAGTGTATTGTTGTTAGGACGTAGACTAATCTGTGAGTCTCCTAACTGCTTTTTGAGGAAGGCTTCTATGTCACCGATTTCATAAGCACCTGTAGGTAAAGTTATCAAGTCCCACGTTGTTCCGTCCCGTAGTACTGGAAACACATTGTTTTTTCCTTCAACCACGTTCGGTATACTGTTGTATGTAGTAAAGTCCAATAGACCTACATACCATTCACCGTGTGTTAGTTCGAGAGGTGGGAAAAAGTCACATACAAGAGCAGCAGCATTCGTACCTGTTAAGGTGACCGACAGCGAAGACATCTTGTCGCTTACTGATCACTCACGCATTAAGAAGTCCAAACATAAATGCCCACAGATGACTGTGTGTGGCGACTGTTTACGCTCGTAATTGTAGTAAATGTCAGTGTCGGTTCCAAAATACTGTGTCAGCTCAAGAGGTGGCTGCATATTACCATACGCATCATAGTAGTAAACTCGATTGTTTCGCTTCTTGTAGCAAACCCAGTGCGTACCAGGTCCTTCTGCACTGTCCAGATTAACAACTGCACTCTCATTCTTCCATGGCCGTCTGGGTGGTAAAGTGTTACGCATAAAAACTCCTCTGAAATAAGGTATTTTCAAAAGTTTTGCGTACACATACAAATCACTGTCGGACAATGTACGCACTGGTATGCAAATTAGTTTTTTTGTCTGTAAGGACGTAGGTATAGACCTGACGCTATTTTTGTATTGTTACGTTTATGTCTTGAGACTGTTTTGCGTTTGCAGGTCGTTTTGCGTTTGCCCACGGATTGATGTTTAATTCCTGAACCCTTTTTCTTTTTTCTACAACCACTACGCGAGCCCCCTCCACCCACTGCTGATTTCGCTTTCATTGCGGCGGCTACAGCTGCAGCATACGCTCTTTCACTAACACCGGAATTCCAACCTTTCACTCGTTCCCACGCTTTGTCGGCAAGAACGCGATCAGCTATACGTCTTCGACTGTTGTCTTTGTACCTTGCGTAGGCGATATCGTGTTCGCGACAGGCTTCGTCCAGCTCGTTGATTCCACGCTCGCCACGTGCCAATCTCTCTTTGAGTTTTGTTCCGGGTCCACAGAATCGGTAGCCGGGTAGGTGTAATTCTACTGGTAATGCGTCCACCGCTCGATTAATCAAAGTAGGTACTGACAAAACGATAGCGGGCACAGTGTTTTTAAGTATTTTTCCAATTACACCACACCCCATTCTTTTCTTACGAAGTACGTGCATTCCTGTAAACAGATCTCCAATCCTTGATTTCCGTTTCCGTATCGAGAACGTCTATTAAAGTCCCACCTCTTCAATATATTCAGCCAGAACTGAACGCTGTGTCGCGCTGTCTTGATATTTATAGACAAACTTTATTAGATTGATTATATGAGCGTGAAATACCTGAGTGACCTTGTACAATTCGGTCTTTATATGTAATTTTAATTCGTGCATTTGTCGTACAGTGACTGCGTCTTTGTCATTGACACCGTTCGCTATATTCGTAATTTTTCGTCCGGCAGCGTAGAAAGCATCGCTTTGCAAACTGATTGTGTGTGCGTGTAAAAATTCCAAATTCACTGCGTCTTTGAAGTCAACAGGCGCTTGCACACGCGTTAGTCGGCAGTCATTAACGATTACGTTACCTGCACGATCTTTTTTCAAACTCTTCTCGTCTACGTATCGTTTTGTGGCTGCATCTCTTGATTTAAGCGGATCGTTTAGCATTATTATTCGATGATCTTCTGCGTCTATGGTAGCGTCGTCGTTCTTGTACTGTAAGCATGCGTCCTTTACGTACTGTAAAGAAACAACATCGTGCAGCTCTTCAGGATCACCCAAGTTGCGTATCTTTTTGTTTTTCACATCAAAGTGACCGTCGTTAGTCACTCCTAAACCGATATCCTCACGCAGACTTCGATGAGTTTCTTTTCGCACTCTTACAGCGCTGTCGTGTCTACCGAACTTGTCTACACTCATATTTATGAAGAAGAACTGGTGGTTGTAGAACGGTGCGTCTGCTTTTTATATGATAATGCCGGCTTCACGTAATTCCTCCAATATCGACATGATTTCATTCCTATGACCAGTATGCCCACTATTTTGAGAAGCCATTAACAGTCTCAATCTATTAACCAACTCGTTAGGATCATCCCAATGCACGTAATCGATTCCAGTGTTCGGTTTCATCTCCATATAGCCACTCCCTGTACGTTTTCGTGCACTCGATGCAAACAATTTAGATATTACTAGTCGGTACTTGACGCCACTGTTACTATTTATTCGTGTATTGTGTTTATATTTTTGTTTGTGTCCGTTGGTTGCTAGTAGTATGGACTTATATTTCCTCATATCGTCCTTATTGTATTTTTTCGGTAGTTTCATAAACAAAAGTTCATACAGACCAGGCGTACCCTCGTAAATTTTTCCTTTGACATGAAAGTTGTCGTTATCATCGATTTTTACATTTGAATCACCTATCATAAATTTACCGCCTTCGTATCGAACACCATACATACGATCTAAAATCCGTTTACAGTCCGCCGATTCGCACAAACGCACATATTTGTTTGCTAATGAATCGTCACTGAAATGTGAAGTGTTAGGGTTCCATGCGTCCTCGTCACTGAAATGAGAAGCGTTATGACTCTGCACGTCACTTTCGTTTTCTGTTATTACGTGTTGACTCTGCATGTCACTTTCGTTTTCTGTTATTACGTGTTGTGTAGGCTCTTCTTGTTTTATCTGCTGCTTCTCCTCCTCCTCCTCCTCCTCCTCCTCCTCCTCCTCCTCCTCCTCCATTATATCACCACTTAACTTTCGTGAAATAGCTTCTAACGGTTCCAGAATCGGTCTGTAATTTTTTCTGAACTTCTCGTCGCTTTCTCTGATACCGTGTTGTAATGCATGATATTTTTTCCTTATGTTGTCGCTTATCGTATCTATATCATACGCAAGTCGTTCCTCCTTATTCATCGCCATCGTGTGTTAGCAAGAGGACTGATTACATTACTACAGTGCAACCACTTTTATATTTCGCCGGAAAAAATTATGAATCGATCAAAGCCGATTCTACATCTACCTTCATTTATTGACGAGTCTTTGTCTATGACTAGAAATCCATAACGATCCTTCCACGCTTCCATGCAAACGTCTTTGAAAGCATCATATTTCATATCCGTGTTAACGTGATCAGCGTATGCATGTCGTAAATTTAGATCGTCTTGTTTGAACAATATCAACAAGTTAGCGTTGTCACGTACCAATTGTTTCGGTATCTGGCTATATGTCTGACATAGATAGAATGTGTCCACACCGCTATGTCTCCCCATAGCAAAATACTTTCGAATATTGTTTTGTCTTTCACACGATACGTCATCGAATACGATAACAGAGTCGAGACCGGCGATTTCACTCGGTAGTGGGACTTCTTCGTTCTCGCTGTATGCATGATAACCTAAACCTTCATCAGCGAGTGATTTCATCACTGTTTCTAGCATTCTGTATTTTGGTTGAAATAATGATACGGTAGTGTCCTTGTTCGCTGAAAGCACGATACATGTGTGTCTTCAGTGTGCGATTAAAACGTTCCACTATGGAAGCTTTTTTCTCACTATAGGTTGAGTAATGTTTCACATTATACTTTTTCAGCAACGCTTGTACTGTGCTGTTGTAATACTCCTTCCCGTTGTCTGTCTGTAAATACTTCATTCGGTTAGCGGCTAGTATAGGCTTCAACGCGTTTGTCACTTCTTTCCCGGTCTTCGTTTTCAATGGTACGGCGTACGCGTACTTGGTAAACGCGTTGATTACAATCATCATATACTTGTACCCTTTGTTCACTCGAGCGTATGGTATCATTTCCACAAGATCCGCTTGGTACAAATCGTGCATACCCTTCAGTTCAACCGCACGTCTAACGAAATTCCTTCTTGCCGCTCTGTGTAGCTCTTGAGCAATATTCTTGCGTACGTTTTTCATGGTTTAAGATACACTAACATAATACATGCGGTTAAAAAAAATAATATATATATATGTATAACAGTTCCTTTGTTTTCGGTATTCATTCTCTCTCTCTCTCTCTCTCTCTCTCTTGAAGATCATGGCCAACCTTCAGCAGGTACGTGGGCTGATAAGCGCTATATACTAAACAATGGCCGTGATACATTCATACGTACAGTCATTATCGGATACGTGACAAATTAATTGCCAACGACTCTGCTCTCCCCGGCTGCTAAAATTCCATGTTACACCGCCCCCCACCACCTGTTAAAAACAAAAACAAAACAACAAATTCCCACTGTGATATCTACATACACTTTGTTTTCTACCGTTAGTTATTGTCACTCCACACTTCAATTCAGACGGCAGTAAACGTAAGTTTGCGTATTATTATTATTGTAATGATATTTGTGTTTATACATATTGGTTTGTAATGTATGGTTTCTTTTTTTATAGTATAATGGAAAACGCTGCTGTAATAATTGACTTTCACTGCTTTTATGATGACAACGGCAATTATATAGTAAAGGAGTTGTCGGTTATGGACATAACACGTTTTGCAAGCAGACATTGGATTTTCGCCCCGCCTGCTACAGTCGTTACGAATTCGAAATACACTAGAACCAACTGTTGGTTAACGACAAACTATCATGGCCTCAGATGGAGTGAAGGAGAGACACCGTACGACAATCTTGTTTCAGTGTTAACAAGGTATACGAACATACATAAATATGTGTTTGTGAAGGGTCTTGAGAAAAAACGTTTTTTTAGAATCGAAAATAATTCATCATCATATAATAAATCTTGATGACATTGGTTGCCCTAAAGACATACCATATCTATTTCCTGGGACGTTATGTCTTACACATTGCAATTCTTCTTCTACACTATGTACAAACCATAACATGTACGCACTTAGAGAGTGGATAATTAATGATTTTTCTGTTATACGAACATTTTTAATGTGAGTGTCTCATAGCATTGTTAATTTCGTTTGGTAAACTTGTATATGGTTGCAGGCGATAACTATTTCTGTGGACTTTCCTAATATATATATTTTGTAACAGCGCTAATTCTGCCTGTGTGTATGTACATGCAAAGCTTCAGGCGATGAAAGTGAACTTTCCTGATGGTCACACCACCACCATTACTTTCACTAGTCTTCTTTGTAGTCATTGTTTGGTTCCACCTCGTTTGATACAGACGTCTTCACTTCTAATAATGTCATTTATCACAAAATTCAACGCAGTTTCTGCTATTGAGTACAAACGGTGTGCAGAATTAACAGTGAACAAGCAGTATCCGATCGTTAACATGGTGCATGTGGACACGAGATATGGGAAGTCTGTGCTTGTAACGTTGGAAGATGGTGAGCACCGCTATCGTGTATATCTACCTAAGAGATATGCTGGCGTCTTTACAGATGAAGAGCTCCGTCATATAAACCCCAGCGACCTACATCTCGTGTTTCGAGGCATGAGGAACCAAACAGCGCAGGTGGAAATAGTACCTCGTTAAGGTAACAAAATACTTTTAATAAACAATTTTTTTATCACTGTGTGTGCATGTGTTTGAATGTAGTGCAGATTCTAATTTACAAAGTTTTGATGAAAGGACATTAACTTATGAGGAAATTAATTTCTATTTTTAATTTATTTCACTATACGCCTCTGAACCTATATGTAATTATTTGTAAACTGCGTTACCTGTTGCAGCAAACGTTAACACTAGAACGATTATATTATTGTTATTCAGTGATATATACATACAATTTACTTATTAAACACTTCAAGGATTGTAACGTCTTACAATGACTATAGCATATTTAAATCTGTTATCTGTTTTATTGGACCTAACATGTACATGATTCAACCCAAACGTGTGCACGTCGTATGTGTGTGTGTGTGATTACGTTGCGTGTGCGTCTGTGTGTGTGTGTGTGTGTACAACCCAACGGAGGATATATATAGTTTGTGTAACCCAAACGTGTGCACGTCGTATGTGTGTGTGTGATTACGTTGCGTGTGCGTCTGTGTGTGCGCGCGTTGCGTGTGTGGTTACGTTGCGTGTGCGTCTGTGTGTGTGTGTGTGTGTGTGATATTTAACATGATTTTAATGTTGATTGTATTGTTATTTAGCAGGTTGCTTCTCCTACAAGTACGACACATTTATACATAAACTTTTCGAAAAAATATCAATTTTATAACGTATTTATTTATTTATGAATTGTGAATTTTAAAATATATTTAATCATTTAAACAAAATTATGGCTTTATTTTATTTCATTTCACTATACGGCTCTGAACATGTGTACAATTAATTTTTTTTTTGTGAACTATATTACTTGTGGGAACTGTTACATCAGAAGATTTGTATGAATTTCAACCACCGTTTTCATGTGTGTATAATTTTAATTTATTTCGCTATACACCACTGAACCTATGTGTGTAAACTGCAACCATTAAACAGAAGTATTGTACCACATGAAGAAGAGCGTATTGAAGATTGCTAAGCCGTTAACGTATGGATTTTTCATCTGTAACAGCACACACGCACATGTAAGTAGTTCATTGACAACAACACACATACATAGTTAATATTTGCGAAATATATATATTTCTAACAAGGATCAATCACACTGACTGCATTATAAAACTATTAATTAATTATTTAATACATTGAAAAAAATGAAGACGGCGTTTTGACAACGAGTGAGAGAGAAGAGAGAGCTAAAATTATTTACTCATCACACCGACTACTCTACTCAATGTACACAGTGAGAGAGAGAGAGAGAGAGAGAGAGAGAAAGAGAGAGAGAGGGAGAGGAGAAACGGTTTGAACATAACGTTTGACAACAAGAGAGAGTGAGAGAGAGAGAGAGAGAGATAGTTTTACTTACATTCAAATGTGAGAGAGAGAGAGAGAGGGTAACAATCATGATCATATAGTTTGAATTTCCCACCACAGAAGAGAAAAATGTTGGCAGATCTGCTCTATACACAATAATGTAAGATTGGTAACCCTGATCATATATTTGAATATATACACTATATAACACATATTTGAATTTCCCTCCCCCCGCCACAGAAAATGTTGACAAACCTGCTCATATAAAATATCTATACACTATAATAATAATACAAAGAGGATCCATGCAAAGGTTGGTACACCTGATCATATAGATTTAATATACATTATAACACACGACAAATTTGAACTCATGCAAAGGTTGGTACACCTGATCATATATTTTAATATACACTATAATGCATCAAGTTGGAACCTCCCACCCACCACCACCCACTGATATGAAATAAAAAAAACTTCCCACCCTCCACCACCCCCTGATATGCAAATCAGCTTTATTAAAAAAATAAAAAATTATATTCACGGATGCTGGTGGTCCATTGAACCTCATCCCACCCCCTTGATATGCAAATAAATTTAATTAAAAAAATTAAAAATCAAATAAAAAAAATAAAAAAATTTATTCGCGGATGCTGTGGTCCATTGGGATGCTGCGGGTCCAGCGGTTCGCGGATCTTGACGCAGATCAACGAAAAAGTCGCGGATGCTGTGGTCCAAGTCGCGGATGCTGTGGTCCAGATATGGCCTGGGGGGAATTCCTTTCTGAGTTTGAACCCTTATTATACCACTACTAATTACGTATGCAAATTAGGATATACACAAAGTATATAAAGTTTTAAAATAATAAAAATAAACCTCTGCTCAACAGACATACCTTCCTATAGAGTATTATATAATAATAATAATATTATTACTTTTTTATATAGAGGGGAAGAGAAAAAAATGCACCGTCTGAGGAGGCCGTGCTTCCTCTGGTGTGTGGGACTCTCACTCACCAAAAAGCCACCTCTAATTCAGGCTTTGATATAAATCCTGAAACCACTTAGCGTATTACTTTACGATGTAGCCTGTTGCGCCCTTATCGGGCTCTTTCTAGGTGTTCCTCATCTTCTACTGCCCGTTGGGTGCAAGTTGGGCCTGTCTTTTTTTCTAGTAGGACCCACTGAATAAATGCATTGATGCGGTCCCATTCCTTCTTACCACGAAGCATAAGCGCAACTACGCTCTCGGGCGTGAACTCCCCGAGCTCCATTTCTAGTACCATCCTCTGCCTTGCAAATCTGCAGCACTTAAAAAACGTGTGCCATGCATCTTCATGGGGAGAGTCTCCGTATTGGCATGCTGGATATTGTACCTTTCCCATTCTATGGAGGTAGGCATTAAAATTGCCGTGGCCACTGAGCAACTGGGTCAGATATACGGTGAGACATATGTTTCGATGTTTTGTCATTCAAGCAAACCACACATACAAAAACATCAACATAACATGGACATTCTATACGTACACACAAAAGGCCGAAAACTAGACACTCTAGAACAATTAAAAATACTCAAACACACGAAAACACATAATAACGACATCCTAAACGAACAGACAAAATTCAAATCACACGCATTATTCAACTTATCACAACCCACACACACAATATCGATCTTTCAAAAGTCAATACCGTCGCCAACAACAAGACGAACAGTGCTCCCAATGACTGCCTCTGAAGAAGCTTTTTAAAAGCGAAAACCCATACGTTTTACGTTTTTACCCATAAAAAACTTTGTGTTTCCAGCCGGTAGTGAACTGATTGTATTTAGCTAAATTTTATGTTATATTATGTCGCATATCTTTATTATTAAGTGAACATTTTAACAACCAACACACTTCTCAAATTCGTTAATTATCAGTAAGTCAATTTTGTCAGTCAAAAGTTTGCGCACACAAAAGTATTATTACACACTATGATTCTCATAACACGCGTTCGGTTAAGGGACCCAAAGGGAAAACATCCTTTTATGAATCCCTAATGTATTTTCTATTTAAAAAGAACATTTTTAATTTTAATCTAAAATACTATTATATTTATATAGTTTTTCTTTTATTTCCTTTTATTGAAAAGAACATAAATGTTTACATAAAATTACAATTTCATGAAGAAGGTTTAGCCTGATTAATTAACTGTCATTAATTAAGTTAACACATTGTAATATAACATTATGATTGATTTAGATATACGTTATTTATATTAATTTTAAAATTTAAAATTTCAATTAAAAATATATTTGACAATTTTTTAAAAGTAATTGTGGATGCAAAAGCTTGCAATTAACGAACTTTTAAACAACGTCAAAATTTTATTTCAGTAGGATTCGTTCCTGAAGCAAATATTTGACTACCATTATTTTCTAAAAATTATGTTTATATTAAATAGGCAAATTTTTATACTAAAGTAAGTCAAAGAGAATAATTTTTTTTAAATTTAATTTGCTTTTGATATCGAATAAATTTGGTTCTACGTAGAACCAAAATAATTTGCTAGCTAAATTATGCTAATTTTTATGGTGAAAAGCGGACGGTTATAGAGTAATCAAAGACTGTTTAGGTTATTATTAAGGAAACAATATCAGCTAAATCATCTTTTACATTTAACTTGAATATGCAATAAATTAATTCAATATATCTTGTATTCGGTTTGTAGGCTTACATTAAATGTATTTTTAAATGCACGGTTTCTGGGTTATTTTCCGTCGATTTGTTGTGAGTGTTAGTATTTTCAAATATCTCAAAAATTGGGTCCCTGCAAACATTTCTGTGCATGAACCTCTATCGGGCAACTGTAATATGCTTCTCATGCTTCGAGGTTAGTATATATTACAATAAATTACAGTATTGGTTTGGGATTCTATTAAACCTGGAGTGATCATTTTTGTACATACTTTGCTATTTCTGTCATATTATGCTTAGTAAGAATCCACTCAATCCTAATTTTAATAAGATATACTTACATTTGCTGTTAGTTTCTAAAAAGTATTAATTGCTTTGCTTAAACCAATATTTTATGTAACATACATCAAGTATCAACGGTAACTCGTGAAAGAAGTCAGATGAATTGACCCAAGAGCCCAACTTTGTTGTGGAATATCAACCGTGACCCTGTACGAAGTGAAGATATTACGACATTAAATTGAATTTTCTCCCAACAAACACGTAACTCTGCTCCCATGGGAGGGTAACCAATCAGTCAGTGACAGGCAGAACGTTTCGATTCTCTCGTCGATAAATTAACTCTGCTCATGTTGTCTGGCTGTGCCCATTATCTTGTCTTAACTTTGTATTTATAAATATGCAAAATTTGTACATTCTTTTGCAATTAATTAGTTTCACTTATTCCATGTTTCCTCAAGGCACATGTTCAATATAATACATCACAGTATTTTGTGATGGATGTTCCCCAATCCTCATTAGGTACGTTGAAGGTGGCGAATTGGTGAAAATTATCAGGTATTGATAAACGGGCGAGGTAATGAAATACCTAAGGCAGACCAAACTAAAGGTAATAAGCAATACGCAGAGCCTCACCTATACTAAAACGGGTAACTTGAAACATTGTCAAAGCCAAAATAGGCAGCAGAATTTCAAGACTGAGTTGAAGCGGGGCGGTCAAACAAACCACAAGGGTCACACATAACTTCGTAACTCAACTCTATCTGCCCCTTCGACGCCCACAAATGTCATGCTAACCCTAGATTCAAATGTTTACGGAAAGTAACCGCCTCATCTCTGCTGTGCCAGTAGTCTCAAAGTTGTGTGACGCTTCTCAGAACACGGATCTCACTGCCTTTGCCTAATCTTATATTCAACCATTTGCTACGGCTTTGACAAATAGTATTATACTGGCTAGTCCGCGTTATTCTGCAACTGTGACGCTTCCGTGGTGAAATTGTTTTTTCGGAAAAAAGGGCCGAAAAATATCCATTCGGGAAAGTGTCCTGGTACCACATAAAATGGTTTACGACAAGCTGCGAGTAGGTTTCTGGTGGGATTTTAAACGTACGCTAGAGAGTTCTATGTAATTATTAAGCAATAAAAACTAGTATTTAAGTAGTAGCGCGCTCACAAACACACATTCCGCAAAGACGTTTAATGCATTTAACACATGCATGTATGCAGGGCGTTTGGTATTAGTAGGTCAGCGTAAGTAAGGAAGTGGCACATAAAAATCGGAATTAATCTCAAACGCGTTTACTTGGTTTAATTAAAATGAAGAAATGAGAAAATATAGAAAGAAACACTTAACCATCTGAAGTTAAGTAGTTCACGTCACAACTGGGATTCTGTTTTATTGTGAACAACGCAAATGAAAATGTAAATATAAATCTATTCCATCTAAACTGAATGTAAAACGTTTCTTTATAGTTGCAAATAAAAACGCTATGACGACGTTTCTATTATATTAGTACCCAATGGTTGACTCACCTTTTGATACCATGCCCTCGCTTCCTATACTTCATCATCATACTGTAAAAGAATGGTAAGTGTTAATACTCATGTCACTTTAATTGGTGTATTAATGATAGTATTGTCATGGAATTGTTATAAAATCAATCAATACTTTTAAACATTGTCATACAAAATGGAAGTTTTAAATTTTACAATAAGTCAAATTACTCTGCAATTGTTGGATTGTGTACTTAAAAATTAAAATATTCCGACGACAGTTGTGTAGCGAAACGTAAATTTAACTTAGACTTTAAACATTTTTAATGATTAGGAAAAACTTATCAGGTTATAGTTAAGTGTAAAGGTAAGAAGATTCAACGTGCCACTAAACAGAAACTGTGACAACAGGTGACGAAACAAAACATAATATTTTATGCCATTACTGAAAATTCTGTGTTTCTCGGCTATAGCAGCGGAGTCTGGCTGTAACCCTAATGTGTGTGTGCGTACATATTGCTGCAACTTTGAGATGAAGGACAATTACGTGATACTTGTCACGCTTCCGTAGCCGAGACAGATCCAGATTTCGCCGGTCCGCGAACAGTGTTGTATTCAAGGCGGCAAGCAATCGCGCTCTAGAGTTTTCTAGTAGCGTTGATGCGTATTGTGGATTATTCTGGAATCCCAGCGGGGTATAAATATAAGCTTTCAGCAACGCTTAGTTTCAGTTAAAGTGATGATTTATAACAGTGATTTTCGAAGTATTATGGTGAAGTGTTGGGTTTTATAAGTCTGCGGGACTCAATTATTTGATATTTATTAAAGCGTGTGGACAATTTTTATTTTATTTGATGTAAGAGAAAATCTTGTTGATTGTAAATTGTTAATGGTGATAATTAAAGCTGGTGATGAGTGGTTTCATTGCTGTCTTGTATTTTGTTTTCCACTGTACCATACGACGATCAATGAGACCTTCCTAAAAATATGATTGATTTCCATAAAATATTCAAATTTACTTTTGACCTTGCTGCTAGAGTAATTATAATAAACACTGGTGTCAATGTAGAGTACTGGACATGTTAAAACAGAAATTTTAATTATATTTAGCTAATTTTATTTTTATTTATTGTTACGACTTTTGTTCAGAAAATTCTCTAATTTTCTAGTTACGAAGATCTGTTAAAGAAAGTCTATAGGCCTACATCAGATTGTACAGCATTTCTGTTTTCTCTTTGCGATAGACTAATTTTTTATACAGTTACTTATATTAATAGTCCCCAAGACTGTCGATAAAACTACTCAATTTTGGGTTATTTTATGTTTGGTTGTCGCATTATTGTTACGTAATATAATATTTTGTTAATACTTATTACACTGTAATTCTTCTTCGAAAAAAGTAATTTCATTCTTTGTACAAAAGTTTTTAAAGTCTTCAAAACTTTTAAAAATAAACGCTAAAGGTACTAAAGATTTATAACCACAGAATCAGAAAATATGGGATTAGTGAAATTCTTATATCTTTGTTTTATGACATTATCAATATAAAACGTTACCGGGTGCAGTTTATAACGTAGATGGTACTATTAGTGGAAGAATTATTTTAGTGTTTGTTTTTATGGCTGGCAATAAACAAACTAAATGTTCTCGAGAACAGTTAAACAGCTTACGTGTGAACAAAGAAGTGATACGAAGAAAGATGAATAAAACTATTCGTGGCATTCCCACAGGAAATGAAGATTTAGAGGTCATATTTTACTAAACACCTTTGCTATGTGGTCGTTTACTACTGAACAATGCTATATAACGTTTACTACTTTAACTTTGTGCGTAGAAAGTGTGTTCACTGTCCCGAGTATGAATTGTATCCTCTTTATCATATAATGATATGAAATCACTATCACTTTCTTTCCTTTAACTCGGATGCAACATCCAGCAAAGCATCGTCTGAACACCAACGAGGTGGATTCTCCTTTGATGAGCGAGTGAAGCGCGTCCTCAGGTTTAACCAGACCGTATGGAATTTGTCTGTCTGTCCATGTCTCTCTGTTTGCCTGTCTGTCTATTTCGGGCATGTCTCATGACAAGTTTGGAATATACAGTATTAGCTGATATTCATAACACTTGACATGCGTATCCATACATTATAACAAATAGAAATATAGGGTGTTGTAATTGTAAAAGTGTGTTGTAATATGTCGGGCGTTACCTCCGCGCACTTTTGTTACTTACCCTGTTGACTGGATCCTCTGCAGTGATGTAGTCCTGTAACACAACTTAAAACTATGCTTTTGTGGGCGCCACTTGGAAACGTTTGTTCCAAGAAAAAATTAAAAGTGATTGATAAAATTTTTAAATCTACAAAAAAATTTAAACAAGTCAGTTTAGCTTTGAAAAATCAGTTAAGTTTAATAATTTTTTAACAACAACAAACAAATCGTCTGAAGGACTATCATTCATAAAAATTATAAAATTGCAGAGAAAAAATTTTACAAGTTATTATTATTGACAATTTTTTATATGTCCAATCAAGTATCGGCTAGTATAATTCAGATTCTGACTCAGTTGACAAGCATGAGTTTAATATATGAAAAAACTTTACTCTCAGGACGTGACTCCTTTGATCTACCAAGACATATCAATTAGATGCCTTACAAGAAAAAAAAAACTAAGTGATTTGAAGGTGTATGTGTGGCGTGTAAAGTACAACTGTGTGATAATTGTAACCAGGTAACAATGATTTTAATTTTGGTAAACTCACGTTCCAATGGTCGTTTATTCTCTCACTGGACACTTCCTTCGGGTAGTTTCTCGATCTCGCCTCTTCGGGTGTACACTGAATCTATTTAAAGTCAATTTTTCCGATCGTTACTTTTTCCGCACTTTTGTCAAAACGTTTGGCAGTAAAATCTCTTTCAAACGCCGCCACTACGAATCATCTGTTTAGCGTTGATTCAGAAATCTGCCACCGCAGCGCTGACTCCCATGCAGTTTTGAGGAAGGCTAGTGTATTGTTTGTTTCGTTCGGGGGAATTATTTGTCACGTTAGTCAGTCAATGCGAACACAGCAGAATTCGTTCTCTATTAAATGTTGGGACCCTCCTGGGCCGTCGACGTTCTGGCTGCGTGCTTTCTATTAGAACTTGCCGTATCGCTGCTCTATTTCAGCGATATTTTTTGGCGTATACTCTCGTTGAGGTTAAGTCAGTCGGGTATGTATATGTACGGGAAAAGCCTTCCTGCCGTGCCGTGTCGATTTTTCGCCTCTCGGTTTCGCCTTAGCTGCGTTGATCAGGGTTGTGTGAGATGCATCAATTCTGGCGTTCAATCTTCAAGTGTTTTGTGGTGGATGGATGGATGGATGGGTGCACGGGCGTCTTGCGCCCTAATTTGTGTGCGTTGTCCAGGCCTAAGCCTGATGAACGCCAGGTGCCAACAGTTCAGCGCGGTCCTTTGCTCTGCTCAAGGATGTTAAGGTGCAGTCCGCGGGTCCATGATGAATTAACATGGCCACCACGGTGGCAAGCTAGTGCTTAGCTTCAGCCAATTGTCCGGCCAAGGCGCGACACCATGGTCCCCTCAGGCTAGCCTTTGGGAACGTGGTGACACACTGGCGAGGACAAGAAGCTCGAGCGCCCTAGGGCGTCGGCCGAAATGGTGGGTAATGTCACCGAGACAGCCAGCTTTCGCAAGGAAGGCACTTGCACAACCTCGCGGGAGCTCATGTCTCAGGTCATTACCTTACCAAATCAACAAAGCAGGTGCTGACGGGGAACTTAATCGTGATCAAGGCTTCAGCCAATCGCAACGCCTGGTCGCGTCTCATTGGTCGCCGGGACATAGCCCACGGAAACTCAGAAACGCGCCGGCGAATACAAGAGGCTCGTCCGCCCGAAGGCAGCGGCCGAGTCGGCGGAACTTGTCACCGGGGCAGTCGGCTTTCGCAAGGAGGCATTTGCACAACCTCGCGAGATCCCATGTCCCGGATCGAGGCCCTGCCGAATCGGCAAAGCCGATGCTGGCAATAAATCTATCCATTCAATCCGCCGCAGCATGATTGACTACAGTTTCGGCAGGCGCAGGTGATGATTGATGGTGATCGGTTCAGATTTCCAGAAGGTTGGGGGGATTCGTTTCTGGGGGTTCATGTGATGAACTTAGGGGGGGTCGTCTAGCAGCGCCCTAGGGCGCCTGACGCGGCGAGGAGGCGGAGCATTCTCCATGCTGTTAAGCCTTCGGAGGTGCGGGTAAGAGGACTCGCCTGCCTTGGCGAACAAATTCGTTGCCAGGGACCAGACGAAGACCTCTAAGGTGGGAACACGGAGACCCCGATGTATGGCGGTATTTCGCACATACCACGGGGACCCCGTGAGGGAGCGTAGGGTCCAGTTCTGAAATGTAGTCAGCCTATGCCTGTTGGTGGCCGACAGGAGAGGCCACCAGGCGGGTGCCGCATAAGTGAGTACTGTTCGGAGGAACAGTAGATACAATGTCAGTTTAGTACGGACAGCCAGGCAGCTGTTCCGCGAAAGCATAGGTGATAGTTTGGCTCTGACGCCACGAGCCAAGTTGAGGGTTGAGGTCACGTGAGCGTTGAAGTTTAAGTGCCGATCAAGCCGAACACCTAGGTACTTCACCGTCTCGGTCCAGTTGATGGGTCTCCCCTCTAAGGAGAGGGATTGGCATCGGGAAATGGACTTATGCGTAAAGCAGATCGCCTCGGATTTCTCCGTATTGATCGCTACCCGCCATTTCCTTAGTGTTTTGTGGTCAAATTTTGTCTCGCTTTTATACTAAATTGGGATGACTGTTTTCGTCGACTTCCGGTATATTTGTGTAAAATTCTTTCTAGATTGTTCGAGAATAAACGAAATGGAATGTCATAGAACAATTTTCACTTCCGTAGAAGCTTTTAGAACGAATTTCTTATTCTTCATACAATGGATATTTCAAAATTTACACTGGTATTTATCAAACAGTTTCACATTAGTACTTACAATTTGTATGCCATTAATGTACTTAAATTCCTTGTTTTTAACTGAATCTAGCGATACTAAATATGATTGGTATCTAATTAACTTAAGTCTAACAAACATTACAATATACAACCCTCACCTTGAGTTGTAGTCATTAAAAACTCAATATTTATAATAAAAATTGTTGTGGAGTTATAAATTTCCCTTCACAAGCTGGACATCTACTACTACTACTCTCCTACAACAAAATAAACAAATTTTAACATTAATAAAACACAAATAAAGACATTTTTATATGGCCTCTGCTCATGGCCTAGGTTCTTGTCAGTTTTCTAATACAATGATTAGTCTTTTTCCTTAATATATGTGTTATTTCACCACTATACACACAGAGTTTATTATTTTGTCTATCTTTTGTGATACCTGGTTACTTTGTACATATTTTATATTTATCACAAGATGACATAGCATCATTGATTGTCTTGAGATGTCATTTTTTATGGTGTGACAAATCTCACTCTAATTAGTTAAATTCTTTTAGAATTGATTTTACTTTCAACTGAGTTTATTTCTTATTAAGGTATTCTGATGTATTGTACCTTTCTATCTTATTTTTGTTAGTATTATGTAAGTATTTTAGCCAGATCTGATTATTTTTGTACTGGATAATTGGCTTCAGCCATACATGGTATTAGTAAATATTTTGCTGACTTGACTATTACAATGTTAAAGTTGGTCAGGTATATTAGTATAGTTGCTTTATATCATATTACAGCTTTCTAATACAGTTTGGTTGCATTTTGGCAACATTAAATTCATAAATTATACAATATTAGATTCCTATTACATGTTTCTAGTTAACACTGTTTTTGGCTATTTTGGCTGCTTTTTATTCATTTGACAGCTTCCTTTATTTAAGATAAATTGTTCACTATTGTCTGCTTGACAATTACATATAGTTTTTATTTAAATCTGATAATAATTAATTTTTTCATGAAATCTTGGTGTATGGTCTCAAATCCAACACATTAATATTTTTTGTCATTGCAAATATACAATTTTTATTTTAACTTAAACTCTTTCTAATAATGTATTTAAGTCATTTAATACATTTATTTTATTTACATCACATCATATAATAATGGATCATGTCCATTTATTCACAAAAAATAGTTTTTAATACTATATTCATAGTTATAAAACTTAATAATTATTGACTTTATTCTGGTAGATTCTGACATTATTTCTCTCTCTTATAGTGTCTTATAGTTTTTTCACTCTTATTCACTTTAATAATATATATGGGGTTTTGTCTTAGTCATAGTTTGGTCGTTTTTTCAAGTTGATAGAAATAATTATTATACAAAATTACACAATTTTTTGGGACTACTTGGGTTCGATACTGTTCACTTCGCTTTCCTCTTATGCTAACTTACTATATAAATGATTTCTTTTTATGGAACGTTCTGTGACGCTACATATGCCTCACCGTTAAAGTTGATAATTTTGGAAAAACATATCTTTGGTTTTGATGAAATTATCATCTCTATAATAACCCTTTATTAGCTTCTTTATATCTCATTCTTTTATCTTATAATTAAATTCCTGTACTACTCCTTTAATATATTAATCCAACTCAATATTCCTAGTTCGTTCTTTGTCATATCACCTATTCCTTTCCTTTTTACCTTGATGTCTTATAATTAATCTTTGATATAATTCCCTATCAATTCCCTAACTTACATAGAGGGTTGGGAGTCAGAGTGGCTCGTTATGTCATACATTCTCTGTCCCTTCCTGTCTACAACTACTGAAATCAGAGGCAACACATCCCTGTTCAGAAAATAATAATTGCACCTTTGCAACAAATAATAATAATAATAATAAAAAAAAATACAATATTCAAAGATCATAGGCTCCTACACATAAATTCCCTTTCTTAAACTCTTCTGATTAATTCACAATTATATTAATATATCGTTCTCCGCAGGTAAAATTATCGTTTAAAATCATTCAATGTCAATAGCTATATTCATATTCATCATTACCTCCTTATGTAACACACTGTTTTCCTTTTTTTTTTTTTTCATTTATCATTTCCATCTAAATATCAAATATATGACAGTATTTCTTCCTCTTTTCTCCTTTACTAAGCGTCCATCTTGTAATATTTATTACTAATAATCTCTCTCCTTCTCTAAGTACGGGTAAGCTGGTAAATATACGTTGACATGGCTATTGGAAATAAATCTTGCCTATGGTGGAATGTGTCCATCTCGTAATATTTATTAATAATAATCATTATACAATAATATTTATATTTATTTAAAAATCTCTATCTCCTTTCTAATTATGGCTAAGTTAAAAAATTCACGTTGACATGTTTAGTCAAGGTACCTTCTCTATGATGCTGTATTTGACTTGGGTCTTTGGTCATGGTACTTGGTTACTGATTTAGTATTCGACTTGCGATTTTTTAATCATGGTACCTTTTTAATGAAGTCTGGTTATACGTTCCTTTTACCTTGCTCCTAATTGTGTCAGTTACCTCGTAGGTATTGTTTTTATTATCCCTGGTTATCGTGAAAGGCCCTGTATATAAGAGTAGCAATTTCCTCGTTATGCCTTGTATAGCACTGGGCAATTCTCTATTTTTAACTAACACCTTTTCACCTACCTCATATTTAATTGCCTTAGGCTGTGATTTGATATATTTTTTCCGCTGCTGTTCCGTTTTTTCTAACACCTTATTATAAAATTTTGCCCCTTCAAATTGGTATGCGGGTTCGTCGGGAAAATTAATAATTTCTTTTATCTCTCGTGGTGGGGGTCTTTCGAACATAACCGTATATGGCGACATCTCGATGGTATTGTGATGCGAGAAATTGAGAAAATCCTCGGTAGAGGCTACATATTCATGCCATCTTTTCTGCTCGTTATGGCAGTATGTTCTTAGCAACCGTCCTACCTCCCTTAACACTCTCTCGGCTGGGTTACTATTCGGGTGATATACGGACGTCTTGTACGTTTTTATTCCGTGTTCTCCCAAGCTTTCCTTCCAAAGTTTTCCCCTAAACTGAGTACCGTGGTCCGTAATTATAGAATATGGTCGGCCCACTTCCATTATATAACGTTTGATTATTATGTCTATTATTTTCCTGGTCGTTGCCCTAGTTATTGGGTATAGCTTTGTATACTTGCTAAAGTGGTCGAAAATGATCACGATAAATTTATATCGGTGTCTCCCACCGCTGCGTGGAAAGGGTCCGCAGATATCGAGAAATACCTTTTCCAATTTTTCGGTAGATAATATGGGTATCATGACCCCTTCCTTCCTCTCGTTATCACACTTTACTTTTTGACAAATATCACACGACCGTATCGCCAGTTGCACCTTCTTATTCATCCCCTTGATGTATGTTTGCTCTTCCAATGCCTTCCTTACTTTAAGGGCACCCATATGTCCGTACCTCTCGTGATAGTCGATTATTAGCGGTCTCTCTATCGCTGGTGGAATCACTAATTTCCAACTCTCCTGGTGCGGGGTATTCCTAATAAACAAAGTGTCGTCGTGTATACAATAAAATCTGTTTATGACCTCATCGCCTTCCTGTACCCTTTTTCTAATGTCTCCTAATTTCGGATCGGCCTCTTGTTGTGACTTTATTTCGTGCAAAATATTTTTTAAATCCTCCCTGCTCTTAATAATGTGGTAAACCTTGGCTAATTGTTCCTTTTCGCCGTCAAAGGTTTGGTCTGGTATATTGACGCGAGATAAGACGTCGGCGGCTACGTTCTGTTTGCCGGGTATATATTCCCATGTGATATTGTACTCTTGCAAGGCCAAAACCCATCTAGTCAGCCTTCCGTGGTTCAGTTTACAATGCTTTAAAAATGATATAGATTTGTGGTCGCTTCTAACTGTTATGGGGTACCCTAATATATATGTCCTGAATTTACCGCATGCGAAAACTACGCTCAACAGTTCTTTTTCGGTAGTATTGTAGTTTCTTTCGCAACTGTTCAGCACGCGGCTAGCAAAGCTAATTACTAAATGGTTACCGTCCTGATCTTCCTGATAGAGGGCTGCACCTAAACTCACGTTACTGGCATCGCAGTTCAGAAAAAATGGTTTTGTAAAGTCGGGATGATGCAACATTACTGTTTCTAAAAACTTTTCCTTTATTATATTGAGCACTCCATCTTGCTCTGGTCCCCAAGTCCATTTGTCTTTAGCTGATAACTGCTTTTGGAACCTGGCAGTTAGTTCTGAGTAATTGGACCGAAATTTTCTGTAATAGTTGCAGATTCCTAAAAATGACTGCAGTTGTTTCCTATTCTTTGGGGTGGGGAACTTCTGTATGGCCTCTACCTTTTCTTTGGATGGAGTAATCCCTTGTTCTGTTAAATTAAATCCTAAAAATTTCACCTCATTTGCTATGAATTGGGACTTGTCTAATTTGAGGGTGATATTATTCTCCGATAATTTCTGTAGCACCTGTTCAACCCTATTACAATGGTCGTCCCAATTCGCTGAAGTCACCAGTAGGTCGTCGACGTACACTGTCGTAAACTTCAGTACTTCCTGCCCCAATATTCTGTCCATTATCTTTACAAACACCGCCACAGAATTTATTAAGCCAAAAGGTAACCGCTTAAACTGATAGTTTCTGCCCTCGAATATGAATGCCATATATTTCCTACTATCAGGGTGGAGTTCTATCTGCCAGTAACCACATACCGTATCCCATGAGCTTATATATCTGATTCCGTGGAACTTTTTTAATATCTCCTCTATCTCCCCAGGTGATGTGCGGTCGTTAATAATCATTTTGTTAATCTCCCTAGCATCGAGACATATACGTACCTTTCCGTTCTTTTTTGCCACCGCTATGATTGGGCTGGTAAAGGGCGAATGACTATACTCGATTATGTCGTCCTCTATCATCCTGTTCAATTCTTCCCTGACTTCGTTCTTTAGCGAGTATGCGATCGGGTACGATTTCCTGTTAAATTCCACCGGAGTTTTGAATTTTATGGTGCACTGATAATCTCTGGCTTTACCTGGAGCGTTCGAGAATATGTGTTTATAATGGTTGTATACCTCGATCAATTGTTCCGCCTGTTTTTCGCTGACCAGACCCCTTGCTTTCGTCCTTTGGAAATCCCGTATTTCTTCTAATTTTTCTAACCACAACTCTGGGTTTCCTCCTGATATAATGGCATATTGATTGGACGATCGGTACAATAATAATGGTTCACTATCGCTTGATAAGGTGTATTGTCTGTACCACTTCCTTGGACATCGATTAAATTATTGGTCCAAATCCCCTTGTTAGTCTTAAAAGTTATCACCTTACTTTCCAAATCTATCACAGCATTGTATGGCCTAAGTATATCGCAGCCTATTAGTATACTCATGGGTAAATTACTCGCCACTAACAACCCTATTGGTATTGTTACCCCATTGCTAGTCATCTCTAATGACACCTGTTTCTTTATTGATTTATTTTGCCTCCCCGTTGCTCCGACTAAAACAATGTTATTTATCGGTAGAGTCGGTATTGGTAAATTACTATTTTGTTTAATCCGCTCTAACTCAATGCTATCGATAAGTGACACATTTGACCCCGTGTCAATGAGTAGTATCGCTTCTATGCCATTGATATATGCTTTAATCTGCACGATACTATTGTTCCCTTGGTTGCTATTTTTAATGATATCGTCACCTTCTTCTAATAACTCCTCTCTAATATCCTTTAGGTAATTATTTATTCTTAATATAGTCCCGTCTTTGTCCTGTCTATGTTCGTCGTTTGTCACCCCATAATATTGGTTCAGTGAAGGGCGGTTTTCCTTTTTCACTGCCGCGTTTAGTTTAAATGAGCCACTGTCTCATTGGCCCGGTCTCCCGGAACATTGGGTTGCTGACCCGTCTGTGTTTCCGGCCTGACCTCGGGATTACCGTTAATAGGTTGGCTATTCGCCGTGTTACCCTGGCTACCTGACGCCTGTTGTGGGTAAAACATGTAAGTGGGTACATTAGGTGGATATGGCCGTCGGTTATTGGCCATTGTATAATTTACCTGGGGCCTATACTCATTTTGGTTTCTCCTATCGCTTCCTCCTTGGTTTCCCCCGTTGCGATAACCATTACGTTGGCCATAATTACTTCCTCTATAATTATTCCCGCGATAACCATTTCCCTGGTGGTAGTTCCTACCGTAGTTATTCCCGGTGTAATTACCTCTGTTTGGTCCCGGGTAGTTGCGGTTAATTGGGCCCTGAGTGGTATCATTTCGGCCGTTTGGTGGGATATTATTATTCTGATTATTGGTGTTTAGATTATTACCGTTCCCACCTCCATTCCGGTTTGGTCCGTTATTATTGTTGTTGTACTCTACCTTACGATTGGGGGGTTGGTAATCCTGGAACCTTCCTGTGGATTCGCAATTTTCCAATAATTTGGCCAGATCGGCTATTTTGCTAATCTGTTGGTATAATTGGGCATCCTTGATCCCATAGCTGTAATGTCCAGCTAACTGCCTTACCAAACATTCTTCTGGGATCGGCGGTATCAACTTCCGTGCTAAACATACCTTTCCCAGGAAATAAGACGTCGGGGATTGTCCATAGGACGCGTCGTATTTGCCATAGAAAATGTCCATTCTTACCCTGTTTTGTGCGGTCTCTGACCAATACTTTTCCTTAAATTGGCGTTTAAATTCTGCTAAATTTGTTATTTCTGGTCGCACCGCTATCCACCAGTTATCCTTAGTATTTTTAAACGTCTCGTCAAGCATCTCTCTTATCCTGTCCCACCTTGTTTCTCTACTTCTCCCAATAACCTCCTCCATTCTTTCCAGAAATTCCATTGGGTTCCGTCGATAGTCCTGGAAGTTGATTAATTCCCTGTTTTCACCATGACACGTATGAGTGTTTAGTATTGGTGTGTCTCTCAGCGCCTCTAATCTTTCCTGCAGGTTTTTCTCTCTCTGGTCTATTTCCAGTATACTATTTTTATTAGATTTTATTTGTTCGTCCAGCCTGTTAGCGGTGTCATCTGTTTTCTGCATCCTCTCGCTAACGTCTTTCTGGACTTCTCTCACCTCCTGCATGATGGCGTCTTGGTTCTGCCTTACCATGTTTTCGAGATTTCTAACATCTTGTTTGGTCTCTACTGTTTGCTCCTCTATACTTTCGAAACGTGTATTGTTTCCCTCCCGTAACCTTTCCAATTGTTTCTCCATGTTTTCGACCTTCCTGTCACTATCGATTTTATTATCATCGATCCTTTTGTTTACTATTTCGTATTTTATGCCAATTTCTTTTTTCAGGGACTCTATGCTTCCTTTTATTTCCTCCTTATCTTCCTGTCTGTTTTTATTCAGGGATTCTATATTTTTGTTCATACCCTCCTTTAAAGATTCTGTGTTTTTGTTCATTTTTTCTTCCATCCTTTGGAACATTTTCTCATTATTATTTTTATTCTCCTCCTTATCCTCCTGTCTGTTTTTATTCATGGATTCTATTATTTCCGCCTTAGTATTTTTGTTTGTTTCTTGCATTTTTTGGAACATTTCCTCATTACTTTGCTTATTTTTGTTCATATTTTCGTTTAGCGTTTGGAACATTATCATTATTACATTAGCGTCAACGTTCCCTGTTATTTTCTCTGGTTCGGGATTCTCTGTCTGTTCTACCATTTGTATGGGTTCTTCTCCCGTTTGTTCTTCTAATTCCTCTGCTGTTTGTACCGGTCTTTCCACTTCTAGTGTGGGCGGTTCTAATTCCGTTTCCTCCATTTGTACTGCCTCTCCGTCTTCCATACTTAGCTCGGGTTCCACAGTCTTCTTCACCTTTTTTCCCTTTGGTTGCGGCATTTTAATATGTTGGTAGTTTCCGGGCTTGTTCCGTCTTTTTCAAGCCTCACTAGTTGGGCTGCCAATTTATAACAAATAGAAATATAGGGTGTTGTAATTGTAAAAGTGTGTTGTAATATGTCGGGCGTTACCTCCGCGCAGTTTTGTTACTTACCCTGTTGACTGGATCCTCTGCAGTGATGTAGTCCTGTAACACAACTTAAAACTATGCTTTTGTGGGCGCCACTTGGAAACGTTTGTTCCAAGAAAAAATTAAATGTGATTGATAAAATTTTTAAATCTACAAAAAAATTTAAACAAGTCAGTTTAGCTTTGAAAAAACAGTTAAGTTTAATAATTTTTTAACAACAACAAACAAATCGTCTGAAGGACTATCATTCATAAAAATTATAAAATTGCAGAGAAAAAATTTTACAAGTTATTATTATTGACAATTTTTTATATGTCCAATCAAGTATCGGCTAGTATAATTCAGATTCTGACTCAGTTGACAAGCATGAGTTTAATATATGAAAAAACTTTACTCTCAGGACGTGACTCCTTTGAACTACCAAGACATATCAATTAGATGCCTTACAAGAAAAAAAAAACTAAGTGATTTGAAGGTGTATGTGTGGCGTGTAAAGTACAACTGTGTGATAATTGTAACCAGGTAACAATGATTTTAATTTTGGTAAACTCACGTTCCAATGGTCGTTTATTCTCTCACTGGACACTTCCTTCGGGTAGTTTCTCGATCTCGCCTCTTCGGGTGTACACTGAATCTATTTAAAGTCAATTTTTCCGATCGTTACTTTTTCCGCACTTTTGTCAAAACGTTTGGCAGTAAAATCTCGTTCAAACGCCGCCACTACGAATCATCTGTTTAGCGTTGATTCAGAAATCTGCCACCGCAGCGCTGACTCCCATGCAGTTTTGAGGAAGGCTAGTGTATTGTTTGTTTCGTTCGGGGGAATTATTTGTCACGTTAGTCAGTCAATGCGAACACAGCAGAATTCGTTCTCTATTAAATGTTGGGACCCTCCTGGGCCGTCGACGTTCTGGCTGCGTGCTTTCTATTAGAACTTGCCGTATCGCTGCTCTATTTCAGCGATATTTTTTGGCGTATACTCTCGTTGAGGTTAAGTCAGTCGGGTATGTATATGTACGGGAAAAGCCTTCCTGCCGTGCCGTGTCGATTTTTCGCCTCTCGGTTTCGCCTTAGCTGCGTTGATCAGTGTTGTGTGAGATGCATCAATTCTGGCGTTCAATCTTCAAGTGTTTTGTGGTCAAATTTTGTCTCGCTTTTATACTAAATTGGGATGACTGTTTTCGTCGACTTCCGGTATATTTGTGTAAAATTCTTTCTAGATTGTTCGAGAATAAACGAAATGGAATGTCATAGAACAATTTTCACTTCCGTAGAAGCTTTTAGAACGAATTTCTTATTCTTCATACAATGGATATTTCAAAATTTACACTGGTATTTATCAAACAGTTTCACATTAGTACTTACAATTTGTATGCCATTAATGTATTTAAATTCCTTGTTTTTAACTGAATCTAGCGATACTAAATATGATTGGTATCTAATTAACTTAAGTCTAAAAAACATTACAATATACAACCCTCACCTTGAGTTGTAGTCATTAAAAACTCAATATTTATAATAAAAATTGTTGTGGAGTTATAAATTTCCCTTCACAAGCTGGACATCTACTACTACTACTCTCCTACAACAAAATAAACAAATTTTAACATTAATAAAACACAAATAAAGACAATTTTATATGGCCTCTGCTCATGGCCTAGGTTCTTGTCAGTTTTCTAATACAATGATTAGTCTTTTTCCTTAATATATGTGTTATTTCACCACTATACACACAGAGTTTATTATTTTGTCTATCTTTTGTGATACCTGGTTACTTTGTACATATTTTATATTTATCACAAGATGACATAGCATCATTGATTGTCTTGAGATGTCATTTTTTTATGGTGTGACAAATCTCACTCTAATTAATTAAATTCTTTTAGAATTGATTTTACTTTCAACTGAGTTTATTTCTTATTAAGGTATTCTGATGTATTGTACCTTTCTATCTTATTTTTGTTAGTATTATGTAAGTATTTTAGCCAGATCTGATTATTTTTGTACTGGATAATTGGCTTCAGCCATACATGGTATTAGTAAATATTTTGCTGACTTGACTATTACAATGTTAAAGTTGGTCAGGTATATTAGTATAGTTGCTTTATATCATATTACAGCTTTCTAATACAGTTTGGTTGCATTTTGGCAACATTAAATTCATAAATTATACAATATTAGATTCCTATTACATGTTTTTAGTTAACACTGTTTTTGGCTATTTTGGCTGCTTTTTATTCATTTGACAGCTTCCTTTATTTAAGATAAATTGTTCACTATTGTCTGCTTGACAATTACATATAGTTTTTATTTAAATCTGATAATAATTAATTTTTTCATGAAATCTTGGTGTATGGTCTCAAATCCAACACATTAATATTTTTTGTCATTGCAAATATACAATTTTTATTTTAACTTAAACTCTTTCTAATAATGTATTTAAGTCATTTAATACATTTATTTTATTTACATCACATCATATAATAATGGATCATGTCCATTTATTCACAAAAAATAGTTTTTAATACTATATTCATAGTTATAAAACTTAATAATTATTGACTTTATTCTGGTAGATTCTGACATTATTTCTCTCTCTTATAGTGTCTTATAGTTTTTTCACTCTTATTCACTTTAATAATATATATGGGGTTTTGTCTTAGTCATAGTTTGGTCGTTTTTTCAAGTTGATAGAAATAATTATTATACAAAATTACACAATTTTTTGGGACTACTTGGGTTCGATACTGTTCACTTCGCTTTCCTCTTATGCTAACTTACTATATAAATGATTTCTTTTTATGGAACGTTCTGTGACGCTACAACATATAGCCCTAACCTACAGGATTTCATTGTTTTTTTAGATAGATCCTCCCCAAAAGTAGGGTGGCAGGGAGACAAACACGCGAGGATCAAAATTTTGAAAGAATCCGACGTGTTATGTGAGATATCAAATTAAGCAAACGTTTGACCAGTCTGGAGGTAGTGTTCATTTTTCCAAAATTTCAATATCTAGAGGCACGCAGTACAAAATTTATACCAACGTTTTGAAAAAACCAAGATCCAAGTGGTATACCAAGTTAAAGATAATTTTAACCACAGACAGGTTTAAATTGTTAAAGGAACCCAGATTAATTAAAGTTTTTTGAAATTGTAAAACTTCATGACAAACATCAGAATAAAGGAAATATTAAACCAAATCCAAATATAGTGTTTGCTTTGAAAATGTGTATCTTTAGGGGCACAAAAGTAAAAAATATCATAATTAAAAAATTGTACATGTTTGAGCAAGTTCTGCAGCAGCTTACGAGTTAGAATTCAATCAAGACTACTAAGAATAAAAAACTGCTCTATTCATTCGTGTATATGATCACTTGTGTGATTCCGTATAACGCAGTTCCCGTTAATGTTACAACGACGTAATTATGTTAATGCACAATTACGTAATATATCAATACGGCGCACTTGAATCGGTTTCTTCTTTCCAATGAGCTTTCAGTTTATTTGCTTGTTCTACTTAAAGAGCTGAATTCTTATCACTGTGCTTTTCTGTTGAAACGTATTTCAAGAATTAAGATTCTATAGCAATTCTGAATACCTGAGCTACAGTGTGTCTTAGAATGCAGGCAACGATGTTGAATAATTTGCGTAAGTTCAAACCTTATGTGCGGGACCAATAGGCAAACACTTAAGTCAGAAAGTAAAGGAACACTCCTAAAATTATACAAGTTGGAAGCTCTTCCCACACTTCTTTATGGGTCTGAGATTTGGACTTTAACGAAAGGCCAGGCCAGTTGCATCCAAGCGGCTGAAATGAGATTTCTCAGGCACGTGGCAGGGTATACTCTCCATGATCATAGAAGAAACACAGATATACGGCAGGAACTGAATATTATGAGTATACTCGGCAGGATCGCCCAGTATCGTCTGAATTGGATGTGAATATCTTTGCCGAATGGATGACTGGCGCATCCCCAAACAACTATGGAATTATAAGCCGAGGGGACGGAGAGGTGTGTGACGTCCGAGGAAGCGCTGGAGTGACCAGCTCTAATCTTCGCCTATTTGAGACCGGAACAAACCCTTCTTGGTTTACTCCTTGAAGATGATGATGAAAATTTTATAACTGCTACACAGAATTCAATCAGGCGATATGTCAACTTGAGACGACATGGAAATATCTAGACGGTCGTACTATTAGATTTTGGGTGAATTCTTTTAAATTAATAGCATCCGTATTTATCGGGCGCAAAAGACAATGCGGACACCAGAAAAGACTGAAGATATTCGTGTTTTAATCTTGCGTAGCTCACTCTACAATTTTCTGATCGTTCATTCTAGAGAATGTGCCATCAAGCTGTCTACTTTCACTTTAACTTCAAATTGTGAAAAAAATTCAACGTCAGAATTTTGTTGCACAGCAATATTTGATCTTCATCGAACAAGTCCACAGATATTGCAGTCCTTGAGTATGTCAAGGACTCTAATATTTTGCGTTATTAGAGTAATAAAAATCCGCATTATCTGCACACGACCCCTTGCAGAGCGTCCGTGTCACTGTGTCAGATGGAGTTGTTTACTTTTGAATTATAGGGCCATGTTTTTAAGAAGACGGTGATGGTGTGACTGTAACTGTCATCCATGGACGTTACACAACGATGCTGCAACACTTCTCACTTCCTTCTGTTACTTTAGCAACAATTTTAGAGCACACATTCATATTATAAACACTGAAAATTCTAAACTTGTTTTGTGTTACATATCTTTTTAGTATGACACCTTCTGAATTTAAACAATTTTTTGAATAATTTCTCCTGTTTGAGATTCCAATATTCTAAAATTTTTAAATTTTACGTTACATTCAAATTTTAGATAAAATGATTTTTAATTTGACCCAACATAAATTTTAGCTATTCTATTAAATTAACTCACTTTCTGGGCCCTAACGTTTACAAATTTTGAAATTTTAAAAAATCTTCTTCTCCTCTTCAAGCATTAGGTTACATAAACATGTTCCGGCAACCATTGCATCGTCCGACGACTCACATCTCTTTTACCAATGGCTTTATAGTTCAGTGCTACTTTCGGCAATCGATCATGTGTCATCCTTTGCAGATGATTCCACCATTGTCTTCTGTAAATTGCAATAATTTCATTTATGTCATTCACTTCGAGTTCTGCTCTTATATATTTATTCCTTAGTCTATCTTGCAATGTATAATTTAAATTATTTAAAAAAAAACTGCATTTAAGCACTCTGAATCTGCCGCTTTCCTTTTTTGTCATGACCCACGCGTCACTTGCGTAAGTAGACGTGGGTATTGCAATTGTCTTATAAAATTTAATCCTTGTGATGCATCTTGTTTTATTTCCAAGATTTCCCTGAATCGTACCACAAATATTCCCACATTTATTTACCTTCTCTCTTATATCATATTCAGATTCATAGCTTACTGCACAGCCGAGATATTTGGAACGGCTCACTCGTTCTAAAGTGCTGATGTTTATAACTATCTTAGTCCTCACTGGATATTTACCTTTAAAGGCCATGGTTTTGGTCTTTCTTACTGAAATTGTCAGTGAGTACTCTCTTGCCAACTCTTGTAATTGAAACATAGCTCCTCGCAAATCATATTCTTGAATATTCATATCATATTCATCCGCATATAGCAGGGAACACATTCAAATTTATTTGTTAAGATGTATTCCCGAAATCACTCTGGATTTCCGTGCTGTCAACATGTCGTCAATGTATGTGTTTTTAAAAATGAACACTATATTCAGAGTATGGAGTAAATTCTAATTAAGTTGATCCTGTAGATGGGCGTTTGCGATTTTTTCACAATTTTGACACACAGCCAAATGCCAAACAGTCGAGTCACAACTGAGAACTCCCTTCGCACATTTATTCAAAATAATACATTGAAATATATATATATATATATATATATATATATACACGAACAGGTTTACTAAATTTTGTAATAGTATTCTGATCACAAGTGCAGCAAGTTACCATACTTATTACACGTTATAAAGTGTGTTTGCCAAACAATAGAGTACGATCCAACAGAGAGCATATAGGCATACTATAAAACAGAAAAAACAATGAATAGCTGAATCAACAGATGTTGATTGCAAACTGCATTACAATTCTGTTGCGTAACTATTATTTGAACCAGGAGAGATTGGATTAGCTTAGTCCCTGTTTGATCAGATGAATGACAAGTCCTATAAAGATTTTTCAATTGCACCACGTTGTTGGCGACTAATATAAAGACTCTCTTGATTACCCCTTTTGTTCGGAGTGCTAAATTAAACAATTTTGAAGACAGCACTTCGTTTAGGCAGTAATTATAATGATTTATACTATTTATGAATTAGATTTTAATATCTGTGTTACTAAGTACATCCACTCATTATTATATCAATCATTAATTCAGTTGCGCGCCAGAGCAGAATACCCCAGGGTTTATTAATAAACAATAACTCATTCCGTTCAGATACTAATATTCTATATTATTTCATTTTTATTACAAACAAGGTATCTGAAATTTGATTATAAACATTATGGTTTCTAATATAATATCATTGAGATGCTTGATACAAATTTTACAACAAATTTCAAAGTATTAATATTCACTTGATTACCCGCGATATTCAATAATGTAACTCACTCCTTATTTTTTATTTGTCTTTTATAATTTTTTTTTAAGGAGAGGCTACTAGTTATTTAGAACTAGGCAGAAGGCCTAGAAGAAGCATAAAATGTGCTGGGTCCAGTGAGACGGGACTTGCAATTGAAACTCTCTATTAAACAACAATAACAACCTTTATTATTTCTGAAATCATTTTGTATATATATATACATATTAATTGCAAGCTAATATTTACTATCATAATTCACATTTAATATATCATCTTTCAAAAAAATTCTTTTAATATCAAAATTTCCAAAATAGTATCGCCGACATAATATAGTAATATTTCTTGAATCATATTTTGTACATATATATATATATCTTAAAATATCACATAATATCAATAATCATATAAATTGTTTAAATATCCCCCTTTTTTTATAACACTTGACGTAAGATAACACATGATTGAAAATAAATACACATATACATATAGATCACAGATAAAGTACGTGTTAAGCCTGGCAGACAGCCTGTATATTCTGATCAAACCCCTACATGAATGTGGAGAAAATCGGGACTTGCCATAATAACCCGAAACTACAATTATAAATTTAAGTTGCCAGCACAGCCTGTATAATTTTATAAAATATTGCAAAACCCTCAACTCCATAAAAATATAAAAGAATTTTAAAGAAACTGAATTGATCATAAGAATAAAAAATTACAAATTCAAATTATCAGTGCAGCCTGCATAGTTTTATAAGACACATTCTGAAATTTAAAACAATCTGGGTTGACCATATTAACACAAAAATCTAATGCCAACCTGAGCTGACAGCGCAGCCTGTATAACTTGTCAAATTACAATTTATAATTTTAAGAAAATCGGGTTTAACCCATGATAGCGGAACTACAATTACAAGATTAACGTGTCATCACAGCCTGTATAGTATTATAACAATTGTAGGATTTTTAATATGAAATAGGATTTATAAAAAATATGAAATCTTAAAGAAAATCCGATTTGAACATAACAGCAAGAAAATACCATGATAAATTGAAGTGGCAGTACAGCCTTTATAATACTATAAAATTGTAAGAATTTAAGATTATAAATATATATAAAATTTTAAAGAGATTCTGAATAGACCATAACATCAAGAAAGACCATAATAAATTTAAATAGCAGTACAGCCTGTATAATTTTATATAAAAAATTGTAAAATTTTTAGACTTTATAGAAATATAAAACATTACAGAAAATCTGAATTGACCCGGCCGCGGACGTGTGCCATGGCATGATCCAACATAAGGTAACATGATCAGTTCCGGCATAGATCGTCAGCAACAGGTGCCTGCCTCAGGTTAAAAGTGTAACCGGCATAAAACCAATAAAAAAACTCCCAACCCATTTTTGAAATATATGAATAATGATTAACCAGCCAAATACCCAAGATTGTAAAAGGGACACGACCAGCCGGTCAAGCCCCCAGCATTTGCAAACAGCACCCACCTACTTCACCAAAATTCAGAATCCCACAAACTTTACAACCCCCATTCGGAATCAGAGTAAAAGAAATAAAGTATAAAATCAATGACCGCCGGACACATCCCCGCGACCAGGGCTACAATTAATCTGGAGCGTAATTACATTCTGAGAACTATTTCAGTGAAAGTTTGCAACCAAAATTCTGTCCAGCTGGACGTGAGCACAATGGAGTATAACTTGAGTTTTTGATGGTTAAATTCACAACACATGGAGTTTGCTGTAGCGGCCTACTGTAGTAAAAAGCTTAAATGTCACCTCATTTTGGTCCAGATTGTTCTCCGTGGGTCTGTGGCATGATATGCAGTCGTTCCTCCACTGGCAGCCAAGATCCGAGAGTCCAAATGTTTTTAAGTCATTGCGGCAGATGTAATTACCTCATGCGGAGGGGCCACATTTCCGACTGGATCGGGAACCCGGAGATCGCATAACGTCTACTCAGGCATGAAGAATAGAAATTTACAACAATTAAAGAAACTTAGGACTGCCAGGGAGTACGGCTGTCGACGCAACTGTTGCTCAGGTCCGACTGACGGAACACGCTCCCAAACCTCGTGTCGAAAAACATAATTACCCGGTCCGCCAACAGAGCGCGTCGATCTTCAGCGAAACAACGAAATGGCAATACAGTACACTACGCTTTATTACCATAGTTATTAATTCGGCGGTTAATTGTATTATTTAAATTCACCTTTATGAAAACGCCGGGTTTTCAAAAACCCGGCACAATTATATGCAAGTATGCGACTCGTACTAGAATGATATTCTTATTATAATTTGTTTCATTCACTTTATTATACAATAATTCTACTAAATACCTTTTCTAGCATGTCATATCACATAAACTGAATCGTTAGTATCTGAACAAGTGTGGGTTTTTTGAGAATGAGATGAGTTATACTTATGGTAGACATTAATTTCTATGTTTGTATATTAGAGTTGTGAATTGTTAAGATAGTATACTGTTACTTGTTTGTCGGATTCCAAGACATTGGTCGTTCTACGTTGCTCATTACACTTCACTTCCACCAAACATAATTGATTACCACTTCTTAACTTTGTATCACACGCTCGCGTTGTACTTAACGTCACGCACATAAAATAAATATACTTTCTCGATTCAACTTCACGCGCACATATGAAATATCTTCATAGTACGTACTTTGCGCACACCAATAAAATATTCTTCTTTATACCTTAACTTGTTCCTTCTCGACGTTTATTTACCGAGCTAATCTATACATTTTAAACAAAGCTAGAATAACGTTCCGTTATAATTATATTATTGAATACTTGTACAGAGTAACGCAGATATCCCGTGCTTGTCTTAAAATTTAAACTTTAAAAACTTCCCTTTTTCACTTGCTTCTCTCTTTTTATGGTGTGTCTACGGATTCCCTTACTACCGTCCTGGTTGATGACACGTTCATTGGCCAGGGTTTGAAATATTCCCCGGTGAATTTGAAATTCTCCATTCAGAAATCGTAATTCTTTCGCGCTCCCTACTGACGCTGTTGCTTATTGGTCAATCAGTTCGGGCACGTAGTTTTTACCGCGTGGCCGTTTAACTTGCTAAAAACGACGCTACTTTCTAAATTTTCAATAAATATTGGGGTGTCACCTTTTGTCTTCTGAAGGACACCGACCTGCTTTCCTAACGGTACTTGCTCGTTTTTTGCTGTTTCTTATGCACAAAACATTTATGTGTTTATGACATACTAGGTACAGGCTTCTATTATATTTCTATTTCGGCTGGCGACAGACTGTCGGCGCACTGGCCTCACCCTGTCCATTCTTATTCTACATATTACTTACATATATGTATATTACAAATTCTTATACTACCATATCTCTATAATTACTATTAATAATTGAGTTTTTTTTAATTTATACTGTACACATATTGAGATAATTTATGTGTTCCACTGTAACGTTATAGTCCATGGTGTTTCCTATCGTTTTAAAAAGCAACTCTTTTTGGAGACGAAAAAAGATTACCCGGAAAATGTTACTCTACTCTTAACCTGTAGCATATAGGATAATGCAGCAAATAGAATGACGTTTTCTACGGAAGCTAGCACTTCTGGTGTACCGTACGTCGCCCGGTTTCCAGGTCTTTTTCTTCGAGAAAAATAATTTAAATGAACAGAGTTTGGTTAGCCTTGTTGTTGTTGTTGTAACTAGTTGATAGTTGCCAGGCTAGAAACAATTCTATAATTCATTCTTAAAAATTATGTTGTTCTCCAATGAAAATTACATATTTTAGCCAGAGGGAAATAACATAACATTTTGAATATTTATTTAAAAACTATAAGCATTTCTTACAATTTTCTTTTTAGCAGTAACGTATTTTGGAGAGGAATTTGCTATCAAAATAATGCTTCCATTTATTTTCACTACACAATACTTTAATTTAAATTGAAATGTTAAGTACATTTACTACTGAGGACGAATAACGGTTACCAGTTAATTATATATTTTCCTGTAATGTGCAACAAACATTAAGAGTTTTGTTCTGTCATGTGTTAGTCACTTCCAAACCATATCAACTGGTGAACTCTTATATCTAATATTCCCCTAATTTCTCTTATTCGTATCCCTTCTGTCCTACCTATCGAACGCTTGTCTCCAAAATTCCATGTCAGTTGTTCTTAGTTCTCTTTCCGTAATATGCTTAATTACCCAAACTGTGCGTTATTATTATTATATTACCCGAACCTGCTGCTTAAAACAAAACTGAAAATGGTTTATAATTTATGTTTAATTTTTGTTTGCAATATTATTATCTTACAGCTATCAGCTTAGTAAGCTAATATCTGAAAAATTTGTTTTATTGGAATTTTCAGTGTCCTCTTCCCAGAAATGTTCCCTCTTTGAATATTAATTAAGTACATTTGTTAGTATTTTACTACACAGAGATATTCCTCTTCTTACATAAAATCATATTATGTTCTCGACGTCATAGATACCCATATATTCTATTTCCTCTAACTATACGTCTAAAATACAGATCTTAATACTGCTCTGTGTGAACGAAGTACATATAAAACAATATTACACAATAATTTAAAAATTGTAGACAGTTTTATGCACTGCAAAATGTTTGAAGTAAATCATCAGTTAGCGTTTACTACACAACAGATTTAACGGTTTATTTAAATTCAATCAAATTATTTTAATGTTCCGTACATAATCCTAAAGGAATCCATACTAAACGATTTATTGTTCAACACTAAAACTATGATAATATTGTTGTTAAACTACCTACAATAATAGATTTAAGTATTATAATTTTAAATGCAAGTAAATTGTAACCCAAAGTACACAATCAAAAATATTTATTATTTATTGGAACAGTAAAAAGCATTTTGAATATGTAGTATGTAGTATTTTAGCATGTAATATTTAAAGAATGGCGTTTTTGGTTACATCATTTACTAGAATACTACTTCGTTGTGCAGATTACGCAAAACGCGACAAGAATCATGGAGGCTACTGTATTTTGTTCAACGTAACAACCGCATTGACAGCTCAAGTACTGGGAATACGATGGCTCCCGCCAGGGTGTACTGTTCAGCAACATGTTCGCTGTTCGCAGCAGTAGAGACTAACTGCACACTGTCATGTACTATAAACGTTTTAAACTTTGACGTACTTTGACGTCGAAATATGTATTTCCCTTGTAACGTCTTTAATTTGACTTTGATAATTTCATATTCTATTAATGAAGAAGAGGACCATAGTGGGGATGCAAAACTTTGCACAAATTTTGTGAGATATCTGGAACACTTGTATTAGCACACACTGCGTCTCTCATGAGATCAGATTAATAAATATTATGTGTAGAAAGCGTGGAGTGTACACAAAATTTTAATGTACATTCAGCTTGTCAGTGACATGCTGGTACCGCCGTTCAGTGATAGTTTGCAAGTGGTTTAATTTGTTACTAAACTGGGACAGTAAACAAGTCACCGAACTCCACAGTTTAGGCAAAACACAAAGCTGCAGGACTCGGCAGTTGCACACAAATTAAATTGGCTTGCACACTACAATATTACATAGTAATAACTATTTTCTAAAATTAGTTTCACAGAATTGTTGAAGTTCCATAACTAAGTTGCATTATGCAATAATTCTAATTGCATTATTTTTTTGCTATCATAATTTCCTTTGCGGTATAACCCAACCTTTGTGTTCATTTTTGAGTTTTTAACCTCTTCGTTAATTTTCTGCCACATAGTTAATTTTGCTTTGTTCAGATTGGGATTTGCAAGATTGTTTAGCGAATTGTTTTAAATGGTGTAGGGAATAATTTTAATTACAAGTTCGCAACCTACTGGTGTATCTAAACATTTAGTAAACACTCATTTAATTCAATTAGCATTTTCACATTATGTCTTGCAAATTTGCACTGCCGTTATAGGGTAGATTTGGGTTTAGACTTGGTTTGTATGTTGAATGTTGTAATTTGTTTATTGGTATTTGTAAAGCGTCATTCAAATATTCTCTAGTTAAATTTTAACGCATTATTTGTTTTTTGAATTTATTTTGTTGGGGATCTGGGTTTTGTAAATTGTAAACGATTTGCTATTTGCTAATTTGCCCGTACATGGGATTTTGTACGTTCACTTTTGTCTGCTGCTATTGTACTGTATTATAAATTTTAATTTTTAGTAATTGCTACTTTCAAATTAGCCTTTGATTTCTTAGCTTTAACTTACTTTATAATTTTGTATTTTGTAATTTTTAAATACATTATGTCATAAAATTTGTATTTTTAGCCAACTTGTTCTTGCATGAAATGTGGCTATGAATTATGCATAATTGTGCACTCTGGTGTATTATTTAACTTTGTGTTAAATTTATATACATGTAATTTTAATGCTGTATTTCCTACTTGCAAATTGCTCTTATATGTGATTTTGTACGTGACTTTGCTCTTTTTGTATTGTGATTTGTTAATTGTGATTTAAATTTTGTTTTGTCATAAAACACAAATAAATACATAATACAGAAGTACATAATTGTATTTTGTATTGTGACTGTTATTTGAATAGTTCATTTTTTGTTGTATTATATAAGATTAAATATTCTCCTTGTGTAGATTATTGTCGATTCCCCCTGAGACACTGATTTTATTTTTGCTTTTATTTTTGTCGACTTTTGGAATACCGTCTGTTTGAGTACGATAACTGCTACTTTGTCCGCTGTGCGTTTTAGAGACTGTCTGCATTAGGGGCGACTTCCCTTTACACCCTGGTTCTGCGGTTTGAATCTTTAAAGGGTACTTCGCCTGCTGACGACGCAAGGTTCTTGTCTGAACTCCTGCGGGCTTTGTACCAGACTGCAAAGGTATCCTTAGTGCCTAAGGCATTCTTCACATCATGTTCCTAAGGTTTAGTCTCTTATCAAGTTTCTGGCTCTCATGGCTGAACATAGAAAACAATCCGTTGTCTACTACACTGGCATACCCGTTTCAGTTATAAACACTGGCAGATCCAAAGCGAACACTTTTAAACAGACTCATATAACAAACAATTATACAAAAGCTTTTTACAAACCCTTTCTCACTCTAGTATTTTCCACTGTATCTACTATAGGCCTACTATTTTATAATTACACAATTGTATATTATTATTGTGTCCTTCTATATTATTATTTTATATTATTTAAAAAATAAATCTTCTTGTATTTTACAAATATTTTATCCGAATTAGCGTTCTTGGCAAGTCTGCATGTGTAATTATAGAAATACAATTTTTGTTAATTTCACCGCGTTGTTTCATTTTGGCAAATTTCGCCACAACATTGTTCCATTTGCAATGTCGGAATGCGAGTAACCCTCTAACACAATTATCTGCATTTACGTACAGGTATTTCAAAGATTTGGGTACAATATGGCGGACATAATTAAAAAATGTGAATATTTACAAATATTTGATTCAAACAAAGTAAATAGGTGTACGAAAAAAGTAATTTAAAGTATATATAACACAAATTAACATAATAAAATTTAATATAACAGCAATAGAGTAAACATTAATTCTGCTATGTTTTACTTGACAAAATTTATTCAGTTGTGAGACAGCGAACAGGCAGAATATTGTTATGGCGGTCGCATGGATTATTATATTGTTTAGTGGAAACATAATAAAATGACACCAGGTGAAGTCACTAATTACAACTTTAATTACAGTAGCAAATAAACAGATACACGCTTATACAATTCTACAATATTACAATTTATCAACACACAACAATAAATGTCAAATTATTACAGTTTTGCACTAACCGCAGTAACACAACAATCACTTTACACTAATCCTCAAGTCAAAATAACAATCACTCCGAATCTCGCGGTAGTGTTGCGGCTTAAAAACTGAACTTGGCCGCAAACTGGATGTTTATTTATATCCCGCTGAGAGAGTCGAGACAAATCTTTTCTTTCCGGTTGGTGCACTCAAGAAATATTGTGTAGTTACAGCCGCTCTGGAGTTTTTAGGAACTATATTGATGTCCGACCTTGCACAATATTGAATGATCGACAAACGTCTGGAATTCATTTCTCGAACGTCCTTAGGCTAACTAATATATTTGGTTCGAGGGCTTGTGCAAAGGACAGTAGATTCAGGTAAAACTTTTACAGAATAACTGTACTGAGCTTTACCATAATTTCATATATGGGCTTCTGTATACCTCTTGTTATTTGTTATGCTTAAAAAAAGTTTATAGACAACTATAAGAAACGCACAACTTAACTTTATTATACTCGATTGAGAATTGTAATAGGCGATATTGTATACGTAATATTAGTAAAACTTAAAACGCTTCAAAGTCAGTTTAATACTCTCCAGTTATTGAAAACACATAAACACTAACGTATAAATACAGTATTAGGCCATATTTCGTAATAGTTATTGCATATTGCTAGAAAGTAGAAATGTAATAACCACTAAGAAGCATATTAAAAATGTTTTTGTTTCTCTTGTTAGAACAACTTGCATTAAATTTTATTTACAAAAAATTGTGTATGACGCCACAAATATTGTAAATAAAAAGCAAGCTTTTGAAATATATTCAATATATATATATATATTGTCACAGGACAAATGGCGCCAATCGTACACACTATAGTTTTTTAGGCCCTTAAAAGGACCGTTTGTCGGGTACGCTAAATCATTTGCGTACGCTGCCCGAGCCGCGCTGTGATGTTCGGCGGCTGCGTCCGCTGTTCCGGGCGTGCTGCGGTTCTCTTCTTTCGGCAGCGGTATGTAGAGCCCGCTGCTGTCCCAGTCGATGTCCATCACTGCTTCTCCTGCGTTCTCCATTCTCCCTTCTTCCTTTTCTTCCAGCTGGCTTGACGACGTCCAATGTAGTGCGCCAAAAGTGTGGTCAGAGCTGTTGGGTTGTGCGTCGTGAGACGACCCAATGGTATCCTAGTACCGAGCCTCCTATGAGGGGCTCCTGCCTAGTGGTCCTGTCCAGACGGAATATTGATTAATTAATTTTTATTGGTCGTTACAACGACATGCTCGTACTAGGTCGACTAGTACAGTATTTGTCGAGGCCGTTTCCAAGAGTCACCTGGACGTATTCGGTACTTGCCAAGGCCAGCTATGAGTGGGTTTGTCTGGGTCCTCGCAGCTCGGACGTAAAATTTACGTGCAAGTCGCCTTGCGGTGTCATCCAAGGAGCGGACACCGAGTCCTCTTCTCAGGAGACGAGAAGAAAACCGATAGGGGACTTTGGCCGCTAGCCGAAGCCCTCTATCGAGAACGCTTTGCAACCTTTTTTTATGAACGGTTGCGAGGTAACCCCAGATGGGAAGAGCGTAGGTAATGATCGGCAACAGATACGCGTTGACAATCAACTTACCCAGCTGGCGGGTCATAGCCTTGTTGGCAAGTATCGGAAACAGTTGACCGAGACGAGCGGACGCTTTCTTTCGCATCGTCTCAGCGTGGGTACGCCAGGTGAGCCGACGATCAAGGTGGACACCGAGGTACTTAACTTCCCTCGACCAGGGCAGGTACGTTCTACCGAGTCTCACTCGGCCTCGTGGTTCTTTCCGGCGCTTTGTGAATAGCACCGCGGAGCTCTTGGTTTCGTTGACGGCAACTTTCCAGCTGTCCGTCCACGTCGAATACGCATCGAGTGCGCGCTGAAGTCGTGGGATAGCAAAGTCTGCGTTCCGATCGGCGGTATAGACCGCCGTGTCGTCGGCAAACAAAGCCATCTGGACTCCAGGCTCTCTGGGTGCGTCGTTGACATACACGGAGAACAGGAGAGGCCCTAGCACGCTACCTTGAGGTACCCCGGCTGTGATACGTCTCTCGGAAGAGACGTGGTCGTCTATTCGCACGCAGAAAGTCCTCTCCGTCAGAAAGCTAGCAATCAAGCGAAGGTAGCAATCTGGGAGCTGGATTTCCCGGAGCTTGAACAAGAGCCCGTCGTGCCAGACACTATCAAAGGCCTTTTCCACATCTAGGAAACAGGCGACAGTCTGCTCTTTCCGACACCCGGCGTCCGTGATGTATTCCACCAGTCTCATCAGTTGATGAGTGGTGGAATGCCCCACACGGAAGCCGAACTGTTCGGGGACCAGTACATCGAAATTTCGTAGATGATCTAGTACTCTCCGTTGTACGAGACGTTCGAGGACCTTTGACGTGGCTGACAGTAGACTAATGGGCCGGAGGTTGCCGGGACGGGAAGCGTCCTTTCCCTGCTTCGGGATCACGATAACCGTCGCCTTACGCCATTTCTGGGGAAAATAGGCCAGTCTAAGACACGCGTTGAACAGCGCGACCAAGAAAAGTACTCCTCGCTCCGGGAGTCGAGTAAGAGCGGCGTTCGAGACGCCGTCCGGGCCAGGAGCTTTTCTTGGCACGAGTTCAACGAGCCGATCTGTGACCTCTTCCCTAGTAATGGGTTCGGGCTCCGTAGTGATCGGAAGAGACAGAAAGTCTTCCACTTCGTTCTCGACTTCTTCGTCGAAGTCCCAGTCCATGGGCGGGTTAGGTGCGAACTGTCGCTCAAAACACTCGCCCAAGTACTCGGCCTTCGCCTCCGGGCGAGCCAGGATTTGACCGAAAGGTCCAGCAATGGCCGGGATGCGAGGCCGGCGCCTCTTCCCTACCAACGCCGAAGGTATCCGGTAAGGGCTACTCTCGTCCGATCCGTCCCCTGCCTGGGCCACGGCGAGTTCCCAACAGCGTCTCCGGTAGGCCTGCATTTCACGACGTAAAATGCCGGTCGCCCGGTTGTACGCTGCCTTGTCGGCCGGATCACGGGTCCGCTGCCAGCGTCTCCGGAGGCGATTTCTCTCGCAAGCGAGAGCACTCGTCTCCTCTGGGATCCGCTGCCAGTGGGGCGTGACGCCAGGCTTCATTCTGGAAGACGCGTCGATCGCAGATACGACAGCCTCGTCAAACGCGGCAACTGCCTCGTCGACTTGGCGGAAGGTTTCGAGTGGCCCGCGTCTGGCAATCGGCGACTTAACGCCGGGCCATAGCGATCCCATTCTACCACCTTCCTGACATCTCTGCGTACGACGTGCTGGGTAGCGACGTGTATCAGGATGGGGAGATGATCGGACGATAGCTCCGTTAGCGCGGACACATGGACCGGACAGTCAATTCCTTGAATCACCGCTATGTCCAAGACATCGGGAGCCGCGTTGCGTTGTGAGGGGTAGAACGTAGGTTGGGTAGGCCCAATCACTTGAATCCTGCGAGAATCGGCAAACCTGCGCAAACGTTTCCCGTTTGGGGCAGTCAAGCGACTGTTCCAATCGCGATGTTTGCAGTTCAGGTCGCCGGCCATGATGACCCTCCTGTGTGCATCGAACGCGACCGCTAGATCGGGGTGAAGGAGCTCTTTTTGCGGCGGTTTATACGCCGCGACCATCTGTACACCGCCTAGAGTGTTCAACAACTCCACAGCGGTGCCTTCGAGGTGAGTCATTGCAGGCAAGACGACTCGGTGATGCTCGAGAGTGAGCCTCACCGCGACGGCAGTGCCGCCACCAGCAGTGCCCGGCCTGTCGTTTCGATAGCACACATAGTTGGCCAGTCGTAACCGACTCGCAGGAGTCAAGTGGGTCTCATTGAGAAGCACTACATCGGGTTTGAGTCGGGCCAGTAATTCTTGGAGTTCCTGGATCTTGTTGGACAACCCGTTGGCGTTCCAGGAAAGAATCGAGAGATCTCGTTTGAGGACCCGACTCATAGAAGACCTACACAAGTGGCGGCTTCCACCAAGAGCATGAATCTCTCGGTTATGTCGGCAGTCTCCAAGCGGGAGCGGATGGACCTGAAGGTCTGGGCGACTATGTTGAGATCGAACTCAGCAAGGAAGTCTTTGACGACCTGGTAGTCGTCAGGTACGGTTTTTGAGGCAGATTGCCTGGAGACTGCGTGCGCATAAGAGCGCCGAGGTTTGTCAATCGGGGGATTGGTGGAAGCCAGGGGTTTCTTAGGGCCAGGTGTAGCGCCTCTAGCGGAGGTGCTAGGAAGAGGGCCAGATGCGATTGCGTCGGACTTCGCGCGCTGTGCAGGCTGTCTGGACTGTGCGGCCGGGTTGGCAGGAGCCCGGGATCTAGCGCCACGGGGCTTTCTTTGCCGCTTCTTTTTGCCTGCGTTGGGAAACCGCGGGGGCGGGAGGTCTGGCGAGGCTGCTTCTAAAGCAGGGGCGGGAGTCTCCGGTGCTGGGGAGGGTTGAGTAGTCTCAGGCTCCACAACCGAGATGTTTTCGTGCGCCAAAATTTCTAGCGGCGCTGTTTTTATGCCCTGACAGGTCGTGTGCCACGAACCTATCAGAGTGCCGCTGGTCCCTGGTTGGCTCGCCTCGAGCACGTTAGATGGTCACGTCGAGGCCAATCAAGCTGCTGCTGATCCTTGATTGGGTCGCCTCGCCTTCTCGTGTCACGTCTCGGCTGGCGCCGAGAGCAGATCTTCGCCTCGCTACGTCACAACTCCCCCGGGTCTTGAATGCTCTCCGGTGGCCAGCCCATTGTTCTTCTCCGGCGGGTTTGAGCCGTTGGCGGTGAACCTTGTATGGACGTCCGTCCTTCTCCACCGTGTAAATCTGGCCGCCGAGGGTTGCGGCAACGCTAAAGGGACCTTCCCAGGCTGGCTCCCATCCAGGGTACCTCCGTCCTTTGGCTGGTCCGGCGTGGCTCTTGACGTACACCAGCTGCCCTACGGCCAGTGTAGGGTCCTGTGTCCTCCGTTCCGGATACCGCCGCCGCTGATACTGCGTCTGGTGTGACCTGGCCGTCTCTTCTCGTTCCTCAATTGGCCGGACGTCCTGTTCTGCGTGTGGCCGACTCCAGTCGCCGGGTCGGCGTAGGTCTCTGCCCAGCAGAAGCTCGCTCGGTGTCACTCCAGTGGCGGCGTTTGCACGATTCCGCAGCGAGAACAGGACCGTCGGCAAACGCTTGTCCCAGTCGCCATGGTCCTTGCAGTCATGGAGCTGGATCCGCAGCGCCTTCTTGATCTCGCCGTTGCGCCGCTCGGTCGGGTTCGCCCTGGGATGGTAGTTGGCTGTTGTCCACGGTCGTATGTGCAGCTTGTCGCACATCTGCTTCCACTTGTGGCCCGTGAGCGGCTTCCCGTTGTCGGTGAGCAACGCCTCTGGGTATCCCCAACGAGGGAACATTTCTTCCTCCAGGTAGCAGATAATGGTGTCGGCGTCCGCCTTGCGCACGGCCTTTGCTTCTACCCATCTCGACATCATATCCGTGACCACTACGATGTACCGGTTGCCAGCTCGAGTCAGCGGATATGGTCCCATGACGTCCAGGGCGACAGTATTCCAACATCTCCTGGGTCGGTGAGGTCGCTGTTGGTCCTGTTCGGGATTTGCGCCGCGCTTGTGTAGGGCGCATATTCTGCAACTCCGGACGTATCTGCGGACATCAATGGTTAGGCCGGTCCAGACGAAGTCCTTGCCGATGGCCCGAAACGTTTCTTCGGCTCCCGGATGACCGGCTTCAGGGGAGTCGTGGAAGTGCCTGATGACCTCCATGCGGACACTCGGCGGCACGTACAATCCTGGTTCCTGGTTGCGTCTGTCCTTCCAAACCAGGCCGTTGTCCACCCGGTATCCTCTCGCTGTAGCCGCCGCAGGGTCGTTTCTCCACGCTTGGCACTCCTGGTCGCCTTCTTGCGCCTCCTGCACAGCCTGATGGATGCCGACAGCTGTGATTTCTTGTAGTCGGGGTGCAGCTGCCGCAACACTGCGAAGTGGCCTCTCTTCAGGCTGCATCCGTGGTTCTTCTTGGACGCCGGCAGTATCTTCAAGCCCAGGTTCCCTCGAGAGGAAGTCCGGCAACTCGTTCTCCTTGCCCGGGCAGTGGACGACGGTGAATTTGAAGCTCTGTATCAGTAGAGCCCAGCGAGCGTACTTCGTCTTCTGCCCCGTCGCCTGCTTCAGCCAGGTTAGCGCCTTGTTGTCGGTCCTTAGGGTGAAATGGCGATCCTCCAAGTATGGCCGGTATTTCTTGATGGCCCAGACGACTGCCAAGCACTCCAGTTCGTTGGAGTGGTAGTTCTTCTCCGCCTCGTGGAGCTTGGCACTGGCGTACGAGATGATGCGCCTCTCTCCGGCTTCGGTGCATTGATAAAGCACCGCTCCAAGTCCCTTTTGGCTGGCGTCGGTCTGCAGAAACATCGGCAAGTCTCGATCCGGTCGTGAGAGTTTTAACGGCTGCCGGAAAGCGGCCTTAACCTCTTCGAAGGCTCGCTGAGTTGTGTCGTCCCAATGCCACTTTCTTGTCCGCAGCAGGTCCGTTAACGGTTCCGAAATCATGGCGAAGCAGGGGATGTACTCTCGCAGCCAGTTGCAGGTTCCCAAGGTTTTCCAAGACTTGATCCAGGTGTCGCAGGTGCGTTTCCCAGTCGGGGGAGTAGACAATGATGTCGTCCAGATAGACGAGGCAGCACTCCCGTAATAGTCCCGTGAGAACATCCTGCATCAGCCGTTGGAAGGTGCTGGGCGCGTTCTTCAGCCCAAAGCACATCACCCGGAACTGGTAGCGACCTCCGTCGGGCACCGAGAATGCTGTGTACTTCTTTGCTTCTTCCTCCAGCGGGATTTGCCAGTAGCCGCTCTTCAGATCTAGGGTCGAGAAGACTTTGGCCCCGCTGAGGTCCTTGATGGTTTCGTATATCAGCGGCAGTGGTGAGTCCACATCCTCGGTCTGATCGTTCAGCCTCCGGAAGTCCACGCAGAACCGGGGTGTGCTGTCCTTCTTCTTCACAATCACCACCGGAGAGCTGTATGGCGAGGTGGTCGGTTCAATGATACGCTGCCTCAGCATCTCTTCTACCTGTTCCCGGATAGTGCGTTTTTTCTCGTCGGAGTACCTGTACATTGGGAGCCGGAATGGCTGGCTACCTTCTTTCAGCCGGATCTCGTGCTTGGCCGCGGATGTGGTGCGGAGCGGGCCACGGGAGAACAAACTGCGATGACGGTGTAACATTTCCAGAAGCCGTTTATGGTGTTGGCCAACTGCTGACGTTTGAAGGCTAGCTTCGTCAATGTCCTCTTCCTCGGGCTCCGCGCGGTCATTCTAGAAGACCGTCTGTCGGTTCTCGCTGCCAATGTGAAGGCAGCCCCGTCGGTAGTCCACAACTGCTTGGTTGGCCGTAAGCCAGTGGTGGCCTAGTAAAACTTCTTCTTGCAGTCCGGGCACTTCTAGCAGACTGGTGGTAGTCGCGAGACTTCCAATTATAATGTCTGCGACAACGGCGGCCGTTGAGTGACATTGCTGACCGTGTAGCGCTAGCTGGACAACTCGGGGCTCCGTCTTCCTTCCTCCGGGCAGCAGACCGGCTCGTACGAAGTCGTAGTTTGCGGCGGAGTCCAAAGCTGCGGTCAGTTTTCGGCCGGCGATCTCTATTGGAATGCGCGGTATGTCCGCACCTAGTTGGTTCACGCGCCCCGGTGGGCTATTTACCGGGGCGCTTGGTCGTTTCCCTGCCGGTTCTTCACAGGGCAATCCCGATGGTAGTGTCTTCCCGGGCAGTAGCGGCACTTGGGCGTTAGGCTGTTCATTCTTTGTTCTTCTTTCGTGCTTGAGGCCGATCGACACTGCTTCGACCCCCCTACTCGATCCAGGGAGTTTTCAGCAGAGTCATCCCGACCTCGCGCACGACTATCTTGATCCAAGTCCGCCTCGATGCTCATTGCCCGTTGTAAAAGTTCCTCCAAAGTCGTAGGCGGCGGGAACCTCAGCGCGGGTCGAAGGCGTGGCTGCAGCTGTTGTGTAAGCATGGTTATGCTCGTCCTCTCGTCACCTCCGGGGTACAGACGGCGAAACAGCTTGATTTTTCTCAGGAGGAAGATTTCCGCCGATTCCTGCCGCTGCGGTTGTCCGTACAGCTCGGCCAGCAGCTCTGCGTCGCGTTGCATCCCGCAGAAGTGATGCCGGAAGCGGTCGCAGAACTCGGGCCAATTTATCTGCAATCCCGTGTATCTCTCTGCCCACGTGGAAGCTTCTCCTCGTAGCTGCCGCACTGCGTAATCTGCCCACTGTTCAGGTGGGACTCTGTAGTCCCGCAGCTGTCGCTCTAGCTGTTGAAGATATCGTTCTGGATCCTCGTACTTGAGGCCATGTTATGTAGCGGTGATCACCGGTGGCAACGTGCACCTCATAGCTGCGGCGAATTGCGCAAAGCCTTGCTCTACCTCGAACCCGGTGTCCCGCTGGGTGTAGTTGTTGGGCGCCATGTTGTTTTGTGTGCCGGCTGGTAGCTCTCTGGCGTGGCTAGATCTTGCATCCACAAGATGATCGTCGCCCCACGTTGGGCGCCACTTGTCACAGGACAAATGGCGCCAATCGTACACACTATAGTTTTTTAGGCCCTTAAAAGGACCGTTTGTCGGGTACGCTAAATCATTTGCGTACGCTGCCCGAGCCGCGCTGTGATGTTCGGCGGCTGCGTCCGCTGTTCCGGGCGTGCTGCGGTTCTCTTCTTTCGGCAGCGGTATGTAGAGCCCGCTGCTGTCCCAGTCGATGTCCATCACTGCTTCTCCTGCGTTCTCCATTCTCCCTTCTTCCTTTTCTTCCAGCTGGCTTGACGACGTCCAATGTAGTGCGCCAAAATTTCTAGCGGCGCTGTTTTTATGCCCGGACAGGTCGTGTGCCACGAACCTATCAGAGTGCCGCTGGTCCCTGGTTGGCTCGCCTCGAGCACGTTAGATGGTCACGTCGAGGCCAATCAAGCTGCTGCTGATCCTTGATTGGGTCGCCTCGCCTTCTCGTGTCACGTCTCGGCTGGCGCCGGGAGCAGATCTTCGCCTCGCTACGTCACAATATATATATATATATATATATATATATATTGTAACGTTACATAACCCGGTCCCAATAAATTAAATCATGATAACATGAAGGTCAGAAATGGGTAACCTATAACTAGCTCTAAATTAAAGTATATCACTAAACATAATAAACAATTCGAGTGATATCCAGTGACTAGTGAGTTATAGTGTACCCATGGAGGTAAAAGTGAAAGTGAATGAACTTCTTACAGAATTGTGCTGTAGGTTTGGGAATTATAAAACTATGAGAGTAGACTATAATGCTACTAATTGATTCTGTATTTTATTTATTTATTGTAATATTTATATTGTATGGACAACCAATTGTTATAGCTAAGTTAATGTTATATTTTTTCAAATATTTGTGTTATAATATAAGATAACCCAGGGTTCGTTTTAAAAAACATAAAAAATTTTAAATATAAAAGGATAATAAAAAATTAAAATAATACTATGAGGGAAATGTCAACAGGTAGTAGTGCACTGTAGGAATACTATGAAAAACTAATAAATAATATATAAATTTATTTAAAGATAATAAAAATATCAAATACTTATATACAAGGTCATAAGAAAATGAACAAAAACTTATTATGTAAACCAAATTGGTAAAGAAACCGGAATGGAAAAGAATTATTTTTCGGTAAATAAAATATAAATTTATAATAATTACAAACTGCCTGTATAATAAAAATACTATGGGTTACTAAGAGTGACGGAAATAACAAGTATTGTTAATAATATTTTTTGGAATAAAACCATAGAGTTGACAAAATGATGCTACTACAATTCTAATAAAATAACCTTTCTGGAACTTTGGAGGAGTGAAAATTAGTACAAAATTAACAAGCAACATGACCACTATATAATCATCTATTATTTATCAAAATTAAATGGTTATACTCTTTAAAAAACAGTGAAAGAAAACCTTCTGATGATTCAACCTAGTTTCGCCATAGTTCAAGTTGACAATAGAATATGAGCCAGACGGTAATGAAATTATAACTCCAGACGGATCTCACCAGAGAAAAAGCTTCATTCCCGTAAGAACCATACGAAGAGAGGTAATATAAACATTTCGTTTAATAGTTAACGAAGAAAACGCATTCCGAATGTTGGTATAGAAAACGAAACTAATCAAATTTAATCACGTTTTTTAAAGTAAACAAACGCTCGCTGCTCTCTTACGAACATTCCTTGAACTACATACTAAACGAAAAATAAACAAATTTCTTTAATATTTTTTCGGTATTTGTAAAGCTTAGTAATTATCCATTTCTGACCATCCCATAACAAAAAGAACTTACCCTTAACCCTGGGGAATTATTAAGAATTATATATTAATTGATGTTTTGAAAATAGTGTAAAATTTGGTAAACAAAACCATATATGTTTTTTTCTTTAGACAATTCCTTGTTTACTCAATGAAATCGATATTATGTTTTATGTAAGTAAAGATCAATTGTGATACTTGTATTTTGGTGGCAGGAAACAAAACCCAATAATATAAATAAATAATATTATTGAAAAATGATATTGAATAATAAAGTGTGTTATAATTTTTGTAGTGGGTAGTTGTAATAGATTTCAGCACAAAAACAGAAGAGATCAACACATCGGATCAGATTTTGCTATAGTGTAGGCTGGTTGAACTGGGCGTGGAAACTTGTCTCACAATCAGCTGATTTAAATTACAGCGAACAATTTGAAAAATCAGAAATCGTCTAAACCGAGTGTAAATAATTGGTACTTACTCTCTCTTCCTCATAAGGCTGAACAACTTCCCTCCTTGACCCCAAATCACACACTCTCGATTTCTGTTTAGATTGAGTAACATTGAAAAATCCTTTATTTATTTTTTTTTAAAACGTCAGTTATTATAATTCATAAGTGGCGACTGCGGAGAGGCGGAAACTTTAATATCTCAAACCGCGACGTTACAAGATTGACGCATACAACGTGGGGCATATAATATAACTCTACTATACCTCACTGCGTTACGTTACAAGATTGGGGCATAACAACATTGGGAGCTTAATTAAATAAGACGAACACCCAATAAGCCACATACAAAGTTTTCGATAAAACCTCTACAAAAACCGCTACGTTACAATATATATATATATATATATATATATATATATAGATATCTATTAATGCATTAATAGATTACGAATTCTGAATAAGGGAACGACGAAAAGTAACAGATAGTGATTTGTGAAGAGAAAAATGAAGCACTTTCTATTGTACGGTACGTTGAAGTGCCGTGAAGGCACACTGTACGGTACACCAGAACTGTGTCCATCTGGAAACCGGTTAAGATTGCATTAACTCTAAAGTATCATCTCTCTGGCCAAACAAATATGAAAGCAAAGGTAAGAAGCAAATCACGAACTTAGGACAGTAGAAAGTAACGAGAGTATAACAGTTTAGAAGTCTATAATTTAACACTTTATTAATATTTTAGTTTATTAGTTTAATTACTTCCTGCAATGCTGTTTGATTCTTTCACGCCAGCTGGGAGACATGGATATTCAAATGATCAAAAACGCATTGAAGAACAGAAGTGACGCTAATTGGAGGAGAAATAAATAAATAAATAAAATACAAAAAGGACTCAACAGCACAAAGCATAAATAAGAATGATAGAACGAAAAACAAGATTAAATGGTTTCTATAATAGCAGAGCGCAAAATAGATAACCTACACATTTGCCGGCCATGTGAGGGTAAATTACAACTTTCATTTAGTTTAGTAGCAACTTTGTAATATGTTGACTTGCTCAGATGGTTCAAGATTCAAATAACTAGGTAATCCCAACTTTGTCACTACTTATTGCCACAGTGCTAAATACTTTGTTCTTGACGAGGCCATTCGGTGTCTCCACCATCTTCAGGTCTTAAACACCGAAAGACACCGAAAGGCCTCGTCAAGAACGAAATATTTAGCAGCGTGGCAATATGTAGTGACAAAGTTGGTGTTAAGATGGCTGCTAATAAAACTAACAAAACTGGAACTAGGTAATCGATAATATTGTTACGACGGTCTCACTGGTCGTCGTGTGGTACAGTGGAAATCAAAATACAAGACACCAATGAAATCACTGATAACTAGCTTTAATTATCATAATTAATAATTCGAAATCAACTCCTACAATAATCTTAGTTAGATTTTTCCACACGCAATAATAATGTCAAATAACAGAGTTCCACACAATTTGTAACACAATACTTCGACAAACACTTGATCCACGATAAGACAAATCCCTCACGTAACTGAACTCACAAGCCGGCTGCTATCGCTTTATATAGGCCGCGCGTAGGTCCAGTATAGCTTTCCCTCCTTACTGCACGTCAGCTTAATGCGTATCTCAAGTGTTCTTGAACAAACTAGAACCTACTTGTGCGCGGCCTTGACTGAGGCAACACCTGCAACACTGGATGGGGGAGGTGGGGAATGTTCTGGGCTATTTGGTATGCTTCTCGTTACAATATGAACTGGTATGTTAAAAGTCACAATTTACTTGACAGTCAGAAATTACTAGCCCTTACTACTCACAAGCACATATAGTAAGTAACAGAAAACTTTTTGACAGGTGTGCCGTGTCGTTTTACTCAACTGTTGTCGAGAATGTTGGGCTTTTGTGGCAAAACAATTCTGTTCCAGGGTTGCAAAGAAAAAAAAATGTTTAGTCATAACGGAAACGCATATTGACAAAGATTTGTCACAGTCGATAGTAGTTATAGAAGAAGACACTCGTACGATTTGAACATGTTAATAGGATATCAAATGAGAGGTATCATAAAAAAGTTTAGAATAATTATGTAAAGAGAAAGAAAGAGAGAAATGCCAGAGTGTGGCTCGATCACCAAAAGTGAAGAGTGTGAAAACGTACAGACGTTTGTTAAAGCAAAAAAGAATTTTTTTTTAATGAGCACAAAAGTTTATTGTTGTATTAATGCGTTGCACAGATATTGCTACGTTGAGATGGTAGAGAGCAAACACCCATGATACTTCACACACGGCAACACTTGAGATTGTTTCTAACACTCATTTCAGATGTTTGCCGATTATTCTATCGGCAGGCATTCTGACTGCGCAATGTATACAAGGTCGGACAATGACACGGTTTCTGGCTGTAAGCACGCACAATTTTCCTGACTCAGCATCTGGACAATGACAGACTTTTCTCAAACATGAGCAGGGTATAAATAATCATCCACCGGTCAGCCAATTTCAGTTTGGGATCAGCGATATCGGACTGCGTTTCAGAGTGAATGCCGTTGTTACGTGTGGTTTAGTGATTATTTATATTACTTAGTTTGACACTGTTAGTAAGGTGACATTTATTGTTTGAGATATTACATTTTCTACTTTGAAAAGATTATTATTATTCTGTCTGTACAATGTTTACACATTTTGCGGAACCGAAGATTACAGAAGTAATTGAATTCTTAGCTTCCACTGCTGCTTGTCTATCCCAAGATTTTCTTCAATTTCTCGTTCTCTCAATATAGTCTGAATTTCTTCTATCCAGTTAATAGGTGGTCTTCCTCTTTCCCTTCTTCCTGGTGGGGTCCATTCCATAACTCTCCTTGGCAATCTTTCCTGTGCCATTCTTTACGTGTGTCCATACCATTGTATTTTTTTGTTTGAATACACTCAACAATTACATTTTTTACATTCATTCTGTCCTTAATGACTTCATTTATAATTTTTCTAACGTCTGGATACTCTTGCCGGACGTCTCCAAAAGTCCATCTCTGCAGTCATTAATTTTGTTCTTGTGTGTTTATTAGTAGTCCAAACTTCTGAGTCGTAAGTCATGATATTTCTAACAATGGTTTTAAATATTTTGGTTCTAGTTTCTGCTGTAATTTGCTTATCCCACAGATTCCATTTAATGTAGATATATCCATGTTTCCCAAATTAATTCCGGATTGTATCTCTTTGTCTTGCTTCCCACTGGCCGTAATTTTTATCTGTAAATACTTGTATTCCTCTGTATATGAAACCTTTCCCATGTCTTCCTCTAATATCGAGTCATGATGAAGGTATTTTGTTTAATTCATAGTTACCTTTACTCTCCATTTCTGATATTTCTGTATCAATTTTCATAACAATATATAGAATCAATAAAAACTGCTATGCAGCGAACAAACTTAATAAAGAATACTCTTGAAGAAAATTACTAATGAGGGGTTTACACTGCCATAACTCTAAAAATGTTTCACTCATCCAGTGGTAAAATTTTGTTAACAGAAAAAAAATCATTAAGCAGCCAAAGCCTTCATTAGATAAACGTAGAATACTAATATCTCCTCTTGGACACACACATACCTGTTTTACTTTAATTACCAGAGAAGGCAATTATAATTAATTATAATTAAAAATAGGCAGATATGAATTTAGATAGTAGTGCTAAAGACAAACTGAAGAAGAGTATTTTGCTACATACACTATGGCTGAAGAAAGCCAGATGCTGCTGAACATTATAAATCGGAATTGATTCTAGATTTGGTGACGATTTCGAGCTTCAATAGGTGAGAAAACGTAGAAAGTAACTGTAAATATACTGTTACGACAATACAGGATATTCTACGCGTTTCTCGGGTGTTCCAGCGAAGTCCGGCTGTAGTTAATGTGTGTGTGCGCACATATTGCTGCTACTTTGAGATGAAGAACAAATACGTGACACTTGTCACGCTTTCGCAGCCGTGACTTTTACAGACTTTACCGGTCCGGGCGCACGATGCTCAAGGCCGCAAGTAATTACGCACTAGTGTTTTCTAGTAGTATTGACGCGTAGACGGATTATTCTGGAATCTCAGCGGGGTGTAAACATAAGTATTCAGCTTCGCTTAGTTTCAGTTTTTGTGGCGATTTATTCCTGTAGGTTTTAAAGTATTGTGTAGCGAAGTGTTATGCGTTTTTATAATTGTGCGGGACTCTATTAGTTGACATTATTATTGCTTGTGGACAAATTAATTCGAATTATTTTACGCGTATAATCTTGTTGAATAACTTGTTGATTACAAACTGTACTTGTGATAATTAATGCTGATTATCAGTGACTTAATTGGTGTCTTGTCTTTTGTTTTTCACTGTACCAGACGACGATAAAGGAGACCGTCATGACAATACGAATTGAAATAATACAATCGGAAACAAATATATGTACATTTTAACGGAAAAAATAACTTAAGGTCGACAAAATACAGGTGAAAACAACATGCAAACATAATTTTATTCATGCCCAAGTTAATACTAAAGGAGAAAGAAATGTAAAATTTGAACCACATATAACTGGCCGTAAATAACTTTTCTTAAAACATTAATAAATATAATTGAACTCTGAAATATTTACCAGCGATTAATAAAAATTAATTAAAAGCAAATTCTATAAATTAAAAAGAATTCAGTTGAACGGAATTAAAACCTCGTTAGTAAAGGAGTAAATACAAACTGCTTCGTACAGTATATTCTTAATCTGCGTTTAAGCCATTCGTGCGAACAGAAAATTTAATTAGACTATTGATTTTTAATTATTTTTAAACAAAATTATATTTAATTCCATACTCAAGTTATGACTTGATATCAGTTACTAGAGACGAACATTGAAACAAAACACAACACAATTATGTTTACTTTACTTTGTTATTTAAAATTACATGAGTTACCATCGTCATCTATAAGGAATAAACCAAGGATGGTTTGTTCCTGCCTCAAATAGGAAAAAAGTAGGGCTAGTCACTCCAAGGCTTCCTCGGACGTTCCACACCTCTCCGCATCCTCGGCCTATAGTTCCATAGTTGTTTGGGGATGCGGCAGTCATCCATTCGGCAAAGATGCTTCCACCAATTCAGCCGATACTGGGTGATCCTTTTGAGTATACTCATAATATCTGAGGCAATTTAGTAGTTAATATGTCCCCTAGACATGTTACTAGTATATTGCAGGGTAAGACGTATGGTGGGGCTGCCACCTTCAGGCTTAACGTCCAGCCCAATTTTCTCTCTGGGTGTTCTCTCATAAACCGGATGTCTTACCAGACTAAAGAGACCAGTTTTCCCTGTTGAGATATCCATAAGGATCTTTAATGTGGTAGTTTCTCATTGTCTCCCACATCCTATGTCGTTGACCAGTGGAAGGTCATCCATCTTTAGGGGCAATTTCTCACCCCAATGGCAAGCGAGTGCCCTAACGTCTACTTGACAATGATAAGTAGGGGAGAGAAAGTTTATACCGGCTGTCACTTGGTCTCCAACGGCGCGATAGGCACCCTACAGGCAACATGAGTTATATAAGAAGAATTTGTTTTGCATTCAACTATTTGTTGATCAACAGATGATTACCACCTGATAATAGGTTTCTCATTTTAACGTTTACCGTAAAAACCATTACTCTAGGCCTACTAGTCTTACTGTTGTCTCGGAACAGATCAGCCGTTGCAGTTCAAAACTATACTGACCAGTATGGGTAAGGTGTCAACTATACGGTAGAACACACAAGAGATTTATCTTTGCACTCTACTCTTAAATGTTTTGTTAAGACTGATATTCTTTATAGGCCTATACGGTAACAGTAGCGTGTATTGCAATGCAATCTGAATACAGAGCGTGTATTGCGACCAATAATCTGAAGTAACATGCGTGTACTAGACTCTATAGAAGCCTACAGCAAAACTGAACGCATAAGTTAATTCCGATAGCTAAATTGATTAAGTTGTTTTCTCTTATATTAGGCAATTGTGTAACTTACTGTTACGCTATTACAGAACGATCTACATGTTTCTCGGCTATTTTATGTCGGGCAATTTGCACAGTGCGTCTGAAGTGGTGTATTAGTGAAAAGTGATTATAGTGCGGAATGCTATATAGTTGGCATTATTATTTGTGTGGACAGATTAACTTGAATTGTTGTACGAGTATAATCTTGTTGATTACAAACTGTTAATTGTAATAATTAAAACTGGTTATTAGTGACTTCATTGTTGTCTTGTATTTTGTTTTCAGCAGTATCATACGACGATCAATGAGACCGTCGTAACATCACGAATCACGTTGCAGACTGATTTGGTAAATATCGTAAGCGCAAACAAACAATTTACAAACTGGAAAAAATTAAAATATTGTAAGAGAGACGTACCGGCAGGTGATACATTGTGAATTAATGTATTTAACGAAATCAAGTGCTAAGTGGTTTTTGTATTACAAATAAGAATTTGTAAAATAAACTATTTTCACTGAAAAAGTAGAAATTTATGTAATAACAAAAGTAAATCAATATGGCAAATTGAACTAAATGGCAAATTGATGAAGCAGATCATTATCAATCACAATCAGAATTATTACTGTTGCACACCACTATAGAAAAATGATTCCGATTAGCACTTTCAAGCTTCACAGCTTATCGTCAGATCGGCATTCCGAATGGCGATCTGACGATTAGCTGTGAAGCTTGAAAGCGTCAATCGGAATCATTTTTCTATAGTGGTGTGCAACAGTAATAATTCTGATTGTGATTATAACCACTAACACAAACTTCTTCATTAAACTTCAGATCGTTTTCATCATCTTCACAACACGGCACAGGCAAGGTGGTGCCTATTCCTAAAAACAGATGTTAATGGAAGACGTCAAGACGGTTTAAAGAGGCAAAGAATTACATTTAAAATTTTGGTGACGGCAATGTTTAGTTGTGCAAAATAAAACGTTAGTAAGATATTGGGAATGAGAATAACGAAAAATATAAGACATATAACAGATAGACATATAATGAGATTAATGTCCTGCATAAAATAAAAGTCACAACAAAAACGTGAATTATAACAGCCATTGGCGCAGACTACTTCACTTTGAAATACTAAGACGGATAAGAGATAGGAATTGAATGCTTGTGAAAACGTTATACCAAGTTACGATAAAATACAGTAAAATGCAGCAAGATTCAAGATTCAAATTAAAATATTTCAAACTATTCTTTCAAGATTAAAGAAAAAATGATTATATAAAAGTCGAACAAAAGTAAAGATGTAAATACAATAATTTTAGCTTATAGAAAAATGTGATCATTTAAAAAGGATAATGGAAGATCGACTGCCAAAGTGGCGCTGATATATAAAGCCATAGTAAAAGTGACGGGTATCATCCGACGATGACATGAATGCCAAAACACGTTTACACAGACGTTTGGATAGAAGAGAAAGAAGTTATAATAGGCGAATTGAATGAAAAATGAGAAGCTGTATTGAGCATAAAAAAACTCCAAAGTTATCTCTATAAGTGTCTTGACAAAACACATTAGCAATAATCATCACTTAAAGTAAATAGTAGATTAAATATCCACTTGAAAAACAATTTTGTAATTTTAGAAATTGTACTAATCTTTTCAGGTGCGATCAATATTAAATTTATTTTGATTTTTTTCTGTAGCATGAATAAATTAATAACTTTTATAACTCAGGGCTGCAGTTCATAAAATAAAAATTTACAGGCATTGTACAAATGCAATGCACAGAGAAGGGCATCGAAAATGCTTCAATAAATCTAAAAAATATATGTATTCATTCACCAATCAATGAATTCATTCTTCATTTACCAATGTACAGATTATAAGTTAAATGTAGTCGCATTCATAAGCAAAGTTTTATATGTGTACTACGTTATTGACAACAAAGAAGTAGTTTCTATGGAAACTCACCGGTTCCCATTTTCGATAACGCACCAGCGATCGGCCGCAAATTTGCGACACGTCCTTATAAACATTTTCAATGTTAAAATAAAGAGAATTTAGATTAAAGTCATTTATTAATGAATAAATTATTTTTCTTTTTTATAAAATTTATTAAAAAATCTCTCTTCTCTATAATTTATTACAGTTTCTAAGTTTTTCTACCAGAGTCCAGAACTGGCTGTAGATTACATCAAGAAATATAATTCTTTACTCACTCCCCTGTGGCACTTGTTCCTGAATGTCCTTACCGAAATAATAAATATAGAATCTTCATTTGCTATTAGTTAATTCTTAACAAGTAAATATTATTTTTCAAGTTACAATTTTTTGTTAGTGTGTGTTTTATTCGATAAAATCGATTATGTCTTTTGTACACAAGATGTTGGTTAACCTGTGAGTTTGGTGCTTAATTTCTCTTTCGTTTAAATTATGAACGTTCATAGGTTAGATGTCTTCAGTATTATACAGATTATTAAGACATAATGTTACCTGATCGGTGAGTACCACATTCATTCACTATTAATTCAGTATTGGTTCTTTATTTCACTTTCCCGTTTTTATATTCTTTTTCTTGAGTTAATTAGTTAATTTTTTATTTGACTCTTGCACTCTCTATTTACGTTTAGGTTACCGCAACACTTTAATTATTTTACTTCCTGACGATACGTCTTCACTGGATGAGGTTCAAAACAAAAGCCTTCTACACAAACCTAGCGAACAAAGAATACAATAACTTTTAGCTGGTAAAACAGTTAAAAATGTTTTTGAATTGTGTTGTGTTAAGTAGCGTAACAGAGAGTGTTGGTGAGAAATCAAAAATGCGGGAACTGTGACAAATCCAGAGATCAACTGACACACGTTTTGAGCACAAACAGTAATTTCCCACCGGTATTACGCATTCCGTGCAAAGCTTCGTTTGACAGCTGTCATAATCCCTGCGCTGACTCTTCATTCAAACATTTGTTTCGCAGATCAATACTGAATTGCGACACAAAGTCTAAACATTATGAATAATTTTTAAAAGCTTTAGTTTGCAACTGTTCAGAAAGAAATAGTTTATGTAACGCAAATGCGGCGTAAATATACTGTTTAGCTTTCGTTGTCAACATTGCATAAGAAGTAAATTTTCTTGCATATATAAAGGCGTGCTGCGGCAAATTTGCTTGTTGCGTTCTGAGAATGCTGGCGTATTCTAGGATTCGATAGTTCTTCAAATTATTTTGTATTAGTAAAGCGACCTACTATTTCAGCTGATGGTTGTTGATTATTTATTTGCGTTGCACACTACTGTAAAATTTTATTTATTTTTAATTTTTTTTTTATATACGCGGATTGTTCAATAGAAACACGTTTAATCTAGCAGCCGTGACTTTGTCGCCATGGCAACGGAAATCATTTTTTCATATTACCTGTTTAAGTACTAGTGACATGTCTGTCAAAAATATTTGCAGTGTGCTCTTTTCTAAGCGTTGTGACTGGGTTGAAGAATAGCTTCTATGATAGAAAATCCGTCCAAAGTTAATCTGCGTGCTGTTATTCAGTTTTCGGCCGCTGAGGGGCGTCAGCCAATGGAAATTTGTACGAGAATAGAAGCTGTATATGGTGACTATAGTTATTCTCATACGGCAGTGGTTGAATGGTGAAAAATTTTCGACATGGAAGAGAATCCTCAAAATATTTGGCCCGTCCCGGTCCTGCACGTGTTGGAGCATCAGATGAAAATGTGAGACAGCCGGAAACTGTTTTACGCGGAAATAGGAGCTTTAAAGTTAGAGAACGTTCTGAAATGTTGAGCATCAGCGTGGGAACTGTTCATTAAATTATTCATAGTATTAGCTATCACAAAGTTGCTGCTCAGTGGATTCCACGACTGTTTACTGATGAGCAGAAAAATTTGCGTTTGGCCTTATCATTACAGCATTTGATGCGCTATCAACAACAAGGTAATGCCTTTCTATACCGAATTGTTGCCTGTGATGAGTCTTGGTGTTATCACTACGTCAGAATCCAAATGTCAGAGTATGCAGTGGAAGTATGCACAATTCCGAAGGCAAAAATATGTCGGTAACCACCTTCGCAGGAAAGGTAATTGTGACCCTATTTTTGTATTATCAGAATGTGCTGCTCTCAGATTTTAATGAACCTGATGTCAACATCAACGCTGAGCGATATACAGACAGCTTGAAACGCTTACGGGTCAGCATTAAGAATAAACCTCCCGGAAAGCTAACAAATGGTATCATTCTTCTGCATGATAATGCTCGACCCCATCATGTAGCCCAGACGATTCAAGATCTGCTTGGTCGTATGAAGTGGGAATTCTTACAAAATCCACCTTACAGTACCGACTTTTCCCCGTGCGACTATCATCTTTGTGGCCCATTAAAGAAATCATTAATAGGACGGCGGTTCAAATCTATCGCTGAGGTAGAGTTTGCAGTTAGCGAATGGTTCCGCAAACAGCCGCAAGAATTTTACCAGCAGGGAATCTTACAGATTAGTGCAAAAGTGGGACTCATGCCTTAATGTTAATGGAGACTTTTTAAAAAACTCGATGAATAAAAAATGTTGTACAGCCTCTAATCATGTTTCTATTGAACAATCCTTATAATATATTGGACAGTTTCATAATTAGAAGCACTGTTTCAACTCATGTATTTTATTTTAAGAATGTGAGTAAATTTTAAATACACATTTCACAAATTTTCACTAACTTATTATACAGTTTTTCTTAAAGTTTGTAAGCCACTTTCGATTATAGAGTTTTATGAAGTATTGCCCGTTGTCAGTTTATTATAATATATGCAATTATTTTAAAAAATATTTTATTATTCTTTTAAATAAAATAAAAATATATTTTATACATTAAATATATTTTATACATTTCATACTTTTTGTAAGAGTAATTCTAAAATACATTCTACTTAAAATAAGATTCTATTAGGTGAGATGTTACTAACTGTAGTTCACTTGCCAGTTGTTAGATTCCGAAATTATTCAAAGCTAAAAATTAAATGGATTAGATATATTTCGGCTATTTTACGGTGTCGGCACGGTATTACCGCTACTGGAGTACGGGAGCAACGTCAAACAAAATATTCGATTAACCTTAGTTGCGTCGGAATAACAAATACGTTTTGCAAATAAAAAGGGAGGTTAATTTTTAACTCACAGGTTAGCAAACATTATTGCGTTGCAGTAACGCAGAGACATAATTACAGTGATATAATCAAGGAACATATTATTTATATCTCAACACAAATAACGTTTTATTTTGGCATTCATTTGAAAGATAAGACCCTATATAAGCAGAACTGATAAACGCTGAAAAAAATAAAGAAATTTCGACGAAACCGAAACATCGAAGCATGATAATGTTTTTTGGCTTTTGAAAAGTATAATGTACATATAACAAATATTTACTATATAACAAATATATTTACTACATAACAAACAATATCATGTTAAAAAGACAGAGACTGAAGATTTCTAGACTGTGGGGAATCGAAAGTGTGTAAGCGTTACATTTTTCGATGACGTTACATATTTGTGGAATGACCCCCAGCCTAAAAACATTATCATGTTAAAAAAAAAGACAAAATAAGTGTGCTGATTTATTTAATGTTACAAATCACAGGTAAACGAACACAGTTCTGACTGTATAAATATTTTAAAATACTCATGCACAACTCATGAAGAACGACGCACGCTGCGTAGAGTGTAAACATTGATTTGTCGATGATTATGTTTACGTATAACCGGAATTTGCTTCCCCTCCTTTGGAAACGTGTCAACTGAAAAAATTCAGACAAAACGTTCCAGACGAGAATAAAGAGGCAACGGGTGTTTGGTTTTAAAGACTGATATAAGGCTTGTTGCTAAGCAAACGGAAGTCTTAAACTTTTGCTAAATTTGTGTTGCTACCACTAATACTCACCTACACTTCCATGAGCGCAAGATGAGACGATGGGCCTTCCATGAGCCTTTCCATCTTAAGATGAGCCGAGAGGCTTGAAAGCGCTCATGGAAGTGTACGTGAGTATTAGTGGTAGCAACACAAGTTTAGCAAAATTTAGACTTAACCACTAAATTGTATTTATCGTTTAAGAAAGTCTTAAAGATATAGATTCTTAACAAATTCGTTCCTATCTACAACCAAAAACAAAAAAACAAAAAACAAATCAAAAAGTGTACTAAAAAAATCAGTTGTTTTATGAATTTAATTTATTTTAAGCAGAGGCGGATTAAGTCGATTGCAGGCCTCTGGCGTAAAAAGAATCGAGGCCATTAGACCCAAATCTTAAACAAAAATATCGTGTAGGGAAGTGATGACTTTTCGTAAAGATTTTAGTATTAGTAACTCTTAGACAGGGGTAAACAAAACCAACGCATCCTAGTGGGAGGAGAAGGTTCAGGGAGGAGTACACGGATGGTATTAAAGGATGGAGAAGTTATGTATTGATCAAGCGGTTCTCTACGCAAAGGAGGAAACTGCAAGCCCATCAACATCTGGGTTGAGCACGAGAAGAAGTAATGAATCTTATCCAAACAGACTTAAAGGAGATGCTATGGAATGGAGTTGATTTAACGACCACTGTATTCTGTTCAATCTGTAACATTATATGATATAATATAGTTGTGTTAAAGTAATAATAACGATATTGGTCAAATATAAAGGGCCAAAAATTTCAGTATCTATGGAATTAATTCACGAGAGTGGTTTTAAAAAATCTGCTATAGAAGAAAGGATTCATATAGTGCAAAGGTTTAATGTAGATATTTACAATAAAATGTACTTATCTGAAAATGCGAAAATAAGGGATTACAGTATATTAGTGAAGTAAGAATGCCTATATGCAAGTGAATATCTAACATTGATTTATAATTTAGACAAACTAAAAATATTGGAAAGGCAAATTATTAAAAAAATATTAGGCCCACGAAAAATTTTAGAAGGTTGGAAATTAAGAAGTAATGATGAACTATATCAAAGTATAGTAAATATAAAAGAAACAATGGAAAATAAAAGACTATTATTTTTTGGATATTTTGTGCCGTGGCAATATTATATGTAAATTCCGCGGCAAGTTTTAAACGTAATTCAGTACGTTTAGTGCGTTATCGTTACAAGTTAGGCTGCCCGCTAGCGATAGCGAGATCTAGTCAGTTGCCGTGACCTTGATCAGTGACGTTATTCGATTGGCCGCGCTGCAAGCTTCTATGACAACGAAATCTGTTCAGCCGTGCATCAGCTGTTTTGTAATTTCTCGGTCCCTGACTGCGTTAATTCTCCTCTCTTTCTTTTCCAACACTGGTGCATAGCGGATCGTGGCGGGGTGCTGTAGTTAACATCTTACTATGAGTCTATAATTGTATAAAGAGCTTCAGGTGAGCCAGTATTCATACTTTAATAGTTTAATGTTAATTTAATTGGGGCTTGTGTGTGTAAAATATGATAATGGTGTGTTTGTGGCCATGACTGGCCTTGTTCGTTCTGGTACGGCTGAGGCACGTGGTCAAATGATTTCATGTAAAATTAAAGAATTAACTGTAAAAGCAATGAACATTTAAAGCAGATGGATTGAATGAGTTATAAACCATAATTGTGATTACACTGTAATTTAATTGTTAATTTGAATACCTTGTAAATGTGCATTTCGGGTATGCCCGAGACCACGTGGCTGTAAGTTGTTGGTAATGAGAACTTAAAACTAAAATTTAACCCATGAATATTTAAAGCTGGATGAAATGAAGGAATTGTGATGATTTAATTGTAATGGAGTCGAAATTTAATACTTAAATGAATAACTTGAAATATGACTTCTACTATTGTTAATGACAGGCAGTTGTTGAATTGAAATTATGGTAGTGTGTGTGATCTGGGTTACGTGGCAAAAGATGTGGGGGCGGAATTTTCTCTTTTGTCTGGTGCCAATGTAGAAATGAAATATTTACAGTGTTCCCGCATAGTCGGGAGGTGAAAGGGGTCGACGAGATGGGGACATTACATCCTTCCCCATCCGCAGAGCGGTGCGAAAGGATCCCCAACGCCGTCACTCCACGCTAGACCATCAATCTCCAGCTGAACCGCTGCAAACACAGTACTATACTATTCCAAGAGGCTCGTCCTGGTAATCATCACCATCACCCACACCCAGGCTTGCATGGCAGTAATTTTTATTCTGTGTCTTCAGAGATCAGGTGGGAAGATTCCTTGTATTCATCACACACACACAGTACTCCGCCAGTTATAATGTAACCAACACAAAAACTCGGTTAAACAAAATAAACTCATATCTAAGAGTTAAGATTGCCTGGAACATTTTCGGTGCAGACATGCTGTAAATTGTTCTTATAGTGATGACTGTCATTATGAAAATGTTATAATGTATTTAGTATATTAATTATTCATGGTGTTGAAGGTTACGATTATTAAAATGTAAACTTTTTTTTAAATTCCTACAAAAAGAAAGCCAATTTGAAAATTACTTAAGAAAAAATTAAACTTAAAAAAAATTGCAATATCTAGACAATGAACAACTTGCATCTACCTGTCATGACTTGTGATTTCATGGGTTTACCATTTTACCAGATCGAATTAGTCTAAATCGAAACTTCTTGTATTTATAATTTAAAAAATTTTTTGGTACTACTTTTAATTATAACTTTAAATAGAAAGAAAATATTTTTTTTCTTAATGTCTGCATAGCAGTGATCACAGCGAGTGATCTTAGCGTTCCTTGTTATTCGTTTTATTATTTCCAAGTGCTGGGGACAGATAGATGGAAGTAGATTGAAAACATTTAGGAAAATATTTTCAAAATTTTTAACAGTTATCTACCGATAACTTTCACTCACTATTATGTACTTATAGTAATTTCTTTGCTGATTAAATTCTCAACCATCGTTAACGTAAATAAGAAAAATCTTCTGTTGATTGAAACATGAAGTTAATTTTATGCAGTCTCCAGATCGCTATTATGATTAATTTAAGAATTTTACCTTATATAATCCAGTGCAGTGAGTGCGATAAGTTCTATATCGGACAGACGGGGAGAAAATTTATCGAGAGGTTTAAAGAACACCTACCAAAAAAGAATCCCCAAGCCACCTCATCAAATTACGCACTCCACCTCATAAACGAACGATAGTTACACCGGATTCAAAGAAAACATGGAGCCGATACACATATGTAATGAAGGTCATCTCCTGAACGCCCTAGAAGAGTTTGAAATACACAGGGCCTCCAAAATAAATGAAGAACAGTTACTCAACGATCAGCTGATGTTTAAATCCAATAAATTATATGATACCGCGTTGAAGATAAGCAGTGAAGCGCGAACACATGTTAGTTGACGATCAGAGGTCGACCGATGCACCGAGTCATTTATAACGTTTTCATATATTTATGTATATATGTTAATTTGTTCATAGTGAGTTTTGTGGGTGTGGTGTTTATGTGTATAAACGTTTTAATCTTTTCGACGACCCCTATGTATTAGGGGAATAACATTTTACTGTACCTGAGGATGGGGATTTAGTCCCTGAAACATGTCGTATTTGAAAAACTGAGATCGCCTAGTGGATTATATAAGGTAAAATTCTTAAATGAAACATGAAGTAATTTGTGTCTGGTTGTTATATAATATTGTAATTTATTTGTGAGAAATATTCTGGCATGTTATTGGTGCATGCCAACAACCATGGTGCTTATAAAAAGAAATTGATTGAAATTTAGCTTTAAAAACTAAGACGGAAAGAATTGCAGTTTGTAAAACGAATATGTCTAAAATCAAGTAATGCACTAATAAAAATGTTGTTGCTGTTAAACAAGTGTTTGTTTGCAAGACCTGTCACGATGGGTTCAGCGCATTTTATTTCCATCTAGGACACGCGTCTAGTTTTAAATATTAAGTAACGCCCCCCCCCAAAAAAAATTGGAATAAAAAAATTTGTAAAACTTTTGGGGCAGCGTTTCAATTTATACAGAATGAACGACAATAGGTTAGGAAAGCAGATCTTAAAATATCCGTGGAAAAAGAAGTCAACATCAAGTTGGATTAAAGAAATCCAAAAGGATTTAGAAAAAATTAATATAAACACAGAAAAAGCAATTGAAAGAGAAATTTTATAGGAAATAGTGTGAAAAATGTAAGGAGTCCAGGGTAGGACAGAAAAAACTGCAGGTTCAAAGTGGACTGAAGACAGGAAGAAGGGACATAGCAAAAAGATGAAAGAATATTAGAGAAAAAGAAAAGAACAAGGAATAAAGAATTGAAATTGGCATGTGGTCCTTAGATGGCAGATACAAATATTTAAAAAATAAGTTGTTTTCGTGGTCTACGTTCTACAGACCATGAAGGAGATGCGTAAAACTGACAACCATACCACCTTGACAACCATTCTGGACCCCACAGGAAACGGAAAGAAGCTTTGGTTAAAGGTTTACATTAACAGAAAAGATAGGGACAGATGCAGGAATATTTGGAGTGGGTGTTGATAATAGAGAACGTTTGACCGAGAAGTGTGAGCCTGGTCACGACGTATAGTGGTTTCTTTTATGGCTAAAATCACTTGACTGTCTATGAAATGTAAACCTATTAGATTTTCGCCATTGGCAAGTGCATTCTCAACGTTTTAAAGCTGAATTAAACAGTATCATAAATAAAATAAGTGCTATGAAAATATTAGGCCCATACGAAAAATTTGGAAGATTGGAAATTAAGAAGTAATGATGAAATATATTAAAGTATATAAAATATAACAGAAAAAGTGAAAAACAGGAGACTAGTATTTTGGAGACATTTATGTAGAATGGACGAAAATATATTAACAAAACAGATCTTCAAATATCTGTGGGGAAAGAAGACAGCATCAAGTTGAATTAAAGAAGTCGAAACGGATTAAAAAAAAATAATATAATCCCAGAAGAAGCAATTAAAAGAGAAGTTTTAGAATCAGATTTATGGCATAAGTTGCTCCTCTAACAAAGGCAGGAAGTATTAGATGTAATGAACAAAAAATTTTAGGTGAAGAAGATGAGTTATTACACGCAATAACTTACAAGCAAGGAAAAAAAATATGAACTGACAGCTATATACTGTCCTGCAGACACAGATTAGAAAAATCAAACTTTAATGAATTAATTATAAGTATAATATTATTGACTTGGAACTTTTTCTCTAATATTCTTTCATCTTTTTGCTATGTCCCTTCTTCCTGTCTTCAGTCCACTTTGAACCTGCAGTTTTTTCTGTCCTACCCTGGACTCCTTACATTTTTCACACTATTTCCTATAAAATTTCTCTTTCAATTGCTTTTTCTGTGTTTATATTAATTTTTTCTAAATCCTTTTGGATTTCTTTAATCCAACTTGATGTTGACTTCTTTTTCCACGGATATTTTAAGATCTGCTTTCCTAACCTATTGTCGTTCATTCTGTATAAATTGAAACGCTGCCCCAAAAGTTTTACAAATTTTTTTATTCCAATTTTTTTTGGGGGGGGCGTTACTTAATATTTAAAACTAGACGCGTGTCCTAGATGGAAATAAAATGCGCTGAACCCATCGTGACAGGTCTTGCAAACAAACACTTGTTTAACAGCAACAACATTTTTATTAGTGCATTACTTGATTTTAGACATATTCGTTTTACAAACTGCAATTCTTTCCGTCTTAGTTTTTAAAGCTAAATTTCAATCAATTTCTTTTTATAAGCACCATGGTTGTTGGCATGCACCAATAACATGCCAGAATATTTCTCACAAATAAATTACAATATTATATAACAACCAGACACAAATTACTTCATGTTTCATTTAAGAATTTTACCTTATATAATCCACTAGGCGATCTCAGTTTTTCAAATACGACATGTTTCAGGGACTAAATCCCCATCCTCAGGTACAGTAAAATGTTATTCCCCTAATACATAGGGGTCGTCGAAAAGATTAAAACGTTTATACACATAAACACCACACCCACAAAACTCACTATGAACAAATTAACATATATACATAAATATATGAAAACGTTATAAATGACTCGGTGCATCGGTCGACCTCTGATCGTCAACTAACATGTGTTCGCGCTTCACTGCTTATCTTCAACGCGGTATCATATAATTTATTGGATTTAAACATCAGCTGATCGTTGAGTAACTGTTCTTCATTTATTTTGGAGGCCCTGTGTATTTCAAACTCTTCTAGGGCGTTCAGGAGATGACCTTCATTACATATGTGTATCGGCTCCATGTTTTCTTTGAATCCGGTGTAACTATCGTTCGTTTATGAGGTGGAGTGCGTAATTTGATGAGGTGGCTTGGGGATTCTTTTTTGGTAGGTGTTCTTTAAACCTCTCGATAAATTTTCTCCCCGTCTGTCCGATATAGAACTTATCGCACTCACTGCACTGGATTATATAAGGTAAAATTCTTAAATTAATCATAATAGCGATCTGGAGACTGCATAAAATTAACTTCATGTTTCAATCAACAGAAGATTTTTCTTATTTACGTTAACGATGGTTGAGAATTTAATCAGCAAAGAAATTACTATAAGTACATAATAGTGAGTGAAAGTTATCGGTAGATAACTGTTAAAAATTTTGAAAATATTTTCCTAAATGTTTTCAATCTACTTCCATCTATCTGTCCCCAGCACTTGGAAATAATAAAACGAATAACAAGGAACGCTAAGATCACTCGCTGTGATCACTGCTATGCAGACATTAAGAAAAAAAATATTTTCTTTCTATTTAAAGTTATAATTAAAAGTAGTACCAAAAAATTTTTTAAATTATAAATACAAGAAGTTTCGATTTAGACTAATTCGATCTGGTAAAATGGTAAACCCATGAAATCACAAGTCATGACAGGTAGATGCAAGTTGTTCATTGTCTAGATATTGCAATTTTTTTTAAGTTTAATTTTTTCTTAAGTAATTTTCAAATTGGCTTTCTTTTTGTAGGAATTTAAAAAAAATGTTTACATTTTAATAATCGTAACCTTCAACACCATGAATAATTAATATACTAAATACATTATAACATTTTCATAATGACAGTCATCACTATAAGAACAATTTACAGCATGTCTGCACCGAAAATGTTCCAGGCAATCTTAACTCTTAGATATGAGTTTATTTTGTTTAACCGAGTTTTTGTGTTGGTTACATTATAACTGGCGGAGTACTGTGTGTGTGTGATGAATACAAGGAATCTTCCCACCTGATCTCTGAAGACACAGAATAAAAATTACTGCCATGCAAGCCTGGGTGTGGGTGATGGTGATGATTACCAGGACGAGCCTCTTGGAATAGTATAGTACTGTGTTTGCAGCGGTTCAGCTGGAGATTGATGGTCTAGCGTGGAGTGACGGCGTTGGGGATCCTTTCGCACCGCTCTGCGGATGGGGAAGGATGTAATGTCCCCATCTCGTCGACCCCTTTCACCTCCCGACTATGCGGGAACACTGTAAATATTTCATTTCTACATTGGCACCAGACAAAAGAGAAAATTCCGCCCCCACATCTTTTGCCACGTAACCCAGATCACACACACTACCATAATTTCAATTCAACAACTGCCTGTCATTAACAATAGTAGAAGTCATATTTCAAGTTATTCATTTAAGTATTAAATTTCGACTCCATTACAATTAAATCATCACAATTCCTTCATTTCATCCAGCTTTAAATATTCATGGGTTAAATTTTAGTTTTAAGTTCTCATTACCAACAACTTACAGCCACGTGGTCTCGGGCATACCCGAAATGCACATTTACAAGGTATTCAAATTAACAATTAAATTACAGTGTAATCACAATTATGGTTTATAACTCATTCAATCCATCTGCTTTAAATGTTCATTGCTTTTACAGTTAATTCTTTAATTTTACATGAAATCATTTGACCACGTGCCTCAGCCGTACCAGAACGAACAAGGCCAGTCATGGCCACAAACACACCATTATCATATTTTACACACACAAGCCCCAATTAAATTAACATTAAACTATTAAAGTATGAATACTGGCTCACCTGAAGCTCTTTATACAATTATAGACTCATAGTAAGATGTTAACTACAGCACCCCGCCACGATCCGCTATGCACCAGTGTTGGAAAAGAAAGAGAGGAGAATTAACGCAGTCAGGGACCGAGAAATTACAAAACAGCTGATGCACGGCTGAACAGATTTCGTTGTCATAGAAGCTTGCAGCGCGGCCAATCGAATAACGTCACTGATCAAGGTCACGGCAACTGACTAGATCTCGCTATCGCTAGCGGGCAGCCTAACTTGTAACGATAACGCACTAAACGTACTGAATTACGTTTAAAACTTGCCGCGGAATTTACATATAATATTGCCACGGCACAAAATATCCAAAAAATAATAGTCTTTTATTTTCCATTGTTTCTTTTATATTTACTATACTTTGATATAGTTCATCATTACTTCTTAATTTCCAACCTTCTAAAATTTTTCGTGGGCCTAATATTTTTTTAATAATTTGCCTTTCCAATATTTTTAGTTTGTCTAAATTATAAATCAATGTTAGATATTCACTTGCATATAGGCATTCTTACTTCACTAATATACTGTAATCCCTTATTTTCGCATTTTCAGATAAGTACATTTTATTGTAAATATCTACATTAAACCTTTGCACTATATGAATCCTTTCTTCTATAGCAGATTTTTTAAAACCACTCTCGTGAATTAATTCCATAGATACTGAAATTTTTGGCCCTTTATATTTGACCAATATCGTTATTATTACTTTAACACAACTATATTATATCATATAATGTTACAGATTGAACAGAATACAGTGGTCGTTAAATCAACTCCATTCCATAACATCTCCTTTAAGTCTGTTTGGATAAGATTCATTACTTCTTCTCGTGCTCAACCCAGATGTTGATGGGCTTGCAGTTTCCTCCTTTGCGTAGAGAACCGCTTGATCAATACATAACTTCTCCATCCTTTAATACCATCCGTGTACTCCTCCCTGAACCTTCTCCTCCCACTAGGATGCGTTGGTTTTGTTTACCCCTGTCTAAGAGTTACTAATACTAAAATCTTTACGAAAAGTCATCACTTCCCTACACAATATTTTTGTTTAAGATTTGGGTCTAATGGCCTCGATTCTTTTTACGCCAGAGGCCTGCAATCGACTTAATCCGCCTCTGCTTAAAATAAATTAAATTCATAAAACAACTGATTTTTTTAGTACACTTTTTGATTTGTTTTTTGTTTTTTTGTTTTTGGTTGTAGATAGGAACGAATTTGTTAAGAATCTATATCTTTAAGACTTTCTTAAACGATAAATACAATTTAGTGGTTAAGTCTAAATTTTGCTAAACTTGTGTTGCTACCACTAATACTCACGTACACTTCCATGAGCGCTTTCAAGCCTCTCGGCTCATCTTAAGATGGAAAGGCTCATGGAAGGCCCATCGTCTCATCTTGCGCTCATGGAAGTGTAGGTGAGTATTAGTGGTAGCAACACAAATTTAGCAAAAGTTTAAGACTTCCGTTTGCTTAGCAACAAGCCTTATATCAGTCTTTAAAACCAAACACCCGTTGCCTCTTTATTCTCGTCTGGAACGTTTTGTCTGAATTTTTTCAGTTGACACGTTTCCAAAGGAGGGGAAGCAAATTCCGGTTATACGTAAACATAATCATCGACAAATCAATGTTTACACTCTACGCAGCGTGCGTCGTTCTTCATGAGTTATGCATGAGTATTTTAAAATATTTATACAGTCAGAACTGTGTTCGTTTACCTGTGATTTGTAACATTAAATAAATCAGCACACTTATTTTGTCTTTTTTTTTAACATGATAATGTTTTTAGGCTGGGGGTCATTCCACAAATATGTAACGTCATCGAAAAATGTAACGCTTACACACTTTCGATTCCCCACAGTCTAGAAATCTTCAGTCTCTGTCTTTTTAACATGATATTGTTTGTTATGTAGTAAATATATTTGTTATATAGTAAATATTTGTTATATGTACATTATACTTTTCAAAAGCCAAAAAACATTATCATGCTCCGATGTTTCGGTTTCGTCGAAATTTCTTTATTTTTTTCAGCGTTTATCAGTTCTGCTTATATAGGGTCTTATCTTTCAAATGAATGCCAAAATAAAACGTTATTTGTGTTGAGATATAAATAATATGTTCCTTGATTATATCACTGTAATTATGTCTCTGCGTTACTGCAACGCAATAATGTTTGCTAACCTGTGAGTTAAAAATTAACCTCCCTTTTTATTTGCAAAACGTATTTGTTATTCCGACGCAACTAAGGTTAATCGAATATTTTGTTTGACGTTGCTCCCGTACTCCAGTAGCGGTAATACCGTGCCGACACCGTAAAATATTCAATTCCTACCGTATGTACTAATTTCTTCTACGATATTGTGGAGTATACCATGACATTGTGCCTGAGATATCTCATTTCGGTCGCTTGAATAAGATTGGCATTAAAATTCGTCCAATTCTCGGACAAAGAGAGAAATGAAGGTCTTGTAATTACGTAGCAACTATTCATAGTACAAGTTTAGTGCAAGAGCTCGGAGTATAAAAACGCATCAATTGTCGTAAACTTTAGACCCCTTTTGAGCTCTATTAATTGAGAGAATTTGAAGTATTCTGAAACCTTGTAGTAGTGCGTGCTGACAGGGACGAACGTCCAGATGATTCAACGTCAACACAGACGGTTGATCACTTTCAAGACGGGCAAAGGAAAACTCCAAAAGTTCCACGTCCAGCGGATTGAGGAAATGATCAAACTTGGGTTGGCGGCAAGTGCGACGACGACGCAGAGGGTCGCACACGGACAACGCAAAGAAACTGATAACTTGATTTACGCTGAACTTAAAATGATCATGAAAGGAGATATTACTCTTTAATTTAAATAAGTATTCCTTTTATCATAATATAGCATTAATGTTACGTAATGAAGTAAATTGATCAGTAAATTAAGTTCAATGAATAATGCAATATAAATTTCTTAGCATAAACTTCAATAAATATTTTTATTTAAACAAATAAAGAATAAAATGTTCTTAATTTTAGCCTTTAATTTCTTACCAGTTACCTTGTACATCTCTTTTCAATTCTATTTGCGATATGTCCGTACTTCGTTAAGACACATGTCCTCTATATAAATAAATTAATCCCTTTGTAAGTTATTCGTTGATTTTCTTGCAGATCTTCTATTTTATATATTCAAGTAATTACACTGCAAGTAGGTTTATTTTTACCTGGGAAAATATTAATATTTACAAACACAATAATAATAATCTACTAATTAAAGAACAAATACAAATACAATCAAAACAATACAATTTATTTAAAATCACGCATTTATTAGAATAATAAAATAAACATTAAATAAATATATAGTAAATAGCTACTACATAAACATTAAAAGAATCAATAATAGTATTGAAATTAATTCGATTATCCGTTAGCTGTATTGTAAGCGAAACATTCAATTACAATTCAAACAAACCTCTGAAGGCACAGAATTATTTCTGTGAAAAGTACGTCAGGTGAAAATAAACCTACTTGCAGTGTATTAATTTGAATATATTAAATAAATTAATAAGTATATGTTTGTAGATGTACAAAAATGTGTGTGCGCAATCGCATGTGTTCTTGTAGATTACATTATTCTTATACATGGGGCATTTTTGTGCTTCCTTGTCACCAGTAGTTAAGACCAGTTGCTTAGAATGAATTAGAGGTTTCAAGATGTATTGAATTGTACCATTATAATACGTGAAAGCCACGATTCCAACTAAATCACATACAGCAGTCAATCAAGTATTGTATTTCACATTAAGATTTTCAATTACACCTAGTTTTTCATGGTGCAGTGGTGTTGTAAAAATGTGAAACGTAACATTTTTGTCTATTGCTCAAGCTGTAGTATCGAAGAGAACATTTCATGATTGTTAGGCTCACAAAAATTTCCGTCTTCAAATTATCACATTTTCTATTCATTATTTTTTGTTCCTTATAATTATATATTTTATGAATGAAAGTAAAGAAACTTCTGTGAAACACAGTTATAAAACAATAGAAATCTACACAATGTTTTTCAGTGCGATAATGTTACACTCGGACGGTTTTACTCCGTTAACTTACCGAGGGGACGATCAGTCAGTCAACCTTTTTGGCAGACTATTGACTAGGGAATTCATCACTGCAAACGAATGAATTTAAAGGCACACCGAGGCACCGCTGATAACTTTGCATAACCGGTGGAGTCATATAATATGCTATTCAAATAAATAAAAAGTATTCTGTGGGAGGAAAAATCACCAGTCGCTATGTAATTGTAGTCTCGTGCCCATTGAGAATATCCGCTTTGGCTGCGGCGGGCCGGTGTTTTCAGTTTACATCTGGAAACAATGGCACAAATACGTTGCGAAAAAGTTCAACTATGCTGTCGATACTCGAAGGACCGCAGACGGCGCAGCAGGATCGACAGTGTGTGGAGCGTTGCAACATCCTGCTGTGCACAGACCTATACCATGTATGTTGGCTACATCATCAGCGGTAACAGTATTCAATAACTGCAACTTATCGCCTTCAATAAAGCCGACCCGTTATGTCGTCAATCTGCTGTCGAAGTAGGTCTTTGTTTAAGCGACGTACAGAAACTACATAGGTGGTGATAGAAACCCAATTAATAATTAATTTGTTGAACTATAAAAATTTTGGCTGCCGGATGTCATTAAAAATTCATTTTTTACATTCCCATCTGGAATTTTTCCTACCAAATTTGGGTGCAGTGAGTGATGAGCAGGGAGAACGGTCCCATCAGGACATATTGCAAATTGAGCAGCGTTACCAAAGTAGGTGGGACGAATCGATGATGAGTGACTACTGTTGGTTTCTACAAAGAGAAGACTCTAACCTACACTGAAAGAAAAAATTATTTTTGAGGTAACCGACTCTAGTTGTAAAACGTTTTAAGTACATTTTATCTGTTATAGTTATATTCTACAAAATATTTTTATGTAGTAAGCAAAATAAAATATGAGTATTGCAAATTTATTGAACATTGTATAAAATTTAATATACCAATAAATTTGGTCACTTTAAAAAATTCATATTCTTCAGCAATTTCTCTAGAAAACACTACAGCGTAATTGCTTGTCGCCTTGAACACTGTGCGCGCGGACCGGTGAAATCTGGATCAGTCTCGGCTACGGACGCGTGACAAGTGTTAGGCAATTGTCCTTCACCTCAAAGTAGCAGCAATATGTACGCACACACACATTACAGCCGGGCTCTGCTGGGGGTAGCCAGAAACATGTACACCGTTGTCGAATAGCGTAGCAGTATACTATTCTCTCAAAACATTAATAATAATCCTTCTAAAGAATACAAAATATTGAAAATAATTAATCAACGTATTTAAAAAGATGACTTTAAAATATAATCATTATTTCACAGATTTTAGAAAACGCATGGATAATATTTTTTATTGTAAATGGCACTGTGGCACATAGGTTAAAATTATCGAGATATGTAAAGCACCCGAGTGCATGCACACACACACACACCACTTAATTTACTGTCACCTATTGTTTGTTTTTTCTAACTTTTACTGTAAATAAACTAACACATTTTTATAATAAAATATATAGTTATTGCAATAAGTATTTTAGTTGAAAGTACATAAATAAAATCAAAATATATTAGAATTTTATGTTTTCTCGAATAATTGTTTATGAACAGAGTTAAGATTCTTCCATTTTCTTCAATTGTCTGCACAATTGAAACGCAAGTTTGCTAACAATGTAGACATTAAGTTAAATGTTACATAAAAGTACTTCTTAAAACTATAACAATTTAAGTACTTTTAAAATGTTTAAAAATATTTTAAAAATATTAATATTACAGTAGTTTGTAACAATAAGCATTTTGTTTATGTTACCCTGTTTTATATAATAAAATAACATTTTTCAATTATGCCAATTAAAAATATTGGAACGGGAGCACTCTAGTATTTCTCATACACACTGTGGTATTACATATTCACAAAAGTTTCAAGTCAATTTATCCACTCATTTTTATAAAAGTGTACTTTTTATTTTTTTATTATCAATCAAAAATACATTATGTGAGCTAATGTGCTGTATGTGTAATATTTACTTAATTATTACATATTATTTTTACTTATTATTACCTTATTATACGACATTTTACTTTAACAACTGTAGTAATTGTAAATATTATTACAGGATACATTATAATGTAAGCATCTTTATAATGCATATACGGAAGCTCCGCCTCTGTCTCCACTTAGTTAGTATCACACAGTATGGAAGTTCATTCCATTTTTATGAAATACAATAGACAAAAAATACTTCACTTCGGTTAATTTTTAATTTTAACAAAACATAACTTCCGGCAAAATTAAAGAAAGCATTTTACCTAGTTTCGGCTGACATATACATATGCTAAGATACATCTCAGATGCGGAATTTGCTTTGCGCAAAACACATCTGAAATTGCGAAAGAATAATAACGAAATTTAACCCAGAGGTTCTGAATCTACTGAGGGCTAAGGAAGAATGAGATAATTTTAAAAAGGGTTTGTAAGCTACACAAAAACAGGAAGTTTAACATGCAAAACTAACCTAGTATCAAACTGTTTTACCTCCTGAGATATTAAGTTTTAGGTTAATTACAGTTTTTTTTAAATGATGAAATACGTTGGAAAATTAATTTTCTTAAAATATTTTATTAATAAAAATTTAACTTTTAGTATTGACATACGATATTTAAACGTTTGGACGCTTATGTTGCGTACATTTGGCAAATGTTTATAAACGAATGCGAGCCCAAACACACATTCACACACACACACACACACACACACACACACACACACACACACGCGCACACACACACACACACACACACACACACACATACTTTTTAATAATAGAAACATAGAAGATGCGAGTTATGAGTTAGTAGAACAGTTTACAGGGAAGAATAGACGTTAACATTTTAAGAACGCCACTCCTTCTGTAGTTAGGGCTACTGATACAGTTACTAATCAAACAGATTGCACTGCTTATCTCATTAAATAGGCATCAGATTATGTGTCTTGATGGTCAGCATAGTAAATGAAAATTCCTGTTCCGTGATTGTTTATTACATGAAGTGAAAATATAATACAATAATATAAAACACACAAGTGTAGTTAGAAAATGTATAAAAATCTTTTGGTATTTATTAGACGTTTTTATAAAAAAACTAGAAAGTGTTGAAATGCAAAAGTATTAATTGTGTAGAGGCTACATACTGTAGGCTAAATTATTGGGATTACGTAGTGATCCACAGCGTGACTCAGTGTCTGCTGATATAAACATCAACACAAAGGCTCAGTGTTGACAAATGTTCATTACAGCCTGTCATTCAGTCACAGATTTGTAACGCAACAGTACCTCGAAGGATTAGTGTTTCGTGTAAAATGTTGGTACCAAAATTTCCCTGGAGGTTTTTGTTTCACAGATTGTTATTTTTAAATAAAAGAAGCCGGCTCTACTGGAACAAATAAACCAGTTTCGTGTAAAACATTTTTACATCAGACTACGTTATGATTTATTTAAGTAACAAAATATTTTACACACACTTTCTGAAAAGTATTGTTACGACGGCCTATTGATCGTCGTATGGTGCAGTGGAAAACAAAATACAAGACACCAATTAAGTCACTAATCACCAGCTTTAATTATCACAGTTAAACAGTTCGTAATTAACAACACAGTCTCTTACAACAAATCAAATACAAATTGTTCACACGCAATAAATGTCAACTAATATAAAACACAATTTTATTACAATTATACAGCTCGATTATAAAACACAACACTTCGCCACATTAACCACTTGAACGGACAGAGTAATCACTTGTAATCGCCCGACAATAAACTCGAACCGCACTGTAATATATTGCAACTCTAACTGAAACTGTACGTCGTTGAGTAGTGGTATTTAAACCCCCCGAAACACTTGATTATTCCATACTGCGCGTTAGCTCTACACTACGACGTAATTAATTGCGGTCTTGGCACAGTCCGCGCAGCTGGCGACTTCCAGAAAAGTCTCGCGAACGCATGATTCCAATCGATCGTTCCAGAAACACGTAGATTGTTCTGTGATGTCGTAACACTAATTTAGTTTAAAAAAATTTCGGCAAAACAGGAAGTCACATTTGACTTCAAGTGTTTGTGTCTGACGACCAGACTATATTGCGTTTGTTTATTGCAATGTTACTTTTTACTACTAGGTTAGAGGGCCCGTATGTTTACAAATCATGTACGCTAGTTTCACGCCGTGAATATGTTTAATGTAATGTGGATTCATCAAAATCTTGTAACTGCCTCGATGTAGCTGTTAAATTTGTTTATCAAAGCAACTGCTACAATCACACTAGTCTGCAAATTGAAAAATATTTTTCCGAACAGAAACAGCAATAAGTGAATTTTATTCTTTTTTGTATGCTGAATCTGAAAATAAAATCAGTTTTTCTCCATCGCCCATCAAATGTTTGTTATATACTCTTGAGAAATTGCTGAAGAATATGAATTTTTTAAAGTGACCAAATTTATTAGTATATTAAATTTTATACAATGTTCAATAAATTTGCAATACTCATATTTTATTTTGCTTACTACATAAAAATATTTTGTAGAATATAACTATAACAGATAAAATGTACTTAAAACGTTTTACAACTAGAGTCGGTTACCTCAAAAATAATTTTTTCTTTCAGTGTAGGTTAGAGTCTTCTCTTTGTAGAAACCAACAGTAGTCACTCATCATCGATTCGTCCCACCTACTTTGGTAACGCTGCTCAATTTGCAATATGTCCTGATGGGACCGTTCTCCCTGCTCATCACTCACTGCACCCAAATTTGGTAGGAAAAATTCCAGATGGGAATGTAAAAAATGAATTTTTAATGACATCCGCCAGCCAAAATTTTTATAGTTCAACAAATTAATGATTAATTGGGTTTCTATCACCACCTATGTAGTTTCTGTACGTCGCTTAAACAAAGGCCTACTTCGACAGCAGATTGACGACATAACGGATCGGCTTTATTGAAGGCGATAAGCTGCAGTTATTGAATACTGTTACCGCTGATGATGTAGCCAACATACATGGTATAGGTCTGTGCATAGCAGGATGTTGCAATGCTCCACACACTGTCGATCCTGCTGCGCCGTCTGCGGTCCTTCGAGTATCGACAGCATAGTTGAACTTTTTCGCAACGTATTTGTGCCATTGCTTCCAGATGTAAACTGAAAACACCGGCCCGCCGCAGCCAAAGCGGATATTCTCAATGGGCACGAGACTACAATTACATAGCGACTGGTGATTTTCCTCACACAGAATACTATTTATTTATTTGAATAACATATTATATGACTCCACCGGTTACGTAAAGTTATCAGCTGTACCTCGGTGTGCCTTTAAATTCATTCGTTTGCAGTGATGAATTCCCTAGGCAATAGTCTGCCAAAAAGGCTGACTGACTGATCGTCCCCTCGGTAAGTAAACGGAGTGAAACCGTCCGAGTGTAACATTATCGCACTGAAAAACATTGTGTAGATTTCTATTGTTTTATAACTGTGTTCCACAGAAGTTTCCTTACTTTCAGTTATAAAATATATAATTATAAGAAACAAAAAAAAATGAATAGAAAATGTGATAATTTGAAGACGGAAATTTTTGTGAGCCTAACAATCATGAATGGTTTTCTTCAATACTACAGCTTGAGCAATAGACAAAAAGGTTACGTTTCACATTTTTAACATACCACTGCACCATGAAAAACTAGGTGTAATTGAAATCTTAATGTGAAATACAATACTTGATTGACTGCTGTATGTGATTTAGTTGGAATCGTGGCTTTCACGTATTATAATGGTACAATTCAATACATCTTGAAACCTCTAATTCATTCTAAGCAACTGGTCTTAACTACTGGTCACAAGGAAGCACAAAAATGCTCCATGTATAAGAATAATGTAATCTACAAGAACACATGCGACTGAGCACACACATTTTTGTATATCTAAAAACATATACTTATTAATTTATTTAGTATCTTCAAATGATTACACTGTAAGTAGGTCTATTTTCACCTGACGCATGTTTCACAGAAATTATTCTGTGCCTTCAGAGGTTTGTTTGAATTGTAATTGAATTTTTCGCTTACAATACACCTAACGGATAATCGAATTAATTTCGATACTATTATTGATTCTTTTAATATTTATGTAGTAGCTATTTACTATATATTTATTTAATGTTTATTTTATTATTCTAATAAATGTGTGATTTTAAATAAGTCGTATTGTTTTGTTTGTATTTGTATTTGTTCTTTAATTAGTAGATTATTATTATTGTGTTTGTAAATATTAATATTTTCCCAGGTAAAAGTAAACCTACTTGCAGTGTAATTATTTGAATATATAAAATAGAAGATCTGCAGGAAAATCAACGAATAACTTACAAAGGAATTAATTTATTTATATAGAGACATGTGTCTTAATGAAGTACGGACATATCGCAAATAGAACTGAAAAGAGATGTACAAGGTAACTGGTAAGAAATTGAAGGCTAAAATTAAGAATATTTTATTCTTTATTTTTTGTTTAAATAAAAATATTTATTGAAGTTTATGCTAAGAAATTTATATTGCATTATTCATTGAACTTAATTTACTGAACAATTTACTTCATTACGTAACATTAATGCTATATTATGATAAAAGGAATACTTATTTAAATTGAAGAGTAATATCTCCTTTCATGATCATTTTAAGTTCAGCGTAAATCAAGTTATTAGTTTCTTTGCGTTGTCCGTGTGCGACCCTCTGCGTCGTCGTCGCACTTGCCGCCAACCCAAGTTAGACCATTTCCTCAATCCGCTGGACGTGGAACTTTTGGAGTTTTCCTTTGCCTGTCTTGAAAGTGATCAACCGTCTGTGTTGACGTTGAGTCATCTGGACGTTCGTTCCGGTCAGCACGCACTACTGCAAGGTTTCAGAATACTTCAAATTCTCTCAATTACAGAGCTCAATAGGGGTCTAAAGTTTACGACAATTGATGCGTTTTTATACTCCGAGCTCTTACACTAAACTTGTACTATGAATAGTTGCTACGTAATTACAAGACCTTTGTCCGAGAATTGGACGAATTTTAATGCTAATCTTATTCAAGCGACCGAAATGAGATATCTCAGGCACAATGTCATGGTATACTCCACAATATCGTAGAAGAAATAAGTATATATGGTAGGAACTGAATGCTAGGAGTACATATACTCGTTAGGATTCTTTATTACCTGCTTTAATTGTTGGAATTACCTATAAATAGAATTGTCTGTAATTAAATTGTTGGACTATCTTTACCGATTGGGTGACTGCCGCATCACCAAATAATAATGGAATTACAAACAAAAAGAACGGAGAGGTGTGGGACGATGGATGTAGCTTTTGGAGTGACCAGCTCTAGTCCAGCTGTTTGGAATCGGAACAAACAATTTTTGGTTTAAACCTCGTTTAAGACAATGATGAAAATCTTCATTAGCTCTACGAAACTTCCATAGGCTTAGATCGAAACATTATTGATTAAGCCTAAAGCACTCCTGTAGAAAATATAGTCTCTATCTTTTCATTATGATGGAACTGCCATTTATTAATTCAGTATTCTTTTCTTTGTAAGTAGTTTCTCTGTTATATATTTTAATGTCATATAATAAATTATTCCTAAATTTAAGAGTAGTTTTTATTCTTTTTCACTATATAGTTTATACATATAACAAACGTTTCACGATCTGATTTATAACTTCAAATGTTGTCAGTATTAATTAAAGAATATTTATATGTATACTGTATAACTGTACACTGTACAGTAACTGTATACTGTATAACTGTATTATATTTATACTGTATACTGTATTAGTATCGAGATACTAATTAAAACAGTGGAACTAAATTGAGTTATATGCATAGTGACTAAAATAAGAAATATTCATGCAGAAGTAGCTTATAATTTGATAATATAATATATAATTTAATTACTTATTTCTTTTTACTACTGACGTTTGTCTAGAATGAAGAGATTTAATTTTCAAAAAATATTAAATACATTTTAATAAAATTACAATGGTATGGACACACGAAAAGAATGACACAGGAAAGATTGCCAAGAAGAGTTATGGAATGGACCCCACCAGGAAGAAGGAAAAGAGGAAGACCACCTATCACATGGATAGAAGAAACTCAGACTATATAGTGTGAGAGAACTAGAAATTGAAGATCTTTGGACTGACAAGTAGCAGTGGAAGATGAGAATTAAAGCACTTCTGTAGCCTTTGATTCCGGGAAATGTGTGAAAATTGTACAGCGGAAATAATAATAATTAAATATATCTAATAAGTGTATTTGCTTTTTATACACATATTAAATATTTCAAACTAAACTTTGTGTGATATTTTTTTCATTTATCAAAACGAAAAAAATATTTATCACAATTTATCTATGTTTTTAAACAATGATTAGGCTCTAACTGGGATAATTTTAAAAAGCTTTTTATGATAATCAAAGAAAATCTGTTTAATGACTCATTATTATAAATTTAGTGATTAGCAGTTAGTTCCAGTCCTTAATTACACAAAATTCTATAGGCCTATTTAAAGTGAGAGAGTTTTAAACCACAAATATTGTCTCCGTTTGTAGTTAGGGGAAACGCTGGTAAATGCACGGTAGAGCAAGAAGTTTCAATGCTGTTAGTTCGTCCGTAAATTACTGCGTTCTACTATATTAATACTATTAAAACTGAGGACTTCAATAGCAATATAGTGTCTACGGAAAGGATTACCCGTTGTATTGTAACGACAGTCACGTTTGTTAACTGTCGGAAACTTTGCAACTTGTCAGCGCTTTGAGACTGTCACGTGTACTTGGTAAACGATTTGGTTTATCTGTCACAAATTGTTAGATTTACGTTAACTTTAACACACACCTTAAGGTACTTTAGCAAGGAAAGTAGAAAGAGTACAACTAGAACAGTTCTAGTTTGATGTCGATAATGTCTTTTGTACGGGTGTAGCTAAAGTCGTAAAGAGTTTCTCTGAAGATTTAGTCAAGCCAAGATAAGAAATGGCAGGAAAAAGAACGTTAAGAATTAAGGATTTAATAGGTATCCAAACTAGTGATGTTGTTTATCAGAAAAGCAGACTCAGAAACAAATATTAGATGACAAATGGATTTATCGTATGCATTAAAAAAAAATTAAAATAGTTATACAGACGACAACTGTCGCCTCCGGATCACAAATTCATTGTTTCCAAATAAAGAATAAAAAAAATAAGGAAATCGAATAAATTTCATCCGTCCGGCTAGTCTTTATTTGAGGCAATTTAGTAGTGAATATGTCCCCTAGATATGTTAGGGGCCGTGCAATAATCACGTGATGTTTTTTTAGCAATTTTTTAACCCCCCCTCCCGCCTGGTGATATGTGGTGAGGTTTTAGACTAACCCCCCCCAAACCCAAAATCAAGTGTATTTTTTTGGTACAAAGTATCTTTAACATTTTCAGAATATTATCTTTAAATACAGGTATAAAATCTAATTTAATTCTGGAAAATTAAGCACCGTGATAAAAATATCCAGACAGACATTAAGGTTGCAGGTTGTTTCTGACTGGCATAAAAATAAGAAAGGAAAGGTGTAATCTTGTTAAAAACATATATTAGTACTGGTACATGAATATATTTAATGAATATTGTCCTCGGACCACGGATTAGCGAGACTTTCTTCAACACTAACAATTGGATAGGTATCTTGCAAATCAGCTGTTGGCATTGTGCTTTGTTGAAGATCAACGTCAGTCTCATCAAGCCACTCGGCGTCATCATTTTCGCGCACTACGCAGAGAATCTCTCTCGATGTAGCGATCGATCGTCGCGTAAGGATACGTGAAGGACGAACATTGTGCATCTCTGAAGTATTATTGCTCGGATTATTAGGTTGCTTGTGACATGACTTTACATGTGCCTTAACACTCTTCTTTGTATAGAAATACAGTCCACACCGCTGGCACGTCCTTCCCTCAAGCTGCTGACGATCCTGCTTCAGGCTAGGGCAATACAGGTCATAAGGCAATTTGTCAAAGCCCTCATGCGTTGGGGTAATTCCAAGAGACCGGCGTAAAAGAAATGTCGCAAACGTCTTGCCATCATGCTCTTGTGGCGTCGGAATACAAAGGCCACTGGACGACTGCAAAATCGGGTAAGGAGGTATCACGAAGCATTCTGGAAGAATACTTCGAAGAGAACTCCTCATATGTCGACAGCAAGTGCGGTCATCACACTTTACCACCTGGTGATGATATTAAGATATTTTAATTGTATTGTCTTATTAATTATAAGATAAATAAATGACAAAATAATAGGTAATAGTGAGATTTTAGTACTGTACCTGAAGCAAATACTGGCTCTCTCGCACATGCTCGCTATACCACTGCGGAGAAGGGAGGTCTGGAATAAAGCTTTCAGCACTGTCATCGGGCTCGACATACTCTGCTACGACGCCTTGGCCGTCGATTACCATATTATTCCATACTTCTGCGAGAACTTCTCCAGCCTTTTGAAAGTTCATTTTTTCAAGATCATGATCTGTTGTTCTTCCTTGTTCATCCAGATGGGTTCCAAAAGAATCATGCGGAAGTATGCGTCCAGATAATTCCCGGCTCAAAGGTGCCATTCTTCTCTCGACGCGGTTGAACGCGCTTCTGCCAGGCGCATTAGTGAAGATAAATATTGCGTCTAGATCATGCTTGACAAAGTGGTGTACAGCATGGGAAATAACTTTCGGATATCTCGGGTTTTCGTCGGGTCCTCCATCAGATGAGATCAAAACAACTGGTTTCATGCGTCCTTCTTCATTTCGCATAATTTCCTTGAAATTGTCGAGAGTAGCAAGCTTATTGAAGTCTACAGCATGCGATGAAGCTGTCGAAGAGGAATGTTTCCCGCTTCTAATAGCCACGTATGTGGGCCCTGAGTACGTAATTGCTTCAGCACGGCCCATATCATTTCCTTTTATGATGCACCCAGCATATACACTGGGGATCAATTTGTGCCTGGAGGCAATCACCCAAACATGATCAGGCAACGAGACACGGTATTCAACATGCATCAGGAGAGGAGCTTGTTTATTTGCCGCTGTCAAACCTATAGGTACCCGAGCTTTATCATCTTGCGACAGAAAAACACTTGGTTTGGCCCGAGAATAGATGCCAAGGTTTCCAAGGATCTTATTGTGGCGACACAAAAATGTTGATCGGGGTGAGCCTTATGGTGATCTGCCTCAGGGCGACTCAATTTGACAGGTACAGTGACTACATGTCTCTTACCCTCCAAGGTTGTATAATTTCTTGGGAGCAACCGAAGGTATGTGCCACTTTTCGAAATTTGAAATCCGTGCTCCTTTAGCTTCTCATGGAGGTCAGTTAGTGTTCGGCAACTGCGAACGATTTCTGAGCGACGTCATTCCTCTGCAGAAGCACCAAACATGGCCAAATCGACTATAGTATTTAGCAATTCCGGTTGTTGCTCTTCCAGGCGTGGGCGACCTGAGGCAGAGCGCACTTTAAGAAGGCTAACTACATTGGGACTCTGATGGCAAGCAAGTTTAATTTTTGATTTTATTGATAGCCTATGTGACTGGGAGTGACGCATATGCTGCTCCTTCTTCCGCAGTTCTTTTGTGCATTTATCAATTTCTTGGCGTAGTTTCGTCACATCACGCGTCTCATTTTCATTGGCGCCCAGAGAATCCCTACGACGGACAGCTATTAAGTCAAGTTCCATTTGAAGAAGGGTGATCTTATTCTTTAACTTGTCCTGTGCGGGAGTAGCACGTACAGGCTGCAATATAGAGCTGCTTGCACTTGGTGCATCCGGTGCATTCTCGTCGCTACACTCCAAATCTTGAACTTTACGTTTCCGAGCACCTGGAATGACCCACATTTAAACAACATGAAAACATTATAATTATCGTTATAAATTATTGTGAATGAAATTATTGTTATATATTATAAATTATTGTACATTATATTAATTATTACTACAATATAATATATTATTATCACTGTTTTTTCTATTGATTAAAATTTCTCTCTTATCATGAACTCATAATACACGAATATTCTACAGTGGAGCTTTCATTTTGAGATGTTTACTTACCTATTGAGGTGCTTTTAATAGTATCATTTCCTTCGACAGTAGTTCCCGCACAGATCGGTTTAGAGATGCATGTCACAGGAAGTTTTACAGGTGGACTTGGCTCAATGGATGTGACTGACAAAATAGGAATGTTCTCGCTGGCACTCTGAAAATTTAATAATAATCGTGCAAGTAAAATAACCAACCCCAGTGACTTTAATTTTTCAGACATAAAAAGAATTTGAAACGGCACACAAACACATGCACAATTCTCATATTTTCATTGGCATTTAATAGGTACGTGTGCATAATATTGCTGCCATCATATCAGTGAATCTTTCAGTTCAATATAGCAGTATGAACTATGAATAATAATATAAATATATGTAGGTTTTCACAAGGTGGCAAGATATTAATACATACAGGCGCAAAATGTGTTAGAATAGTAATTTATAAAGTGATTTTTAATCGTAATAATTGTTACAAATATTATACCTTCACCTCACAACCACCACGACTTACGTTTACTTTTTTTTTACGCGTTTTGCTATATTTTCTCTGTATTTATTTTGTCAATATTATCAAAAATGTCATGAGTTAAAAATAACATAACTGCAAATAAACTATAGGTAACGTCTTATTTATTAGAAGTTTTAACTTACCTGTTTAGAAGTAGAACAGTAATAGAGAATATTGGAAGACTTCTTTGTTTGGTGCTTACGGCGGTAATCTACTAAAAGATCATTCGCCCACTTTGTAAGTTCTTCTTTTGTGGTATATTTTTGTTTCGCATCAGCCCACAACTCATTAAATTCTTTCTGAGCCACACTAGGTTTTTTCCCTTCTTATACTCTGCAAATAATCTCTTAGTTTAGACATGGTTCCATTGTTTTAAGGAAAAACGAACGCGGCAACGATTTACGCATATATTCGGCGTCAAAATCACAGGCTTACTGGTGACTGACAAGCCGAGCCGGGCGGTTGTCGCGGCGTGGGGGGAAATCGTTGCCTGGCAACCTTGCGAGTCAAGGTTACGCGTCGCTTCTTGGATCAGAAATCGCGCGCTTTGTTAATAACGAAAAAACAAATACACGTGATATCTCACTACACCCCCCTCCCCCTTGTGATATTTTGTGATTTTTCCGAACCCCTCCCCCCCTTTCGAGCCTCACGTGATTATTGCACGACCCCTTACTAGTACATCGCAGGTAAGACGTCTACTGGCGCTCCTACCTTCAGGCTTAACGTCCAGCCCGATTTTCTGTCTGGGTGTTGTCCCATAAACTAGCTGTCATACCAAACTAAAGAGACCAGTTTTCCCTGTTGAAATATCTATAAGGATCTTTAATGTGTTGGTTTTTCCTTGCCTCCCACATCCTACGTTGTTGACCAATGGAAGGCTATCCGCGTTTAGAAGCAAGAGAGTGCCCTAACCTCTACTTGACAATGACAAGTAGAGGAGGGACAGCTTATACAGGCTGTCACTCGGTCTCCAGAGCAGCGTTAGCCACCTGTAGACGTTGCCCATCTCCCACCCACTTGGAGGTGCGCCTGGATATTTCCTTTCATCAAAGAATGAGACCATAAGGCATTGGTCAACCTACGGAACAAGTTAGCAATTTTGAATGGCTGGGCTAATGCAAGCAACGACGTTGTGAATAAGTTCATAAGTTCAACCTTAAGTGCGGGACCATTAGGCGAACCCTGAGGCAGGAACTGAATATTATGTGTATACTCGACAGGATCGCCCAGTATCGGCTCAATTGGTGAGAACGTCTTTGCCGAATGGATGACTGACACATCGCCAACCAACTCTGAAACTATAAGCCGAGGGGACGGAGAGGTGTGGGGCCTCCGAGGACCAACTCTAATCTTTGCCTATTTGAGACCGGAACAAACCATCCGTGAAGATGACGATGATAATGAATATGGAATAACTACTCAATATAGCAGCTCGTCGTTCGTACGACGTTAGTTCACAGCTGTTGGAAGGTAGTTTTCCATAATGTCCGACCACGAAATTATTTTGAATTCAGATATAAATTGGTGTGGATATTCTAACTGAGTCTGAAATGTAGCAGAGAAAATAGCATGTGATTGTATGAAGACAGTCTTTATAAAGACAATATACGAATAATTGGAGATTGTAGGTTTAAACATTGTACATTAGTTGATAAGGAACATTGTGAAAAGTGTTAGTTTTCAATATTTTTAAACTTGTAAAGCAACTTTAAGGGCAATTAAACGGTGCGTAAGGATATTTAACCACATTTGTAGTGGGCATGTGCAAATTATTTTGCGGGATATTTTATATAAACCTGTTAATTTGAATAAGTAACGAAATATGAGAAATCTTAAGTTTTAACTTAGATCAAAATACATGTGAGAAAAAGAACCTATCACATTAAGAGAAATACTGTTTTCAATGTAAAATTATGATTAGCTCCAGCATTACTACTTACTAGAGTAAACTATGAATTGAAAGTGAACTGAAAAGAAAAACAAGGCGCTGATTCTAATTGCAACGAAAAGCAGCATGAATAGCAGAAGGAAGAGCTTCGGAGCTAATGGGCGAGAGCTTCGAAGGCACAAGTGGCGCTAACGACAAGCAGAGATAGGTTTTCAGACTATTGTTTAAAGGAATACATTCTGTAAGTTAAAATGGTGAAAGAACGAACAAAGAAGAAGTGTTATTTACACAGTAGAACTTTGAGTAAAAAAGATAAAAATATTTTTCAAATGTTTCGTGGTTTATATAATCAGGTTTATATTACAGGATAGCATTCCACTGTACTGTAAAGATGAAGTTGATTGAATAATTCAATAAACGGTGTTTGTTAGAAAATGTTTTTACTGTTGTGACGAATGAAAATGTGTGTGTGTGTGTGTGTGTGTGTGTGTGTGTGTGTGTGTGTGTGTGTGTGAGAGAGAGAGAGAGAGAGAGAGAGAGAGAGAGAGAGAGAGAGAGAGAGAGAGAGAGAGCGTATGTTCGGGTGTTTTGCTTTGCTAAAAAACACACGACTTTTTAAAATTTTAGAAATGAATACAATTTAATTATATGTAGGTCAAAGAGACAGCAAACTACAAATTACTGCTAGCACAACGTAGGACAAACAAACAAATTTTAATAATAAATAGTTGTGTTTTGTTTTTCCGACAGAGGAAATACATTCACATATTTTGTTTTTTTAAGTGTTTAGTGCCTGCAGATTCCAGTCATTTTCTCTACATGACGCCTACTTTGTTTATACTAAAAACAGAAAGATAACTCGTAAAAGAATTTTATTTGTTTTTAAATTTATGTAACTCGTAATTCAGTTCTACATCACTAGCTTGTTAGATCGACTAAAATAAACAATTTAACTCTAATACAAATTTATATTAGGTTATTACAAATGTAACATTTGTATGTATACGATATTTAAATTATTATTATTATTCCGGCTGTACAATGTTTACACATTTTCCGGAACCAAAAATTACAGAAGTGGCTGAATTCTCATCGTCCGCTGCTGCTTGTCCATCCAAAGATATTCTTCAATTTCTCGTTCCCTTATACTGTATGAATTACTTCTTTCCAGGTGATAGGTGGCCTTCCTCTTTTCCTTGTTCTTGGTGGGGTCCATTCCATAACTCTCCTTGGAAATTTGTCCTGTGTCATTCTTTTCGTGTATCCATAGCATTGTAATTCTTTTGTTTGCATAAAATCAACAATTGTAATTTTGTTTACATTATTACAAAATAAACAATGTTACATCGTTTAAGTAATTGTTTGAAGCCAGCGTTATTAATTTTTACCGATTTAACCCAGAAAAATTTCAGTATCTTTGCTCGACTCTTTTGCATTACAGGTACACTTTGTATTAAGGTGTCTACAACACTGAAATAAAAAGATGTAAGTTAAGTTGTCTATCCGACTGTAGAACCAAGAATGGGTGTTATTATTATAGATGGCACCGAATTGAATATCGATATTTAACACATTAGTCTATTAATCTCATTTCCTTAATTATCTTTTAACCTTTAGATATTTAATTGTTCTAGTCTATACTGTGCCGGTGTTTGCATAACCCGGTGATCGAAGGTATAGAAATTTTGTTTTTTTGTGGGCATATACTAATAATTTTGAGATTGTAAAGTCATACTGGTGGTACTGATTATTGTAACTTGGGTTCTGACTTGTTTGCTGGACCTGTCTGTTTAATTAAATCATTAGGATTAAAGAACGAATTCCAAATATATGGATACACCTATAGTTGTAACACAAGAATTAACATTTTGTAAAATTATACCAGTTGTTTAAACTTAAGTGATAAGGGTTTTTACCACTTGTATACAGTCCAAAGAAATTTAAAGATTTTCTATAGCCATATTTACTTCTGTTAAAGAAGAAGTTATTTATAACATACATTTAATTTTTATCAACTATTTACTCTACATCTAAAGACAATAAATTGATACGAAATGGAAAATTGAAATTACTTAGATAGAAAAGGGAATACAAATTAAATAAATTAAACTCTCAGTGATCAGAGTTTACACACTACCACATGATAAATAAACAGGAAAATTTTAGATTCGGAAATCGTTCAAAAATTAACAGCTTATTACCGAATAGACGAAAAGGGTGTTTAGTTGGCGTTAAGTTTGTAAAACGTATAAAAGTTTCTATCCCTTTCAGATGTTACATATCATACAGGCTATTTTAACTTTCTGCACTGCTGCATGGAACAAATCAGTTGTATTCTTGCCAAACCACGTCCTTAAATTTCTCAACCATGAGATTCTCGGTCGCCCAACACCTCTCTTTCCAAGTACTTTACCCTGTAGTATGGACTGCAATAATTAAAATCTCTGTTCATTTTTAATGATATGTCCCAAATACTGAAGCTTTATTATCTTCACTGTGTTATTAACTTCCCTTTCTTTCTTTCTTCATCTTTCTAAGAACTGCAACATTAGTTATATGTGCTGTCCATGAAATGCTCAGCATTCTACGGTAAAGCCACGTTTTGAAAGATTCGAATGTTTTAGTTGTGGGTTCAGCCATAGTCCAAGATTCTACACCGTAGAAGAGGACTGAGAATACGTAAGAGCGTAAAAGTCTTACCTTTAATGAAAGGGAATAATAATAGGATAATATTAGAGGATAATAAACTTTACATTACAGAAATGGTTTAAGAAAAGGATCTTATAATTAGAAACGTTAGATCTTTTAAAGTATAACATATGTTTAAGTGAAAGCAAATAATTAACGAATTTATGGTTAAAGCTTTTAATTGTTGGTACTTTGATTTGCCCAAATTTTTATAAAATTGGGCACACGTAATCCATAACTGACAATGCTGTTAATTAAATGTGTATTAAAGTACACTTATCTACATAGTCCATTAACGTAAAAAAATAATCAATAGATAAGACAAAAAAAAAACTATATTATATAGTATATAACATAATGATATTGTCAAGGCGGTGTACTTATCGTCGTATGGTAGAGTGGAAAACTAAATAGAGGATACCAATCAAATCACTAATCACCAGCTTTAATTATCACAATTAACACTTTGTAATCACAAGTTATTCAACAAGATTATTATCGTACAACAAATCATGTTAATTTGTCCACACAAATAATAATGTCCGCACTATAATCAGTTTTTACTAATACACCACTCGAAAAGCACTCTGTAAATCGCCCAACTATAACTCTAACCTCACTTGAATAAATAACCACTTAAACTGAACTAAGCGTTGCTGAATACTTATATTTATGCCCCGCTGAGATTCCAGAATAATCCATATTACGCGTTAACTCTACACTAGAGAGTAATTACTTGAGGCCTTGATACAGTGCGCGAGGCCGCCGAAGTCTGGAACAGTTTTGCTAACGCATGTTGTGAATCATGTACGTACACAACATTACAGCCGGATTCCACTGGAATAGCCGAGAAACGCGTAGAATCTTCTGTAATGTCGTAACACTATGTTAAACTCTGACGATTTTGTATTAAATCAGTTCCGTGAACTAATAAAGAATGTATTATTTACCGAAATACCGGTTATGTATGATGCTTATTGAGGTGAAACTAATTGACTCTAAAAGTGAAAAAAATTGTTAAGCACTATCTCACGTTTTTCATTATATCTCAGAATAGATCATCTTTACCTCTTACATGGTTAGACAGAAATATGCAAAGATAGATCGTATCGCTAATTCACTTGAGAAAGGTGGAAATTTTACGGTCAAATCCGGTTACGGTTAATATAATCAATACAAAAAAACTGAGAAAGTTTTAAATTATCGTTTGTTGAGTGCTTCATATTTATAGCTTTATTAATACAAAAATATAATATAGGATCAAAAATAAAAAAATTGTAAACATATTAGTTAACATTTTTGTACCTAACAATAGACTTAGGCAAAACAGCAAACAGGCAAAACGGTGATGAGGAAAACAAGTGGAAAGTACTGAGTGGTAAATACGTTTACCCCGTATTAGTTTGTTGGTAATGACAGACAACTTAGTTGCAATGAAAAACTTATGACGAAAGATGTTTATATTTCCTTAATCGGTGATGATACTCCTAAGGATAAAAGTTATTACGTACTTATGGTCCGAAATATAATAAAGAAAAGATGTTATAAAAATTATGTACTTTCAAGATTCTATAAATAACAATTATGTACTTAATGTTAGGTATAAATATACGATAATTATCGTTAATACGTTTAACTGGAATATGAGATCTCAATTTCTAAATTCAAGTAAAACAAACTTAAAGTTTGAATAGAAATGTGTAAAGACTAAAAATGTGCCCTGTTCTTTGAGATAGTATTAGAAAAAGTAATGTTTATTAACTAAACGTATTGTGATTAATCACTTGTGTTAAAAGTTTAGCGGGACGACTTAGTAGACATCTAAGAATTGTCTTTTTCCATTGTTAACTTTTTTGCATAAATAATAGTTCTTATAACTTTTTCCAAAGAAAGATGACAATGTTTCTTAGTGTCTGCGGCATGGTAAAGAAACTGTCTTTGCATAATAAATTACAGAAAATTAAATGAAAAATTAAATTTTACTTCAAACGGAACGTGCGTAATTATTACGTAAGTTAGACTGAACGTTAATTAACTCTGCAAACAGGATTCCTATAGTTGTTATTAAGAAGTCTTGATTACACAATAGATTATTATTAAAATGTTTCAGCGGTAACTAACTACTTAACTACTTATTCAACAGCAATAGAAATTCAAAATCGATATTAGTTCATATAATATTGTGATATTATTCAATATAGATTCTTCTGCATGTAGTGTATTGCATTTTGTCGTTTTAACACCTGACGGACGTTTCACTGAAAAATATCAGCACCATAACTGGTTTGTAAGTAAGTCAATAACAATGAAAATAATTCTATGTTATTAGTAATAAAAATTATATTGTATAATATCACAATATTATATAATCGCTGCAAGAAACGTTGAGTTACGTGTATAGAAAATTATAATAGTTACTGTATACAGAAAATTGTATTTTCTTCAAAAGTAACTACAACGGTCATTTTTTAACTATTACAAGATTTTTGAATACAAATAATTTACGTAAAGTTCTCTTATTAGCCATTCTTTTAGTGCCAATATATCAAGAAACTGAAATAAAAGTTAAATGTTACACTTCTTTAATTTTCGTGTCTCTACTTACAAATTTTTTAATTGCAATATCTTTTTAAGCACGAGGCCACAAAAAAAAAGAATTGCCCTAACGTCAGGTGCATTAACAGTCTGAAAGCGTCCAATGTTTATTGCCGAAAAAAGTTTGTATTTCTGCTAAAGGTATAATAATAATTTTCTGTTTCTCTACGTGGTTTCCTGCCTCAATGTCGTACAGACCACACATTCACAAACATTGACAACAACATGGAAATGCTACACGTACACACAAGAAGCCAAAAAGAAGATACTCTTAATCAACCAAACATATACAAAAACACAAAAAAGCTTAGAAACAACATACTGAACAAGTAAAAACAACTTGAGCATAGACACACAAGCACGGCTGCTATGCCATATCGATGTTTACTGCTTAAATCAATGTTGAACCATTCAATGCGTTGATGAAATGAACCACATACAATCGACATGTTCTTGTTTATAGTTACATATTTATTTAACTCGTCAATCGGGGCTTTGATACTTATTTCGTGTATTCCTTTCTTCTGCATCTGCATGTCATATTTATATTCCGCATTTTCTATCACCTTGACTATCTCAGAAATATTGTACGTCAATACATTAGCTAAGTAGGGTATAGCGTCAAGATAAAAAGTGTTACACTTTAATGACCACTACAGTCCAATTCTTAGTCGTTCGATATTTATTTTAAAATCTCTGTTCTATTGCAGATTTTTGTAATTTTTTGCTATAATTATTACTAATGCATCGCATAAAGGTAATGACAGTTGTTCAGTAACTTATACGATGTACTGAGCTAGTAAAAGTTTACGCCAATTACGCCAATTTTGGCTAAATCTACTCTGCGCCTTCATGATATTTAAAAATCAAATTTTTCTTGTTTACACACTTTACGCAGAGCTGTACATAATATACAATTTAGACAAGAACAGTATTAAATTTTAAATACTAGTCATTTGCCGTATAATTAATTTAAAAATAAACTTCAGTGTATTGTACTTCTAAATAAAACCTATATAATTAAACGTTATGTAACCCAGTCATTGTTTTACACACATGCTTGACTTTGCGTTCATTTATGAAGTGATTTCTTGTCCTTTTCTTTTCAAAAATGTTAGTTACTAATTAGTATACATTTCCCTAGATTTTGTTGTAAGACAGTAGAAATAAATTACTGACTATTTAGAAATATCATCCTTCACAAAGAAATGTTACTCGTATTGCAAACACTTATAATATTTCTACAATTGTCTGTACTTATTGTTAACAAAAATATTGGAAGACACTAAAAAGAAGTATTTAAAAACACAATTAAACAATTTATAATCTGTCACATTCACTAACTCGTCAATATTGATAACATTGACTGACAACAATGCATGCCAAGTATTATGTAGTTGTTATGCGTTATATTCCATGTAACGTAATTGTCACAACACGAATCTTTTTTTTTTACACAAACAGGCAAACCGTGGACTAGACGAACATCATTTCCTTTTCTTCTCCCGCCAGAAGGCCCTTATTCGCACACTATGAGCCCCCTTCCTTTCCATTGTCCACCCATTTCTAGTCTTCTCCTCACCGCAGACAATCTCAAGATTTTTTATTTTGTTTCTGTATGTATTCCTATTCACACAGTCGCTCAAAGGGATACCCAGTTCCATCATTTCCTCCTTTAGTTGTTTGGAGTATCCGTTTAAACAGGAAAGTTGCCAAATATAGTTGAAAATTTGTGTATTTAATCTGGACCGATCCATCCGAACCATATGTCCAAGGAATCTCAGTCTTTTCCTTTGGAAAGCCGTTTTCAGATTTTCCAGATTCCTGTAGAGCTCTTCTTTGGGTCTATGCCTGTACTCATCTTTGATTTTCTTAGGGCCATAAATGTTCCGAAGAATTCTTTGTTCAATTTTAAGAAGAAATTCAAAATTTTGAAAGCATGTTGTTTCTACTCCACACAAGATCAACGGCCTGATCACAGTGTTATAATGGCGGACTTTCGCACTTCTGGAAAAGTTTTTCTTCCAAAACGCATCTTTAAAATTAAACATATTTATTATTTTTTAAAATTGCGATATTTTTGTAAACACATTTGCTGTTTATTGTGTGTGTTTGTGTGTGTCAGTGTGTGTGATGTTCTGAGCATATAATGTTTATAATATTTACATATATTTGCAGCTTATTTTAAATTATTTTTTCTTTAAAGGTAACGAGACCTACAACGAGACTTAACAGTGTCCATGACGAGTTGCTGAAGTTAACAAAAAAAGTATTAGGAAAGTAAAAATTAAAAATAGGATTTCAGTGTATGCTGAAAGGTTGACCTGATTCACGTAGCCGGAGCTGATCTACTTTATACGGTTTGAGTTGAAAATAAAACCATTATTGTTAGTTTCCGGTGCCCAGAGCTACGTGTTTCTGGCGGCACCAACAGTCTGACCTCAGACACGTACTATCCGACCGGTCACCTATTGATTATGCATTTTACCCAGACATTTCATATCATTGCAAATAACCACTCTAGCAAAATAAATTGAGGAAACATGATTTGTATACAATTAAGATGGAAAAATACTTGTGCACATTATAATTTTGACACGATTTCTTCTTCTTCTGATAGTTCCTATCCGTTTTGGATGTTGGATATCATACAGACTATTTTATGTTTCTGTACTGCTGCACGGAATAAGTCAGTTGTATTCATGCCATACGACGTCATTAAGTTTCTCAGCCATGAGATTCTCGGTCGCCCAACTCCTCTCATTCCATGTACTTCTCCCTGTAGTATGGACTGTAATAAATAAAATCTCTGTTTATTTCTCATGAGATGGCCTAGATACTGGGAGCTTTCTTATCTTCACTGTATTAATAACTTCCCTATCTTTCTTCATCATTCTAAGAACTTCAACATTAGTTATATGTGCTGTTCATGAAATTCTCAGTATTCTACGGTAAAGCCACATTTCGAAAATTTTCAATTTCTAGTTGTGACTTCAGTCAAAGTCAAAAATTCTACACCGTAGAAGGGGGCCGAAAATACGTAGTACCGTAAAAGTCTCATCTTTGTGTTTATCTTTTTTCCTAAGGTCTCTATATTATTTAAACCGTCTGTTCCGTTGTACTCAACCAATGTGCCCAAGCCACAATACTTGTTTCGTTTCATGTAAATCCGTTAAACCGTTTCTGTGTTACGGTCTGTTTTACGTATGCAGATGTGTAAATGTCCTGAGAACAATTTCAGACGACTTTCCGCTGCGAGAGCGTGTTTCGTTGCACATTCAGTTAGTGCATAAAGTACTACAAAGAGTTGCTGCAGCATCAAAGGGAATGAACGTAGCCAACGGGACCACAAACACAGGGACATGTAAACAGTCTCTTCTGTTTACGCAAGCAAAATGTTTGTGTAAATGCGCTCTACACCAGAGTGGTTTAATTCGGACGAAATTATTGTAAGCTAATAATTTAAGATATCTATAGACGTTTATGCGCTATGAATAGAATAAAATTTATCTCTTTCATCCGTCTAGTGGCTTTTCCTTTTTATTAATGATAAACTGTACTTTCACTAGTGAACACTTACGTTTCTTATTTGCCTCGAACGTTTCGGTGTGGTGTACACCTTCCTCAGCGAGGATCAAATACAGGATGTCGTGAACAGTTGTAACGGATTTTTTCACAGGTTGGGGGGATGTGTGTGTGGGGTTTTTGGTGTGAGGGGGTTGGCGGTGGGATTCAAAGTACAGTTTCGTTTCTGTATGATTGTATCATAATATCTTTTCCTTTTTTATATTTCGCTACACGTTTCTGGACATATGTCCCATCTTCAGGTGTAATCTCTCAGTGAATTTCGTCAGACAATTAAAACAAATTATGTATAATTTACACACATATTGTAAATAAATATAAAATATATAAACATGGAACACACGCGGTGTTGTTGGTGCACACCAAGGTAACACTGTAATCGACTGTTATGCTTACCTTGTTACTGAGCGTGCACTACGAACATCGTCTTGTAATCTTATGGCTGTGGCGCATAGAAAATTGGACTGAAAGTTCAGCTGTTCGCTCAGCAGGGCTCTTTGGTGTTTTTATTTTAAAGGCCTTATATATTTCGAATTCCTTGACAGCACTCATATATCTGTTTTATTTAGATATATGGAGGGGTTGAAAGTTAGTCTCGAAAACAGTATAATTATGATTACTGTCCACCAAATGACGTGCGTAAATTGATTTTGTTTTGATAATGTCTTTTTAGGTAGATGTTCTTTAAGGGGTTTTATAAATGCTCTACCAGTCTGGCCTATGTAGAAACTATCGCAGTCATCGCATGTAATTTTATAAACGCCTCTCTTGTATTCAACTGATTTCGATGCTTTAGGATTATCTTACTCATGTTATTAATATTCTCTATACGGCACAGCGATAAGATTACAATGCGAGGTCCGTACCCACGGTCAATAACAGCATAAGTATAACAGTCGATTGTAGTGTTACCGTGGTGCGCACCGCAACACCGCGTGTGTTCCGTGTCCATATAATTTATATTTATTTACAACCTGTGTGTAATTATACGTAATTTGTTTTAATTTTCTGACGAACTTTTACTGAGGGATTACACCGGAAGGTGGGACATGTGTTCAGAAACGCGTAGTTCTTTTTCTTCTTCACTTCATATTTTAAGCATTCTGCCTGTTACGGTTCCCAACTTTTCCTTGGAGTACCTAAATTTCTTCTTCCTCTGGCTTTGTATTTTCTAGCGTTTACTGGAATCCTGTGTTGTTGCATTCTTTCTAAATGTTCTTGCCACTTGTTTCTATTAAATTTTATCTTTTCATTTAAGTTGAATACCTGAACTTCTTGTCTAATCGTTTCATTCCTTATTCTGTCTATTCGACTACAACACTTAACTTGTTTTAAGAATCTCATTTCCTGTGCCTGAATTCGATTTTCATGTGCCTTTGTCGTTACCCATGTTTCCCTGCCATATATAAGTGTGGGGACAGCCATTGTTGTATAAAATTTCAACACTGTCTCTTTCCTGGCTTTATTTTTTAGGCATCGAATGATAGTTCCTCAAATACGGTTAAAAGTATTATTTTTTTGGTCAATATCTTTACTGTAATCGAAGGAAATATCACAACCTAGGTATCTATTTAAAATGTTTTATTTGATCCAGTGTTTTATTGTTTAAGATGATTTTGGCTCTTATTGGATCTTTCCCTGCGAATGCCATTATTTTTGTTTCAAGAATTGAAGTTATTAAATTGTATCCTTCGCTAATTTGCTGCAGTTTGTAGTTAAGTGTACAAAAGGAAAAGCCGCTAGACGGATAAAAGTGGTAAATTTTATTCTATTTATGTATGTATAAGTGGTTTGGATACTGAAAGCATGAGTTTGAAAGCGGGCGCCCAGTTTTGAGTTCTATGATTCAATTTATTTGACAGAGGTATATTATTTAAAATGGTAACTGTTGTGCTAACACATTTGCAATTGGTAAATATTCTTATTTAATACGATAAGAAGTACTGAACAATAAAAACTTGGAAACATTTTGGATAAAAATGTCCTTGTTTTTTTCTATTTGTATTGGCCATCTGAGGACCACATGCCAATTTTAATTCTTTATTCTTTGTTCTTTTCTTTTTCTCTAATATTCTTTCATCTTTTTACTATGTCTCTTCTTCCTGCCTTCAGTCCACATTGAACCTGCGTTTTTCTCTCTCCTACCCTCGACTCCTTCCATTTTTAACACTTTCGCCCGAAAAACTTCTCTTTCAATCGGTTCTTCTGCGTTTATACGTATAATTATTTTTTTAATCATTTTTGACCTCTTTCATCCAAGTTGATGTTGATTAAATAATCCTTTTTTATTATTGGTTGTTATTTAACTTGTGGGTAACTATATTTTTCTTGTGCTCACTTATTTATTACTCCCTTACAACATCACGATACGTGCGATTGACGTAACAATACGAATTTTCAATTTTGCTGATGTCATTTTTATGAGTTTTGACAAGCGTTTATGAGGAGTAGGCAGACAGACAGAGGTTGTACTGTATGTGTGTGTGTGTGTGGGGGGAGGAGTGAAGTATCAGAGTAAAAGGGTTAAAACTTTTGTTTACTTGACACGTGGATTAAAATTCAGCAGATGGAAAGTAATTTGTGGAATTGGAAACGTTATTAATTAATGTGGAAACGTCGGCGGAAGACATTCAGGTAGAACTCTAAAGTTAAAGTTTTAGCCATGAAAGGGGCTCAATTATGTATGTGGGCTGTGCGTCTCGCTGTTCCCTCAGAGTTAACGGAATGTACTGCCTGTCATCGTTAACATATATACATTGAGCTGAAAGTATTTAGTCTTTTCCTATAATATTTAACAAATCATTTATCAACTTAAGGGAAAATAATACTAATGTATCTAATTATTATAGCTTATCTACTGCGATTCAATAACATATGTATTAATAAATGTGATGTTGTGAATATTATTGATACGTATTTTATCCGAAGCTGTAGTAAACAATATTTCTACGAACAAGAGGGTATTAAGTTTTACAGCTATAGCTGGACAATAATTGGTCACAACTAAATCATTTGATGCTACACTAACTGTTACCCGCGGCTTCGCACGTAAATATTTGACTTTTAATAAGTATTTTATTATAATTTTTATTGTCTATGTCTATATGGCGTTCTGTCAGCTCGTATAACAATTTTGTACTCACTAGTAAAATTCGCTCCAAAGCTGTTTTCAACACTCGTACTGCTTTAACTTGTACTAAATTATTATGTTGGTGCAACAGCCTTTGGAGATTTAAAAGTACCCGTTTATAAGGCCTTTGGAGATATTTATATAGTACCTGTTACATCAACAACGCTAAATTCTTCATTTTAAGTGTTACTGTGTTAGAAGCATTGTATAACACATTAAACGTTATGTTTTTCTCAACCATCGATTTTATTTGTTTCAGCAGTAAAAGAAAACCTAAAACCCGATGTCACCTAATCGCATAAACAAAAACAACACGTATTTTTGGTATGAATTAAGTAATAGGACAATTTACAATTAGTAAACTTCTTCTTTTCCAATCGCATATTACATAAAACATCGAAAATATACTGCAGGAATGGATAAATGTACAGTTACGATGCCGCTAAATAGCTTTTGTTTATTTACTTGTTACTATGGTAGTTAAATTCTGGTCTCCATGGTGTTGTTGACATCTTTATACGCGTCAAAAGTGCATAATTAAAGCGGCCTAAATCGTGTGAACGGGGCAAAATATCAAGTTCCCAGTTAGTATTTTTGCGTTGTGTGAAAGGTTACCTGAGCAAAATTTGGTGGCAATCGGTGTAACGATGTGGATTTGTATTCAGTACACATAAATCCACAGACTTTGAGTTTTATATATATAAATTATTCTACAGTCAGTAAATTTTCTGTTCCTAATACAATCAACAAAATAATACGTGTGTGTGTGTGTGTTGGAACGTAATAAATATGATGCATAGGAAATTAGAACAAACTAATATCAGTCTTTTATCTGGAGTTCGGTATTTTTTGAAAACAAATTTAATATAGGCTGTGATTTGAACATAAATTATTTAATCCTAAATTTAAATAGTGACTGTAAAATGGTTTTAATGTTTCTCTTTCTTATAGTCTATTTTACTTATTCGAAGAATTCCGTTGACGAACCGTTGAACTTTACCTTGCTGCACTCGTCGCCTGCTGGATCAGCTGCAATGATGACACTAAAATCTCTCGTGACTCACGCACCTACGTCGTATATCACCGATATAGTTTATCTCATTTATCTCAGGGTTCGATAAATGGGTTTAACTATTACTAATTCAATTTCGGTGTGTTTAATGTACACCTTCCGGTATCTTGACGTGTCCTCGCGTTCACCCAGATGTATTTTGGCAAATACACTAATTCCTATGGGGAACATCTTGACTATAATTTAATTACCTTTTATCCGTCAGTGACTTCGTTCTAGCGTTTTTTATATAGACGCGTTTCGTGACATGTGTCACATCTTCAGTAGTCCTCGTCAAAAGTTAAAATTCACATAAAACACATTTGCACATATTTACAAAATTACAAAGACGACACACACATAACACGATGTAACTTCGGCTTCGTTGGACCGGTCCGACCGCGCGTGTAGTTGCCGAACCACTAATTGAACTAAGTCCATCCTTATCACCAGTCATTACCGTCATGTGCGATTATATTTAGGGCTGTATCATATAGTGAGTGAGATTGAAACCTTAGTTGTTCGTTTAGTATACTGTTATTGTTGATATTCTTGTCTTTAAATGATTTATAAATCTCAAACTCCTCGAGAGCGTCCATTAACCTACCCTTACCGCATACATGGATTGCTTTGAAATTGGTATTAAAATCTGTGTAATTATGGTTATGCATCATTAGATGGCGCGCATAATTAGATTTGGTCTTGTCTAAATCATTCCTTGGTAGATGTTCTTTGTATCTTTTCAAAAAAGACCTGCCAGTTTGACCCAGATAGAAACAATCACAATCATCACATGACATCCTGTAAACACCTGTTTTCTCTTCTAACGGGAATGGTTGTTTTATGCGTAACAAATTAGATATATTATTATTTGTTTTAAACGCGACTTTTATATTGAATTTAGAGAACACATTGGATATAATGTTAGGTAAAAGGCTGCCGTACACTGTCGTTATATACTTTTTATTATTATTTTTATTATTGTTAACTTTATTATCATCGATGGTATTATGGTGGGATCTAGTTTTATTATTGTTAACTTTATTATCATCGATGGTATTATGGTGGGATCCTGTATGGTGGTATTATGGTACTAGATTATTTAATTTATTTATTTATTTAATTAAATTATTTTGAGTTCTATTACCCAATCGACCTAGCAAACGGGCAACTCGTTGCTAAGACCAATACTCTCATACCCCTTTTGAAGAACGTATACTGATACGACAAACTCGCACAGAGATAACGTCTGTTAAGACCGAGCTGTTAGGTAGAACTGAGCAAAACTTCTCCCGCAAAAGACAAAAATGAATAAAAATTGGAGCTTCTGATTGGTTAAAACCAATAGCACGTGATATGTGGGTTAGATAGATAGACATATGTCTTGCTCAATTTTGCTGAAGACTGCAAAAGCATGTATGGATTTTATCTAAATGTTTTATGACTTTCAGAAGATAAGGATTATTTAGAAAAGTGAATTCTGTTAAAAAATACATATTAAAATAATATGTTTTGAGTATTTGACATATGAAAAAGTAGCGCTAATTCAGAAGTATGAGCTGTTTAAGTTTCAATTCGATACGTTAATTTACTCAACACGAATAAATACAGTACGTTACTTAGGTTAACTACGAATAACACGCGCACTAAATTCGCACTTGACATGACAGAAAATAAATTTATGGGCATTTTGACATACAACAGTTAATTAGTCATTTCTTATTTCAAAACTTACAGCTATTTTACCAAATTTTAACAAAATCAATTTTCAACGTGTCTATAATGTCATAAATTATATAAAACCATGTACTCATTGCTACAAAGATCCTTTTCTGCGATGTTCCATTGTAATATATTGCAACGATACGTTTAGCATAAGTCTCCGTATCAACCCCTGACTGAGGTATGATAACATACGAACGCACGTATGGGACGTAAAAGATGTAAATAATAAAAATAATGTAATAATTAAGCGTTAGGTAGAAGAGGTAATAAAAGAAACAAACGTATTAATTAATTTTAAATAAATAAATATTTGTAAGTGAGCATGCATATGGAATTGCAAGCCTACTTGGTTTTTAAACGCAGCGAGGGGAGAAGAAAACACTCATCGACTGGCAAGGGTGACGTCATAGCGACAGGCAGCCGCGTGTGTATCAGTTTGTGTGTGTGTGTTAGTGTTAATGTGTAAATGAAGAACAAGTTGAATTATACATACGATTGTGGAAAATTTTACACAGTTGTTTAAGTGCTGAACAAAAACCAGAAGTCACACGAATCAGAGACATATGTAAAAATAAAGCTGGCGCCTGGCGCTACAATTATATATTAAGTGGTCTATGATTGTGGGAACCGTTCAGCTACCGTGTGAAATTTTGCCATAACTTCCATAGTTTACACACCTTAATGTTCATAATTTGCATAGGTTATGTTTATTGATGTACCTAACGATTTGTCAAATAATGTTTATAAAAAAGTGTGCGCTTCATAGAAAGACGCGTAGGTTGTAATTAGTAATTAAAGCGACGCGCGGACTTGTTCAACTTTGTCCGAATAGTTTTCAACAGGAATTGAACGACGGCAAAGTATAAAACCCCAGCGAGCGACACAGGCTTTCTCAGATCGTTAACAGACACTACGTGAAATCCACGCAGCTCGCCACCTTAAATTTTACAAAGTTAAGTAATGATTTAAACCGTATTACGTAACTTGAAGAGCGATGGAACCGGCGGTACGTTGGTGAAAGTAATTAGTGATACACGATTTATTTAAAAAGACAATAATATCGTAATCTACGAGGAGTCGTAACGTCGTCGATGAACTTCAAGAAGTCCACGTAGAACTTCGAGGCATCCACGAGGGACAAGACAAGGTGAGGACAGGAACCAGAGAAAAATACTAGAGGACGCAGGGACAGCCACATGCATCTACATCCAGCCGTACATCATTACGACCAGAGTTCCACGTCAGAACTCAGCATCCAGCAGACGGAGAGAGTAATTTCAACGACGCAGAGACAGAGAAGATGATAACCGAAGAGTATCTCAAACTCGAGGGGCCAGGTGACGGCAACGACACAGTTAAATGGTTGCAGAAATATGGTTATTTAATATTATAAATGACCCTGACGTCTATCAAAAGAAGGCTCTAGATTCCATATACAAGTTTACATAAACTGTATTATGTTTTTTATTTTTCATAATGAATAATCAATAAATGTTCAAAGAATAATAATTGATAACAAAGAATATAAACTTATTAATCTCATAAATAAATGGTCAGTATAGAAACCATATTTTATATTTTATTATATAATTAAAATCTAGCATGAGAGTTACTTTAATTGAAGATTTTTAATTAATTGAGACATTAGTAATATAATTAATTAAAGTAATAGAATGGTCTCTATTAGAATTTTTAATAAATGTTTAGTTATTTAATTTTTTAATTAAGTGGTATATAATAAAAACCACACTTGCTAAGACAAGATTAATATTCAATTTCGTACGTGTTAATCACGTATTATAATAATTATATGTGTTATGTATTATATGTCTGTGTAAATATTCCAGGTCATATATGTCTTATGTTTGTATGTAATATGTCTTAGAACATACAGTAAGAGATAAGATTTTAGCCAAGTTATAATTATACGATATTCGTATAAGTGAATATAAGGGTCAAAATTAGTTAACCCACACAATAATTAATAATATGACAATTTTCATTTTTTAAATAATAAACAAAATTAATATGATTTTGTTAACAAAGTCGTACTAATTTCACAACCAGTACTAAATCCTCTGTACTTTTTGCTTGTATTACGATATTCACGTGCTTATCCACACTCAATCAACTACCAAAGCCTGCGACCTAGCTGGGAAACATCAAGGTAAATACTGCAGAAGAAGAGTATACCTTCGAGACGTGGGTAAGTGCGCACAATGAGTAATAGCATATGTGCAAAAGTAAGTGTCTAAGAGTATCGTCGTATAAATAATGTCGCTGCCAACGTGTGGCTCGGTATATGTTAAGTACCATTGAAATCGTTCTATAATTAATGTCGCTTCCAACGTATTGCTAGGTATATGTTAATTATCATTACAAGTAAATGGCGCCCAGAGTATAAATAAAGTCAAATAAATAATTAGCACAAGTATTGTATAAAGAGTTAATAGTAAATTCAAGTACTGTAATAAGTAATATTACAAATTGTTAAATGTAAGTACAGAGAAACAAAAATTGTGAAATTAATACTGATAAATAAATAAAATAAATTATAAATAAAGAAATATAAAGTCACGGTGGACCAATAATTAAATACATAAATAGTATAACGAATCAGTTAGGACACCGTGGTCTACAATGACGAAGCAACCAACAATGGACTTCGAAACGATGTTTAAACGACTGCAAGAGGAATTGAAAACGAATAGTGAAAAATTAGAAAGTAAATTAGAAAGTAATAATTATGAGTAAAAAGGTAAATCAGAAAGTAGCAATGATGATTTAAAAAATCAATTAGAGAAATTATAAACTCAAGTAGAAGATAGTCGTAATAGATTAGAAATCACTATTGAAGAAGTAAAAACTCATTTAGACAGCAATAATGAAAGGTTAGAAACTAATATTGATAGTAATAATGAAAGGTTAGAAACTAAAATAGAACTCGTCAGTAACACTTTGAAAACAGAGCTTACTGCACGCGTTGAAGCCGTCGAACAGCGTGTTCAACAGTCACTTAATGAACAAGCTGTAAAGATCGATAGCAAATTCAGCGAACAGCGTGAATATACAACTCGTGAAACAAAAGAACACATTAAACAACTGGCTGAACAGTGGAATGAAAAATTTAAAATTACGAAGCAGGAGCAAGATCTCAAACACAAGGACTTAAATAAGCGCACCCTGGACAACACAAACATAGGACCGACACAGTAGAAATAGCCGTGGAGGAGGTCACTAGAAAAACTACGCACCACTCCATGGAAATTGACAACATGAAAGATGGACTGCAAGAGGAGGTAGAAAAACTACGAGCGGAGGTCAAGAGACGACCAAGTCCTATAATGATGTGTGCTGCAAAAGTAGAAGATCGAGAGAAGATCAGTTTTAAAGGTAACAAATGGGAGAACCCCATAGAATTTTTACAAAAGTGTGAACGAGAAATGGCAACCATATAGGGAGCAACTTGAGCGACAGAGACCGTATAGATTTTGTAAGTCGACATTTCCAGGAAACAGCATCCAAATGGTATACGATTGTTCGGGACCAAACAGAAACTTATGAACAGTTCAAGGCATCCTTCGAAAATCGGTACTGGAATATACATACCCAGAGAGAGGTACGAGACCAGCTGGAGTATGGGCGGAATTACGTCAACAGCAAACGATCCATGGAAGACTACATCATACAACTCGTCGAACGGTGTAAGCATCTTAGATCAAGTTTCACGGAGCACGAATTAGTATTAAAACTAAGCTACCATTTTGACAGACAAATTAGATTCGCCGTATATACCCAAGGAGTTAAAACAATTGAGGAACTTCTTATCCTTGTGACGCAATCATCACAGTTTGTTAATAAAGAGTACGAAAGGAGAGACAACCGGCCGCAGCAGCAGCAGTACTCTACGCAAAATCCAATACCCCACAAATCGCCGCAGTTCGAGACGTGGGTAAGTGCGCACGAATGAGTAATAGCATGTGTGCAAAAGTAAGTGTCTAAGAGTATCGTCGTAATATGTGTGTGTGTGTACACACACATAGTATTGAATGAATACTCGAAGGAAAGCTAAGACGGCTACCACATGAATTACCCAGAAATAGAATGAAATTGATTACATCAATGTATAATTTTGCTCGTGGCATTTTCGACAAAATAAAGATAGTAAAACAATATAGATGATTAAAAATGACGAACTAAGGTGAGAAGCTGAAAAGCTAATTGGATAACACAGTCAAATACACAAGTATACACAAATACATATTTGTGCTTACCTCATAAGCCAGAGCCTCATCCTAAGAATGTAAAGACACAAGATTATAATGAATAAACAGGTCTTCTTCTTCTTCTTCTTCTTCTTCTTGTCATGTATTAGATGGGTTCTTGTTAATGTAGACAGTGCTATATTTTGTGGCTTTAGGTTTTTTTCTTCTTAGAATTTAGCGACAGTATGTTTTACATAGGCGAAACATTAACAACACATTAACAACCAAACATTATAGTTAAGAACATTAACAACACGTACTTAACTTTCAAAATGGATTTGATGAACATGTTTTCTGACAAACAATGTGAAATAAATAATGAAACATAAATTAAGGCGGCTTAATTATTTACACCGGGGTCCAAGGGGGATGTGACGCGAACATTTGATTTCATAGAAGAGCAAACGTTCAACCCCAAATGCCTATCCACCCCAAATCCACTCTCATCTACACGTTGGTGGGCCCTGTTACGCCGAGCAATCAACTCCAAGGTTGTGATAACCAATCCCTTAGGCGGAGTGGATCGGTAAGAAAACGAGAGATGGGGGTTCTGTCAGGGCAGTATGGGTGTACCCTGGGTCCTGGTCTGGCAGGATGGTGCACATCGGCAGCAGGATGAGGAACTAATGTGGAGGCGGAGGAGGCTATAGTACCCCAACGACTGCACACATGAGCTGAATCAGTTAACCTACTGCGACCGGGCAGAAAGAGCTCGTCAGCTGAGGTGTAAGTAACTCTCTAGGGGAAAAACACTTCGAAATCAAAGTACCTGGTCCTCCAGGTTGGGGGTTGTATCGGATAATTCAAGTATCCCATCTGTAAAACTCTATTATGTGCAGAAATCTTTAAGTTTCTCAGCCAGTCAGTTAAACAAATATTACGTTGTGAATTATGATGCGTATAATGTGTATGATGCGTATGATGTGTGAATTATGATCTTTGTGACCTGGAACTGGAGAGCAGCTGCACTTGACCGGGACAACTGGCGGAGGCTGTTAAAGCAGGCCTTGGCTCACAGTAATGTGTTGTCGCCCCGCAGAAGAAGAAGAAGAAGAAGAAGAAGAAGAAGAAGAAGAAGAAGAAGAAGAAGAATTATTTACACAAATTATTTAAATATTTAATACTTGACAAGTTATTTTGTTAGTGTTGTTTTATTCCTAGTAACAGCACTATCAATCCTGGCGCAGGTTTTCTTTACTACTAAAATTGTTGCCTCCATTGTTTATGTTCTTCCAGTGGTTTATAAATATCACCTTACCACTGTCGTACCTCATCTTGTCTGTCCCATGGATCGTTACTGTAGTACCAATAACAAAAACATACACTATCGTAATACTAATAATTACGGGAGACACTACGCGTAACGTAATATCTGATATTACAGTTCACTAGGGCAATGCAAATCATACAAACTAATTAGTTAGATAACAGAAACTGTATCTTTGGCGTAATCGAACGCCTTGTACTATGCAGTGACACAAAACGTCTGAGTGCATGAATAGTAGTGTTTATACATTTAATATTACAGAAGTATTTCACTTGATATTGTTACGACGGTCTACTTGATCGTCGTAGGTGCAGTGGAAAACAAAATACAAGACACCAATTACATCACTAATTACCAGCTTTAATTATCACAATTAAACAGTTAATAATTAACTCGTACAATGTTTCCAGTTAGATTTGTCCACACGCAATAATAATGTCTATTAATAAATTTTCACACAATTATTAACACAATACTACTCCACTTCGAAAAACACTCAATCCACACTAGCGAAAATCGCTCACATAACTGAACTGACAACCCGGCTGCTATGGCTTTATATAGGCCCCGGAGAAGTGCAGTACAGCTTTGCCTCCTTACTGGACGCCAGAGGTTTAATTCGTATCTCTAAATGTTCCTGGAACTCACTAGAACAACCTACGTGAATGACGCAACACAAGCCGCAATGGACGGGTGGGGGGAGTGGACAATGTTCTGGATTGTTTGGTACGCTTCTCGTAACAATATTATAAACACGAAAAAAAATGTTTGTGTGTGTCTTTCTGTCTAGAGTAAGTTGTGTTACCTAATATTACTTTTCAGCCTTCTGAATTTTGTGCTATTAAGAAATTATAAATATTAAATAAATTATATATGCATCAAGAATAGACTGTAGCAAAAAGTGTTTGAACACACACACACACACAGGCTTATATTGTTTCCTTAAGAAAGGTGGGTATCTCGTGTTTAAAAGTTTCGTATAATTGTAAAGTTTACGTTAACAACTCAGACAGTAAGTCTCAGTTGCTTTTTGCGCCAGTTATTGAAACAGTCTGCTAAACTTTGTCGCACTCTAACTTCGCAGGGAGCGAATAAATCCAAGTCACGAAGACAGACAGCGTGTGCTCAGCTAATGTCTGCGGTCTACACAGAATTTCAGAAAGTTGTGTCAAAGTTTTCAATATGTTGGATATAACTTTTTTCTACAAGATATTTCGCTGAACAAAAACCTAAATGCATGTGAAGCAAAACTTCAGAGTTGAAATGTGAGATTGGCAATTCCAAAAAGCTTGTGCAAACGGAAACGTAAGAACGTATAAATCAATACTCGAAATATAAATAGTAACTGAAAACCCAAGTAATTTATCTGACAAAGTTTTATAAGCTAATAAGGTTTCGGCAACTACTTCCGAATACGATCAGATTCAACATACCGCTTATTGACAGACTGAAACCATATATTTGCAATGAAATGCAAATTTATAATATGCACATTACGGAATAATTAGATGTTATTGAAAATTGAAATCATTTGTTTTTCATAACACAAGTGAACATACATTAAATCTTTAAACAGAATTATCACTGTTGCACACCACTATAGAAACATTATTCTGATTATCGTTTTCAAGCTTCACAGTTCATCGTCAGATCGGAAATAACAATAATTTTTAGTTAACATGGTCAGATTATTGTTATTTCTGATCTGTCGATGAGCTGTAAAGCCTGAAAGCGATAATCGGAATAATTTTTCTATAGTGGTGTGCCACAGTGATAATTCTGTTTCTGATTATAACCACTAACACAACTTTCTTAATTAAATCTTTAAAAGTAATAAATCTTCAGTATCAGGATATTGTTACGACACTGCACGGATCGTCGTGTTTGAAGATTGAACGCAGAAAATTGCACAGAAAATATGGTACACACATTTTTTATTCTAAACACGTTTTAACAATGGGACTACTCTCAAGAAATAAAGAGCTGAATTGAAAAGGCAAGAGCAGTGTACACTATCTTACTTTCTAATGTACTTATACTATCTTACTTACACAGTCAATGTAGATTCTTAAAATTATCCTAATTTTTGTTTAGTAAAAATTTTTAATTTTTGCTTTACTCTGAAATTTTGCTTACTAGACCATCATTGGTTGGTATCGTTTTATGAGTCAAACTATTATTACAGCAATAATTATAGGAGCATATTAAAAAGGCAAGGCCAGTTTATACTAGAGTGAGCAGTTACTTCAAAAGTCACGATTTAACAATAAACTCAAAGATGAGACTATTACGGTGCTACGCATTCTCGGTCCTCTTCTACGGTGTAGAATCTTGGACTTTGACTAAAGCCATAACTAACAAATTGGAATCTTTCGAAATGTGGCTTTACCGTCAAATACTGAGCATTTCATGGACAGCACACATAACTAATGTTGAAGTTCTTAGAAAGATGAAGAAAGAAAGAGAAGTTATTAACACAGTGAAGAGAAGAAAGCTTCAGTATCTGGGACATCTCATGAGAAATGAACAGAGATTTGACTAATTACAGTCCATTCTACAGGGAAAGTACTTGGAAAAGAGGAGATGGGCGACCGAGAATCTCATGGCTGAGAAATTTAAAGACCTGGTTTCGCATGATTACAACTGACTTATTTAGTGCAGCAGTACAGAAAGTTAAAATAGTCAGTATGATATCCAACATGCGAAACGGATAGGAACTATCAGAAGAAAATATGAAAATTAAGTTTGGAAAATGAATACATGTGTACTGAAGGCCCAGAATGTACTATTCCTTGAAACATTTTTGGAAACAAAAGTGGGTCAGGGCCGTCATGCATAGAATTCATGGTCCCTACAGGAAATGTTTTGAATGTCGTGATTACGGTATTACGTTGTGATCTGTTTCAAATATATCTGAAATAAAGTCTGACGTTAGGCGACTATCAAACTGATATGTAAAACGCTGTCAAATATCAAAGGTTCGAGATTAATTTTAAATTAAATCGTAAGGGATTTAAATAATGTTTTATACGTTACATGGTCGTCAGACAAATGTGTACTTTGTACTAAAGAGCTTCTTCTTCTTATTCTTCTTCTGCACTACAAGGATTAGGCATTTGCCTGTTCCGTCCTCACAAACTTACGACCACCGTTTTCTTGGTCTTCTTATATCTCTTCTCCCTCTTGGGTTGTAGCTAAGTATTTTTTTGGATATGCTCCCATTTCCCATTCTATTTACGTGTTGTTTGCATCCTAGTTTATATTCAGTTATTTTTTCACTTGTTCCATATACATTTATTCATTTCGCACGTCTTCATTTCCTACTAAATCTCTTCTTGTGCAGCCTTTGACTCATCTCAAAAATATCGTTTCTGCTGCCTCTATTTTGCTGTCTCCTTTTCTGGTATTTATCCACCTTTCACTCCCATACATAATTACAGGTACAGCCATCGTTTTATAAAATGGTATCCTTGTGTCTTTTCGTGTTTTGTTATTTAATGTTCTATTTATTGTGCCACATATTGCCTGGAAATTACTTATTTTATTTTTCATGTCATTGTCATAATTGTAGCTTGTAGGTAAAATACTAACGAGCTGTAAATCAAAATTAATTTAGGAAAATATTTTAAGCAGCATTTGAATAAAGGCGTGTATTTTAATTTTATAGCTCTTTTCATTTTAACAGGTGCTTTCGTATTCAGTTAGCATGATTTGTCAGGCGTTTTTACAGCCGGCCGTAATCTGACTCACTTCTTTTATCGCAATCAATTGTAACCGTTTATTGTTGAAGTTATTGCCAACTACTTTGTTCAACATAACAACACTACAGTTAACGGCCATTAAATTTGCCAGAGTCAAAGTATGTTTTTTTTTATGAAACAGTCAAAGAATACCTTTAATAATGTATAAAGAATTTTTAGTACCTACCAGTATACCTCTAGTACTTGTTTGGTGATTTTTTTAATTTTTCATCCAAGATGCATTTCGGAACAGTTGTGTTCCATCTTCAATTGGATCATTTAGTAAACTTACATAACATTTATAAAAAATGTTAATTCAGGTGAGCGTCGTCGACACAGGTATATATATTATAACACGCAACATTAAACACAACAATTGAAACTTTTAAAAAATTTTAAAAATAACGTTAATATTACAACGAAAACCGAATCTTAACGGACGATTTAAAAACCGAAGTTGGCCAGCACTTGTGGCCCCCACGTCATACGGAAACCGACTAACAATAAACTACCCGACGCGCGACATTTGTGCGTACTCTTCGAGGTAATCTAATATTTTAAATGTAACTAAATCCCTAAAATCCTCTTTTCTGGTAAGCAGTGTTTTTTCACCGGCTCTTCGATTTTATTTGTAAATATGGTATTGTTCGTATATTTTTGATGCTTCTTTGTTCGAGCTATACCTTAATACTTTTAAGGAGGTGTTGATATTGATGTTGTGTTGTGGGTGGTTTTTAGTTATTGCGCCACAACTGACGAAGGTTTATGGTGATTTCTGGCAGCGTGTTCATTGAACCTTTTACGAAAGGTGCGGTCAGTGTAGCCGATGTACTTCTTATTGCAAACTTCTTCCCCTGCATTACAAGTAATCATATAAACGCCTTTGGCTTCTTCTTTTGGCGTAACTTGTGTTTTCTTGTTTAAGTTGAACCATTTAATTTTGTAGGCTGGATTGAAGCCAAATTTTTTGAAAATGTTTCCTATTTTTAAGAAATTTTCGTCTGTGTAGTGCAGTGAAAGGAAGTTTGTTTTTGTTCTATCGCTAATGGATTCTGAGCATCAAAGTATGTGATGTAGGTTCTGAGCATCAATGTACGTGATGTAGGTTTGTCAAAGGTCACATTTGCGTGTAGTATATATACTTTGACAAATTGTTATCTATTGCAGGTAAAGAAGTACAACATGGAATACTATCGTGGCAATATGCCGAAGGTTATGTAGGCAAATGTACATGTAAGCGACAAGCTGAAGATGACTATGACTCATCAGTTAGGGCAGAGCTCTCCAAATGTTTTCACTTGAGGGCGGAATTGAAAAATCTTAGAAGTCAGGCGGCCCAACAACATATATATTGTAAACTTTATTTTTAAGTTTTCGAAATAATCAAATTAATAAAATAGGCATTTAAATAAAAATTAAGCAGACTTCTCGAAAGAAAAAACAACTTCGTTTATTCAAAATAATGTAAACAAAAGTAAGGAAAAATAACATTAAAAGATATTTCTTATGTATTATTTTTTGGCTTTCTTATGTACGTATGGGATGTGTAGAGCTGCTTCTGACATAATGTCTGTCCATTTCGGGTCAAATTTTTATGCTCCTATCATTAGAATGTATTATCAAGTGTTCGTCTGAGAAGTTAGCCCTGTACTTTGATTTATACCTATTTCTTGTTTAATTATTTTTTTAAATGTTATAATATTTTAAGTACTTTGACGACCTATTTAAAAACTTCACGCAGCATCGGCCGGGTTGCCGCGGGCCGTAGTTTGGAGACCCCTGTGTTAGGGAAACACGTACATAACACAGTAAATATTTCAGTGCTATGAGTATGGACAGTTATTAATGTTACAGAATAATCGTATAACGTATGCAGGTATCACGTGTTCTGTAAATGAAAACGACATAAACTGAGTCCAGTAATTAATGCTGAGTTTAGCAATTAGCAGGATGTTTACAGAAAATAATGCAAATTTTATTTAGTGGGTTTTATCTAGTGTTTATTTGTTGTAGCCAAGGGCTAATAAATTTATTAACTTAATAACGTGTTAGTGACCTAGTTTATTAGTTAACACTTTCACTCCCAGATACCGGTGGCATGAAAACCTCTCGCTACCAGACCTGAGAAGAGTAAATTTCCCCCTGGCCAAGATATGTTTTCTTATACACGTTATACCAGCTGATTTTGTAGACAGTACAGTATTGCCAACTTAACCCGAGGGGATATTTCTTACACTCTGGCACAGAAGAATGTAAAACTCTATCTAATAGCACTGATCTGTGTCCACATGTTGACAAAACTTTCAAAACACAGTCATGCAATGTGTTCAACTTTGGTACACGTGGGCTGTATGGAAAATGTAATATGTCCAGATATGGTACACAAGGGGTCTAGAAAAGTACTGTATGTCTAAAAATGGTCCACATGGTAGCAAGAGTGTTAATGACTTGTTTATTACCCGTTTATAAAGTGCGTAATGAACACCTTTGTTAATGTAACATTAATGTTATTTATTTGTCAATTTTTATAATGTATGGTAACGAAACCTAGTAACAATAATTTATTTGGCAACTAAGCTTGTGGTGCTTTAAATCATTACGTTTTTATAGTAAGAGTAATAAAATTTTACAAACCATAAAACTAACATAATACTGTGTACAATTATTACGTTTTGGAACTAACCAAGTGTTAATTTTCCTTTTGAACTTACGAGTTTATCTGGACTGATTGGACTTTTTATGTTTAAGCTAAATTTGTACAAGTTCAATGATATTCTTTAGCCTACTTTATATTTTCATCCTTTAGGTTTCGGTTAAAAAGCTTCCCAATACTTAAACCTTCTCTCGTTCCTACTTTTATATAGCAACTGCTATCCTCGGCAGGCTGTATCCTAATTTTGAAATACTTTGAAAATGAGAGGTGCAGTCCTAGATTGTAAAGGTATAAAAGCCACGTTGATTGCCTTTGAGTCGAGACGTAGTCAGATAACGTTTTGTTCTTCGGATAGACGCTGCAGGAACTACCATCGCTGTCTTTACCACAACTGAAGAATTTGATAAAGTATAAAACCAATTTGTCATAATGTTATTATCACTATTTCAGTATGATCACACACACACACACACACTCACACACACACACACACACACACACACACACACACACACACACACACACACACACACACACACACAGAGAAAAAAGGATTGATAAAATTGTATGTTTTTATGCTTGATGCTACGTATGTGAAAATTTAATTACATGGTAAACACAACCAAGTTGTCATAATGTTATTATCACTATTTCAGTATGATCACACACACACGCACATAAAAAGGATTGATAAAATTGTATATTTTTACACTTGAATCCAGTTATGTGAAAATTTAATTTCATGGTAAACACATATAAAAAATGTTGTTAGTTTGTTTTTAGTTAAGTTTAAATGATTTTCTTCTTATTGTTAACATTTAAGTCTTAAACATATTGTTACGACTGTCTCACTGATCGTCGCATAGTACAGTGAAAAACAAAATACAAGACACCAGTGAAATCACCAATACAAAACTTTAATTATCACAATTAATAACTTGTAATTAACAAGATAATCTCTTGGAACAATTCAAGTTAATTCTGTCTACACGCAATAATAATGTCAAATGTAAAAAATTCCCCATTAATTATAACACAATAACACTTTACACAATACTTCGGCAAACACTAGATCCGCGCCAAGGAAAATCTCTCACGTAACTGACTTGTCAACGCCAGATGCTCTTGCTTTTATAGGACGTGCAGAGGTCCAGTATAGCTTTTCCTCTTTACTGCATGCCAGCCTAATGCGTATGTCAAGTGTTCTTGAATACACTAAAACCTAATTGAGAGCGGCCTTGATTGAGGCAACACCTGCCACACAAGACGGGGGGGAGTGGAGAATGTTTTGGTTTGTTCGATAGCCTTCTCGATACAATACAATTTAGTTTTTTTCAAAACCTGAATGCGCAGTAATCGCTAAGTAAGAAGGCTTTGTCTGCGAGTAACAGCATTGTAGTTGATTATTTGAGAAAATTAGCTCTGCTGAAATTGAGTGCACTGTTGACTAGTACGACTGCACGTTATTCTTTTCGTAACAGTATACGAAATCCAAATGAATACGTCTTCATTTGCCAATTTACAAAATAGTATTTTACATTTATCTGAAATTAAAATCTTTTTTTGCCGTAATAAAAGTCAAGAGAATGACATGGACGATTTGTGTTTTAATTCCTCTTTTTCTCAATTGGTTATAATGATTTTATCATACTTAAAAAGCGGTTAAAATGAGATTTCTCAGGCAAGTAGCAGGGGGTATACTCTCCATGATCATAGAAGAAACTCAGATGTATGGCAAAAACTTAATATTATGAGTATACTCGACAGGATCGCCCAGTATCTGGTGAACTGGTGTGAACATCTTTGACGAATAGATGACTGCCGCATCCCCCCAAAAAATCTAAAACTATAAGCCGAACCGACGGAGAGGTGTGGGACGTCCGAGGAAGAGCTGGCGTGACCAGCTCTAATCTTTGCCTATTTGAGACGGGACAAACCATCCTTGGTTTAATTCGTGAAGATGATGATAACGATCCCATCTGCGTCCGAACCGTTCCATTGATTCTCAACTTTTATTCCCATTTAGCTTAGAATACAAATCCATATTTTTTTGTTTTTGCGTTCTTGGTACATTAAATATATTTGCAAATGTCCCGTTTACAAAGTAGGAGAAAAATAAAGTACTCTTACTTTAAATATTCCAAGGAGAGTAATTATATTACTTTAAGTAATATAGGAGAGTAATAAAGTAATAACAGAATATTAGTGTTAGGTAAACAAGAGTTGCGTGTATGAGTAACATTAAATTCTATATTACTAAGTAATGAAAACAGGTTCCTCAAATATCTTTCAATAAAAGAAGATACTGTTTAAAGTTTGTAATGTTTCTTGCTAACTAAAGCAAATTTTCTAACAAATAAACTGTTTGTAGAATGTGCGGTACTGACGACGAGCTGCGGCATCTAGAACAATCGCTACAAGTAGTGAATGGTTACTCCGTCGGGACAGTCAGGGTTGCAGTTCGGTCGAGAAGATCTGCCAGGTTGGGAGAATGAGTGTCACAAGAGACTATTGGCTTTGTGGTCTTGCCCTGCGTCCATGGGGTGACGGACCGCTATGAATCGGCGGAGCGTCAGGAGTATCTACAAACCGACCAGGAAGATACAACTGTTCCTCAGACCGGTGAAGGACGGAAAAGATCCTCTCTCGTCGGGAGGCGTATACAGTGTGCCTTGACATGCCGCAAAGTGTACATATCAGCATCACGAAGCTCAGAGTCCGTACCCGCGTTGGTGGACACAGCCGCTGTTGACGCTTAAGGCAGCTGGAGAAGTCTCCGATGATCGAGCATGCACTCTCCAACGCTGATCGTCGCGTTCTCTTTGAGGAGATTAAGATCTTGTCCTCGGAGAGTGCCTACTACCCTTGGCTGCACATGGAGTTCGTGGAGATCTTTAAACATGGTTCCTTCGCCATGAAAAGAAGATTAAAATGCCTCTTGTTAAACGGGATTTTGCAAGCTGTGCTCCCCAGCCAATCAGGTAGCAATCGATGCTGTTTGGTTGATGTTGCTTTCCAGCTGAGGTCGTGTTGGTATGAAAGGTTATATAAGTAGTCATTCTTCTATTTCTGTTTGTAATAATAACCTCTAACACAACTGTGTCAATGAAAAGTTATATTATGATGTTTAAATATAATTTAATACAAAATAAATATTTTTTTTTATATTAGTACATCGTACTCAAAAATCGCGTATAACATGTTAGTAGAAAATAGTGGCATTAGCTTAATTTTTACGTACTAATTAATCAGTAATTTATGAACACCAATTTGTTCATAGACACTACTACGCTTACTATCAGTTAAGTTGCATTGGCTCTCAAATAGAATTGCTGTTTTTTTACACGAACACGCCAGCCGCGACCACGCGAATATCATTTCCTTTTCTTCTCCTGCCAGAGCCCTCATTCGCACACTATGCGCCGCCTTCCTTTCCACTCTCCATCCCTTTCTCTTCTTCTCACCGCAGAGAACCTCAAGACTTTGAATTTTGTTTCTGTATGTATTTCTAACCATACAGTCGTTCAAAGAGATGCCCAGTTTTATCGTCTTCTTCTTGAGTTCTTTGGTGTATCCGTTCAGACTGGAAAGTTGCCAAAATGTAATTGAAAAATTGTTTATTTAATCTGGACTAATCCATTCAAATCATATGTCCAAGGAATCTCTGTCTTCTCCTTCCGATAGCCATTTCCAGATTTTCGATATCCCTGTACAGCTCTTCTTCGGGTCTATGCCAGTACCCAACTTCAGTTTTCTTGGGACCATAAATTTTCCGAAGAATTCTTCGTCCAATTTTAAGAAGAGGTTCCAAATTTTGAAAGCACGTTGTTTCCACTCCATACATGAACACCGGCCTGATCGCAGTGTTATAATGGCGGACTTTTGCACTCCTTGAAAGGTTTTTTTTCCGTACATTTCCCGGGTTAGAGTAAAGGCCTTTGCTAATTTAATTTTCCGTATCTTAAAGGATTCTTTGTCTGAGGCGTTTCGGGATACGTTTCCCCCAATAATTACTGTTTTATTAATGAAAATATTATTTTTTTATAGTCAAACCATGTCAACCGACTAAACCTGAAAACAAACACGCATGAGAATAACAAACGTGTACGCACACGGAATACTGACGCAAGACGTAATCTTCGCTTTATAGACTCATACGACCAATGGACTACAATTACATAATTTAATCGTTTTTTATACTTGCTTTTTAAAGGAGCGTTTAAATAGTAACTGGCCACATCAAATTGTTTTTATTATGGCAGACTCAATCCGACGAGTGCTAGCGCTCGCGTTCCTGTGTGTGTGCGAGTGTGTGTGTGTAGAGAGAGACAATCAAACATCTGTAAATTTTACGAATGACTAGAGTTACATTTTCGAAGGGTGAGCACACTTCCTGTCATATTTCATACAGCAGATGTTGGCAATGTATCTTAGCGCTGGGAAAATCAATTCTACATTTTCCAATTCTTTCGCGTTTTTCTTTTTTGGACATGTAAGCATATATATATATATATATATATATAACCATAACTTATTCTTGAATATTAACGAACAAAGAGATCTAAATGGAGACGACACGTTCAAGACGTTCCACAGCTATTTAATAAGCACTTAATTTAAAATTACTTAATAAGCATTAATAATAAATTTAAAATAGTGAATTAAACCGATACACATTTTGATAAAAGTCAGATAAAGAATTATGTAATCACGACAAAGTGAAAAAAAGAGCAATAAAAGATTTTAATTTTGTCACTTATAGGCTAATGATTACAACTTTCCAGTGGAAGTCTTTCACTCAACGATAGGACATTACACTATATATAAAATTATTAAACACTTTAACTATTGATGTAGTTTGGGTAATACCTATAATACTTAAGTAGTCAGATGTTAAGTCAGTTTACAGGTTATACTCTTGAGGCTGCAAATAAACCACGAAGACATTACTCGGAGTCCCTCAAAGTACTGGAGAGGATGAGTAAACCCTTATGGTCTCATCCCTTGACGAAAGGAAATATCCAGCCGCACCTCCAAGTGGTGGTGGATGGGCAACACCTACAGTTGGCTAACGCGGCTCTGGAGACCGAGTAACAGCCAGTATAAGCTGTCCCTCCCCTACTCGTCGTTGTCAAGTAGAGGTTAGGGCACCCTCTTGCCCTTGGGGTGATGGATTGCCGTTAAAGATGGATGACCTTTCATTTGTCAACTACGTAGGATGTGGGTGGCAAGGAGAAACCACTTCATTGAAGACCGTTATGGATATCTCAACAGGGGAAACTGGTCTCTTTAGTCTTGTAAGACTATTATGGGAGAACACCCAAACAGAAAATCGGGTCGGACGTTAAGCCTGAAGGTGGCAGGCCCACCATACGTCTTACCCTGCGATATACTAGTAACATATCCAGGGGACATATTCACTACTAAATTGCCTCAAATCTTTGCCTATTTGAGACCATAACAAACCATCTTTTGTTTAATTCGTGAATATGATGATGACATTATTCGGAGGATGGGGTTAGACATGTGTACTGGGTGTAGCATGTTGAAAGATAATAACAAAGGCGTGTTTTTAAATTGATGTTTCCTTTTCCCATTTTTATTTGTAACGTATTATAAAAGATTTTTGGCATTGTCGGCGCAGAAGCTTTAACTATTTGAATAGGCTAATTGCCAAAATATCTGGTTCTCGCTTAATTGTGTGTATTTAATACTAATGCGAATCCAGATTAATAGCGCTATCCAAAGGATACCGCCGACACTACCAAACAAGCATTATCATAAATTACATCTGTTAATTACCACAAATTAAATGACTTTTCTTATTTTAAGTTAGGACATTATCTTTTACTTCAGACTCGCTTCTATTGTAATGCTTTCCATTACAAAGGATTTTCAAAGAGACTTATGCTGTTGTAATTTGAGATACTAAATGTTTTCATCAAAAGTATCAAACATAAGTTTTCTAATTTATTTTAAATAATTAAATAATTCTACACACTTATATACCATACATATTAGAGGTGTGTTAACCACAGTACTGTGGGCCTAATGTATACCACCTCACGTTAGCCAAATCGATACATCCACTGTAGATGGCAGCCAATAGTGCTGCTAAAACGTTTGGTTTTAATGAAAATCTTAGACCACGGCCGAACAGCGCGGCAGATAGATTAAATTTAGTTTTACATTATATGTGTAAAATATAAAGTAAAATACACAGAAGAAACTTAATCAATAAAGGGAGTAATGACTTATTAAACTTCAATAAATGTAAAAAATCTCATTGAAGTATGTGTAAATGTGTGAATTTTAAGTGACATGTATTAAAAAGAAGATGTGCTGTGATAACCGTTCATTCAATGTTGAAGTTCACAAATGTGACTGAGGTATAGTGAGAAACTCTGAAAGTACAAATTAAATTATAGGTTAAGTAAAAGTTTACATTTTTCTCCTTAATGCAAGCCCTTGATTAGAATAAAAATTATACAAGTGTGTGGGTGGGTGTGCGCGCACGCGTGTGAATGGGTGTCTGTATATTTATCAGTAAATATATCTGTCGACATTCGTTATAGATAGTTCCATCCAATTTAAGCAAATACATCATTAAACTAATGTGAATAATCAATATGTTAACAAAATGTACCAGGTTTTACATATATAGGTGTGTGCGTGTGTGTATTTACATGCCAAATATATAACACATGTGTTCTACACAAGTCTTCACAAAATGTATAAATATATATTTTTAGGATATAAGTGTGTACCGTAGGTTTTACTTGTGTAAAGGGTTCCAAATATATAAATTGTATTCATTAGACGAGTGGCCGCAATGTCAAAAATAAAACATTTGTTTCACAACAAGTCACAAGTGTTATTTAAATTATCGTGTTTATCAGTGGGCGCTGGTGGTTAAAAAATTTGGGGGTTGCAGTTAGGTTGGATGGTATTAAATTGTTTTATTATCTAAACAGAAAATGTCCAAGTCTCCTCCCCTCCAAACAATACGTTAGGAAAACAAAATAATCCAATTTTAGTGTCACCCACATAACCATGAATATTTATTGCATAAATCTTTTTTAGATTTACGATTAAATATTCTGTTACCTAATTTTACATTTTGGTTAAATTTGAAAGATCTGGTGTAGCCTACCTACTCTCGTAATTTAATTTGTTTTCTCAATATGGTGTAAATTGAACACTGTTTTCGATAAGTTTACGACAGAAGTCATTCCGTCCTACCAGTTAAATATAATAAATACCTATCTTACACTATGACACCTTAATCCTTTATATGTACTACTATTTACATTTAACGATGAATTGGACTGACACTAACTAATTCGAGTAGCATAACAACATAAACTTACTAATTCCTACCTCATGTACCACGTGATATTTACCAACAGACTGGTGGCGCCGTAACTTATACGCGGGGTTTGCAGTCCCTATTCACACCAAGCAAAGCTATATAGTTGCAATAGGAGCACCCCAGACTAGCCAGCCACAGCACTAATGCAGTGTATTTCCCCATATACAAAGCGCATCACAGTTGGTGCATACTTGCCATGTACACCGCGGCAAGAGCGTGTACGGTTTTTAATATTGCACTGCGCTTTTCAATCGGCAAATGATTAATTACGATTATTTAGCGTGAAAACACTATTATTAGTTATTTGTTTTATTCAAATTCTATAATTTGAAATATAATTGGGGATTTAATGGGGGTTGTACAACCGTGCAACCTAAGCACGGCCCGCCACTGCTGTTTATAAGTCCTGTGTAAAACAAAATTAATTTTAGTTGTCATGAATAAAACACGACAAACCAAAATGACGATTTACTTTAATCTGGCAAAATTACAGAAAAACATCACACTATAAATAATGTTATAATCTTCTCCATTTTTCACTACGTACTGCTAAAGCACGGAAGAGATATCACTTTACTGACAAACGATGTTTGACAACAAACAAACACAATTGTTTGATACACAACGAAAATTGCTTCGGTATCGCTACAACAATAACCGTAAATAATATTTGTTACCCTTTGTTGTGTGATATCACGTTTGGAGAGCTTTTCTCAGCTTAGATTATACTGTTTGAATGCAGTTTAACTGAATGAATTTACAGTCAAATTATCAGTTACTTAAGATGTAATGTTTTTGCCAGTTCGTTTATTTGTCTAGAAATAAAATCAAATTTTTTAATGTAAAATCCGATTTGGAGACAATAAAGCATGTGGCCTAGCAATTTAAAAAAATTTTCATTATTCCATTGACCTAACCAACAATTAAGAAGGACTTGCAGGTTGATTCACTAACAACAAATAGAAAAATTAACACATAAAAAAAATTATATTGTTATAACCATGAAATGAATTGTGATCTACATTACCATTACCGAACGCTAGAAAATAAACACAATTTGTTTTTAACACTTCACAAACAATTAACTATTATTGATTTAGTTTTCCAAGTACAGAATTATACTACGCACGATTCAGAATCGATAATACAATGCTTTAATCGTCAGCACAACTTGTGACACAGTAATAAATAATTACAATTATTAGCAATACGGGAAATAATCAAAAACTTTGACCAATGGCGATGGGGCTTTCTTACAAAACATTTTGTTCGTAGTACGCTACCACGAGGGTCAGTTGAAATGTTCACGGAGCGAGAACTGTAGCTTAGCGGTAAAACTAAAATTTTTCGTATTCTGCAAGATTGTATATTATGTGAATTCTTGTTAATTTTTAAATCAATCTATGAATTTATTCATTTTTAAAAGCTGTTCAAAATTGACGTGTCATGCGTTTTGCCGTTGAAAAACGGAAAAAATCAAGCATCGTATGTGATTCTTTGTTAAAAATTGTTTAGCGCTAACGGAAATTCGAAATGAAATTGTAAATGTGCCAATAGATGCTCCGATTTTAAAACCAACGGTTTGTAAGTAGGCACTTGACTTTAAACGTGGACATACGAACATTGGAAACGTAGTCGCACTGGACGCCCAAAAATTGCAACAACTCAAGATGCGGCAGCCATCTTGCACAACGCTTTTTCACACCAAGTTCTTGAGTCAAAGTATGATGAGCACGCTAATATGAGATGCCTATGATTTCAGCAACGTCATCCACTCCTCAATATGCGGTCTCCCAACACCCTATGAAATTTTCCAATAATGCCATTTTTTGTTGCACTTTTTGGATGTCCACTGCTGGGATAGTCTTCAGTGATTATACGACCACGTTTAAAATCGAGTGTGTGTTTTATTCGATAAAATCGTTCATGTCTTTTGTACACAAGATGTGGGTTAACCTGTGAGTTTGGTGCTTAATTTCTCTTTCGTCTTCAGTATTACTCAGATTATTAACACATAATGTTACCTGATCGGTGAGTACTACATTCATTCACTATTAATTCAGTATTGGTTCTTTATTTCACTTTCCCGTTTTTATATACTTTTTCTTGAGTTAATTAGTTAATATTTTATTTGACTCTTGCACTCTCTATTTACGTTTAGGTTACCGCAACTCTTTAATTATTTTACTTCTTGACGATACGTCTGCACTGGATGAGGTTCAAAACAAAAGCCTTCTACACAAACGCGTCTAATTCAGCGTCCCGGATACAGAAACCTTTACGTTTTTCTTACCAACAATCACATTTATAATTTCGCAAATTTAGCGATTAATATGGTTCTGGACTCACTAAATGTACTTAATCTTACTGAGTTTTACATAGTTGTATTCCTTTTACTTTTAATTTTTCCATATTTAATGATTTATCAATTTGTTATAATACAAAATTTGTCTATAAACAGTAGGTGCACTTGATTAGTTATTCACAAATATTTTCCATTTATTCCATGACATTCTATCAAAACACAATTTGTAACTAAACTAATTCTATATTTTTTAAAACAATTTTTGATTCATTTCAGCTTATTAATGAGTTTTAAAAATAATTACAAAATTGCCTCAAATACGGAATAGCCGGATGGGTAAGCCGAGGGGACGGAGAGGTGTGGGACGTCCGAGGAAGCGCTGGAGTAACCAGCTCTAATCTTTGACTATTTTAGACCGGAACAAACCATCCTTGGTTTAATCCGTAAAAATGATGATGACGATTTAGGCCTTAGTATGTGCTGGTGTATATTATAGCAGTATAATATTCATGATTTTAATGCACTAGCGAACAAAGAATACAATAACTCTTAGCCGGTAAAACAGTTAAAAATATTTTTGAATTGTGTTGTGTTAAGTAGCGTAACAGAGAGTGTTGGTGAGAAATCAAAAATGCGGGAACTGTGACAAATCCAGAGATCAACTGACACACGTTTTGAGCACAAACAGTAATTTCCCACCGGTATTACTCATTCCGTGCAAAGCTTCGTTTGACAGCTGTCATAATCCCTGCGCTGACTCTTCATTCAAACATTTGTTTCGCAGATCAATATTGAATTGCAACACAAAGTCTAAACATTATGAATAATTTTTAAAAGCTTTAGTTTGCAACTGTTCAAAAAGAAATAGTTTATGTAACACAAATGCGGCGTAAATATACTGTTTAGCTTTCGTTGTCAACATTGCGTAAGAAGAAAATTTGCTTGCATATATAAAGGCGTGCTGCGACAAATTTGCTAGTTGCGTTCTGAGAATGCTGGTGTATTCTACTATTCGACAGTTCTTAAAATTATTTTGTATTAGTAAAGCAACGTACTATTTCAGCTGATGGTTTTTGATTATTTATTTGCGTTGCACACTACTGTAAAATTTTATTTATTTTTATTATTTTTTTGATTTACGCGGTTTGTTCAATAGAAACACGTTTAATCTGCGCAGCCGTGACTTTGTCGCCATGACAACGGAAACCATTTTTTTATATTACCCGTTTAAGTGTACTAGTGACATGTCTGTCAATAATATTTGCAGTGTGCTCTTTTCTAAGCGTTGTGACTGGGTTGAAAAATAGCATCTATGATAGAAAATCCGTCCAAAGATAATCTGCGTGCTGTTATTCAGTTTTTGGCCGCTGAGGGGCGTCAGCCAATGGAAATTTGTACAAGAATAAAAGCTGTATATGGAGACTATAGTTATTCTCATACGGCAGTGGTTGAGTGGTAAAAAAAAATTCATTGCAACTATATGGAAATTAACAGGTGTTCACGTGCCCCGTTTTGTAGCTCACGAAAATTTTAGTTCTACCACTGATCTGTAGATGTCGTTCCGTAAACTTTTCAACTGACCCACGAGTGGAGTCACTCGTATTGTACGAGTGGATCACAAATTGTTATTTGCGATTAATTAAAGCAGATAATTAGTGACTTTATTGGTGTCTTTATTTTGCTTTCCACAGTACCATACGACGATCATAGAGACCGTCGTAACAATATGTTTTAACGTTGAATAAGGTCATCTCAGACGCAGTAACAAACAGTGAACCGTTTCCGTTAAGATTATTTAACAAAGGGTGAATCACATAGCAACGCTCGTGACTGACGGGTCGACTGCCTCCCACGGGAACTAGCAAAGTTTACGCGCACGTGGGGAGAAAGATTCAATTTAATGTTGTGCGGGGATCACGGTGGACAACGCTTACCGTATCGATATCTTTGAACAACCGACATAACCCGTCTCTGATGTCATTGTGTAAATTGTTTTTAAAGCGTTCTCAAAAGTCGTAATGCCATGTGTATTATATTAAGCATTTTAGTTTTTTTTTTAATTATTAGTCAGTAGTTAGTATTATAGTAGTAGTTTACACCTTGGTAGAAAGGCAAGTAAAATGGTTAGCCTTATATTGCCGGAGATTGGACTGTGAAGCATTTAAGATATCCAAATTAACAAAGGAACACCGGCATAGAACATTTGTAAGAATGATTCCTGAGAAAATAAATTTGTATTCACTTATATTTACAAGACTATGTTATGGTTTTTTACTTCTATGTTAACAAAAAATAGTATGAAAACAATAAATGCGTGCAAACAACCAAATGCAACAGACCGGAAACAGAAATAATTTGTTTTTCATAAAATCAGTAAAAATTATTTTTAAATTCAATTTGCCAATTTTATACACATTTTTGAAACTCTACATCAATGCCGTAACCGTAAGCTTAAGCTTAAACTTTAACCTTAAACATACTTTTATGTTTAATATTGTTCTTCTTCTGATAGTTCCTATGAGTTTCGGATGTTGGATATCGTACAGACTGTTTTAACTTTCTGTACTGCTGCACGGAATAAGTCAGTTGTATTCATGCCAAACCAGGTCCTTAAATTTCTCAGCCATGATATTCTCTGTTGCCCAACTCCTCTCTTTCCAAGTACTTTTCCCTATATATGGACTGCATTATGTAAAATCTCTGTTCATTTCTCATGAGATGTTCCAGATACTGAACTGAAAGTTTCTTATCTTTACTGTGTTAATAACTTCCCTTTCTTTCTACATCTTTCTAAGAACTTCAACATTTGATTTGGCCTTGAACATAGCCATGATCATATTACTAGAGATATCTAAACAATCTTTAATTTCAGATATCTCTTTAGGTTAATATTGTAAAAGTTTTAAATTACAGATTGCATAATTTTATAAATAAATAACAATAAAATTATCATATATAATATTATAATTAAGTAACTAACTAAATAATTAATAGTAATTAAATAATAACTTAAAAATTAATCACATAAACAATCGTTTAGCTGAAAATGAAAAGATAAAACATTTTCATAATCGATAAATTGTATTTCAACATGAATGTAGTGAAAATAGGCAAAGTGGAAAACAGAAGAAATTCTTATAAATGGTAAAAATATTTTTCCGGTGAAGGCTTTGTCACGATCGGCCAAAAAATTATGTAATAATTAAAAAAGAACATCCCTATATTCTGTAGTTTGCTATATTATGATTACTATGCTATATGTTGACATGTGTATGTATAAACGTTTTCAGTACCAATTGTAATATTTAATCGTTGATTACTGCTTTTACAATTAATTACAAATATCATTACATTATGAGTAATTTAAATTGTAATATTGTATAAATTAAGTTCTGTGATATTATAATATCTCGTTTCCTTTAAAGAAAACATTTGATGATGTTACTGTTACCGTTCTTAGCTTAATCCTGCTTTAAACATTCAGATGTGGCACGTCTGAAACGCTATTTGCTACTTGAGTTAGAGTCGTGTCACACTGACAGATGCAGTATAGTCAGGGTACATATAATATTGATACTGTATAAACACATCAAAAATTGTAATAATTCGTCTGACAAAAGTAAAATTTCTGTGCCAGTGTTAGACTGACAGTGAAATATTTTACAACACCAGTTAATGGCTTTTTTAATAACCATTTAAATATCGCAACAAATAAACAATTAAAGTTTATTTAAAACTAAAATAGAAGCTGTGATAATCACCACTCTATTGAATACTGTCAGTTGCTGTCAGAGAGTAATTCAAGGCCTTCCATATCTGTGTCTCAACTTGTATCATCACTTGTGTCAGCGTTATTATTGATAAGATTGTTCGTTGTCCACAACGACGTCGGTAATGTGGGCCAGTTACCATAGCTTATCATCTGCCTTGATTATATGCTCCATTTGTCCGCCGTTGTTCATTTACCGCCTTCTCAATAAATTGTTTTATATCAAGCAGCTAATATTGTGTTTTGACGGGCCACATATCCTTTCAACTGGCTCCATATTAATTCAGTACGATTCAGAATACAGTGATAAGGAGGAAGTCTTAAGACGACGTGTCCCGATTTAAGTGGTAAGATAACTCTCACATGACTATACAGACATTCTGCACATGCGTGTAATACATTACTGTGTGAACAGTGTCAGCGCCCCTGACCAATAGCGTTTCAGATTTGTCACGTGGTTTTGCTTACATCAGGATTGAACTAAGAACGGAAAGAGTATACAACAAACTCTCTCAACTCCTTCACATATGCAAGGATACGCACATGTGCACGCGCACACACACTTACATACAAACACGGTTACTCAAATAATTGTTCTGTTATGTCTGACATTTCTATTGTATTCATACACAGGTCCTGATGATAATACACAGGTTTACACAATTGATACACAGGTATCGAAACGTCGATACAAATAAGTTAAAATATGAGTTATTTTTTGACCGATCCTCACAAACCCTTCACCGGAAAAATTCACTGATTGACGGTCAGTACGAATTTAAGGATCTAGTTAAAAATATTACAACATTTTTATTTTTATTTTTTACGGCCACAGTTGACATGAACTTCTCTAGCAGCAGGCGAAGTGACTTTCTCTATTGTCTTATTTTCCGTATCTTTTTCTGACTTTACGCATGGCTGTATTTTCATTAACTGCTCTACTTCACTCTTAATCAGCTCTTTTATATTTTCAACCGAGTCTTCTATTTGTATTGACGTAACTTCTTCTATGACAAACATACAAACAATTCACACCGCGAACCGGTACTGTTACTGCCTAACAGATTTACTGATTTTGAAACTCTCCAGTAAACTTGAAGTTTCTACATACCCTAAACGCAATATCTTGCACATTCGCGAATAGCACGGTATTACAGTAGCAGCTTAGTCAGGAATGTTCTAACTTGGGTTCGTCAAAACTGGCAGACTGAAGTTCCATACCATGGCACTGTTAACTCATTACCGATTCCGAGGAAAACAGATCTATACGTTAATAGGATTTTCCTTCAACTAAATTTTTCGTAATTTTTGGATGGTTCTTGGGTAATCCTTTTTTACCGAACCTTCTCGCCGATAATAGATTTTTAGTATAAGAATGTTTGGGAAGAGAATAATTCTTTTCAAGAACCCTGAAATACTTGACGAAGAATTTTATTTGCTTAAACAATTTTTACATAAAAACGCATACACTCCGTTACTTATTCGTAAAATAACTACGGAAATCAGGTAGGTAATTTCATTACAACTATTCTGATATAAGACCTTTCTCAAAGTTTCCCATATCTTGAAACTTATTTAAATTAATGTTTTTTAAAGAAATCCCGTAAAATAATTACGTACCCTTACACACGCGCACTCACACGCGGATAATTATTCTTAGGCACCATTTCACTGCACTAAATAACACGATACTTAAAACAGCTACAAACGAACACAGACCATCAACAGACAGGCGTTTAATTCAATAAAATCCCAGGGCGTCGAAAAGCTGTTTTAAAAGTCTAAAAATACTTAGAACTAACATTTTTTACAATGTTTTTTAACAACAAATTTACAAATTTCAAACTTGAAATCACTACTTATTGATATAGTGTCTTTATATCCTATGATATATTTTATTTTCTGCTGCATTCCATATAGAGTTAGAATGGCCATTGCAATACACGCACACACACACACACACACACACACACACACACACACACATTCACACTCGCGCGCGCATGTTACGTGTACTTTATAGTTAAAATTTAGTAGCTATGGTTTTATGACTAGTAATTTAATAAAAATTAGTTAACCTTAATAATAACAAAATAAAAAATTTTCCAATCACCATTCCACAATCTACAAAAGCAACGTAGACTGAATTACGTTTCCAATAATTATTAATCTAATATTCAGAACCTTACACCGGAATGCGTACAGGATTTACTTCAGGAAAATTAACTAAAAGATATTGTTAAACTGAGCATACTGCTCACAGCACCTTAATGAAGTCAGAATTTCCTCTCTTTATAAGCGTAATTTCACTCATCACTTATATTATACCCCTCAAGGCAACCAACGTTATTAACATCGCTTCTGCCATGTGAACGCTGACATTAAGTCATTTAATGCTAAAGACTCGTTTCCCACGTGTTTTGAACGTTTTACATCTCAGTAGGAATATTATGAAATTTGGTTCTAAATGTTTCTATAATAAAACTATTTTATAAATTATGACTACAAACATGTGTCTAAGTTGTTAAATACCGTTAATATTATTGAAGAAAATACAGTCAATAGTTCGCACTACAAAATGCAGTACTCGTGAGGAAGTACAAAGAATTATCCGTTATGTTAACAAAAACCAGGAACTAGTTTGTTAAAAAAAAAATTCATCATCATCATCTTCAAGGATTAAACCAAGGATGGTTTGTTCCGTTCTGAAATAGGCAAAGATTACAGCTGGTCACTGCAGCGCTTCCTCGGACGTCACCCACCTCTCCGATCCCTCGGCTTATAGTTCCAATGTTGTTTGGGGATACGGCAGTCATCCATTCGACAAAGACGTTCTCACCACTTCTGCCGATACTGGGCGATCCTGCCGAGTACACTCATAATATTCAGTTCCTGCCGTAAATCTGTGTTCCTTCAGTGATCATGGAGAGTGTACCCTGCCACGTGCCTGAGAAATCTCATTTCAGCCGCTTATATGCGACTGCCCTTTCGTTAAAGTAAAATTCTCAGACCTATAAAGAAATGTGGGAACACCCGTCACCTTTTAGAATTTTAGGCGTGTTCCTTTACTTGCTGACTTAAGGGTTCGCCTTATGGTCCCGCACATAAGGTTGAACTTATGAAACTTGTTCACAACGTCGTTACTTGGATTATAATACAAAAAAGAAAAGAAAAGAGAAGACAAAAGAAACAAATTGTTGAATTGTTTTGTTAAAAGATAAACACATAGTTTTATATTCAAAATTTTAGTTAATTATTATATCATGTAAGTTTTCATGACATTTTCACGACAATTTTCCACTTTGTAAAAGATAAACTATTTACCGTCCTTTCAGCGCCTGGATTATTATCAAGTCCTTGACTTCAGTAACCATTTTACTCGTTCATGCACCCTAAGTCCTGTTTCAATGTGAACATTCGCGCTCCATCGATTCCATCCGTACAGAATTCCTCAAGCCTTCTCAAATTCGCTACGGTATAGCCTACTGAGTGCTTCTCAAAGCTTCGTCTGTCTTCATTCACCAATTTTATCTTAGAAAAGTTTCTAATATCAAACACCAATCTAAACCGTGTATTGCAGTTTATTCCTTGACAGCAGGACTAATTTAATTTAATTGTTGCGTTAAATTAAACTTTCATACACAAGGAACTTTATAAGGGAACTTAAACTTTCAACAACAATAGAAAGAGTTGTTGTTTATACTTTTGTAAACGTAAAGAATACATTATGGTTTTCAATTAGGGTAAACATTTTAAAAATTTACGACAGCCACCTTCTCTTTTGCACTTGTTCACTTATTCATTCTGTCTCTCTTCCTCTCACCCTCTTAAATTTCCATTGTTAGCATACGATCTCTTTCAACATTGGCATTTCTTCTTTAAGTTAAATCTAAGTATTAGGTTGTAGAACCATTTAGCTATCCTGTATATTTACAATGGTAAGTCAATAACTATATGCAATCAATTTTTATAATTTGTTATAATAAGAGTACAAATCTGTCGGTTAGCTTATTTTTCAACATACATACATATACACATACATATATATATATACATATACATATATACATATATGTATACATATATATACATATATATATACATATATATACATATATATATATATGTACATATATTTTTAGCTTATTTGTCCCTTGCTTTTCAATACACTTAGTCCATTGTTGCACAAGCTTCCTGATGCTCTCAATAAAACGTTTTACAGCTGAGCAACAAGGTACGTCTGCACTTTTTTCTTCACTCTTTGGTCTCTGAAGAATCGTTCCTTAAGCAACTTTTAAGTTGGCTCAAGAGATGGTAATCCGACGTGGCAAGATCGGGGTTGAATACTGGATGCTTCAACACTCGATACGCGATTTCTCAAAGGTTTGGACAGTGTGGGCGCGCGTTCTTATGCAACAAAAATCACTGCTTCCGACAATAGTCCTAGGCGTTTCGATCAAATTACAGGCTTTAGTTCGTTGGACAGAATTTCACTGTAACTTGCAATATTTACAGTTGAGCTCTTTTCCAATTGCTGTTGCAGTATTGGCCCTTGTGAGTTCTAGAATACTGTGAGCATTACCATTACTGTAGAGGCTTCACACTTAAATTTCTTTTTGACTGGAGATTCGGAGTGTTTCCATTCCATGCTCTGCCGTTTGATTTCAGGCTGAAAGTGGTGGATCCACGTTTCATCTCCAGTGATTATTACAGTAAAGATTGTGCCCTTACGACCAGGTTCCTTGCAACATACTCTATTCCGAAACAAACTGAACTCCCGTTAAATCGTCTTCTTAACCCATGTATTAAGTTTAAAATATCCAGTAAAAATTAGTTTCTATTTTTCTTTTTTTTTTGTAGTGCTTTTTGTCCTTCTTGTAAGTCTTACGAATTTCTGCACTAACCTTATTTACAGCATCGGACAATTTAAAATTATTTCTACAAAATATATTTTTAAACAAAATTTAATAATTTGTAATGTGCAATGAGAACCAATGTTACACATTGTAAACAAGCAATATTACAAACACTTTTATAACACTACGAAAAGTGTTTTTCAGATGTATTTACATGTATTATAAAATAAATTAATCAGTTAGATAACACAGCTTCCTGGTTAATAGGCGATCCAAGAGATTAAAGTACCCAGTACCTAGTAAACCATATAAATCTCCTGAAATCCTAACTTAATCTCAGTGCAAGCGCTATTATTTAATTTGCATATTGCAACCGCAATGGAAGAGGGAGCTGTTTTAAGTGGGATTATAAAGCTTTAAATAATTTTTTTTAACATCATGTAGGCTATATAATAATTTATGTAGTATTACTTAACTTACCACACCAGGAAATGGATAAATCCTTAACTTATCCATAATGTACCAGTACGTTCCGATCTTAAATATATTAGAACAATTTGTTTTAACTATTATACTATTAAGAAAATAAAGTTTGCAATATCAGTAGTTACAAATAATTGGTACTTCAAAATAAATATCTTATTTTTGGAAATATCACAAACAGTACGAAAGACTAATAATATAAATATTATTTTACAAACTTCAAAGCGGAAACATACTTATTGTTACGGACGGAACCAACTGGAATAGCCGAGAAAGTCCCAGCCCCGTTCTCCTGCCCAGTGTAACAGATGTTGCCTCAGTCAAGACCGCGTTCAACTTTCTTCTTAACTCTTCAAAAGACCACTTGAGATACGCGTCAGCGTCAGCATTAAATGGTGTGTAAATTGAGGATGGAAGATTTTTCTAGAAGGCGTGCGCTATCAATAAAAAGCTATAGCAACCGGCTTACGAGGCACTTCGTTGAGCGATCTCTCTTTAGTGTGGATCGAGTAGTGTTGTGTAGATCGTTAATGTGTTACAGTAAGTGCGGAATCCTTTATAGTTGACATTATTATTGCGTGTGAATAAGTGTAACTTGGATTATTGTACAAGTTGATTATAAACTGTTATTTATGATAATTAAAGCTGGTTTTTAGTGACTTCGTTAGTGTCTTGTATTTTGTTTCCCACTGTACCAAGGAGACCGTCGTAACAACATGTTTACCTATCGCAAAGGTAATTAAGTATTAAACGATAACACTCATATATGGATGGTAATACACAACACATCAAAACATCCAACGCAACACAAACATGCGGCATTCAACCATATGCTCCATAGACTAACAAAAATGCCGCTAAGTAAACAAGATTATAAAGAAGAACTCAACACAATCAAATATATAGCAATAGAAAACGGTTACAACCCTAATTTAATAAACAAACTACACAGACACATCATAAACAAAAACAACAAAACAATAAATACCAACAACACAACAAAATAAGTACATTACACTGACATACCATAACTCCAACACACACAAAATCGCCAACACATTTAGGGAACACAAGTACAAAATAGCCTACAGAACAAACAATACCATCAAAAAACACATCAATGATACAAACACGGACATAGACAAATAGAACAAAACAGGGGTATACAAATTAAAATGCAGTGATTGTAATAGTTTCTATATAGACCAGACGGGAAGATCTTTTCTTCACGTTACTCTGAACACCTAAAATCTCTATCCAGCAACAACATACATTCCGCGTCCGCCACACACACATACATACAAAAAACCACAGCTACACCAACGTAGAAAATAATTTTGAGATACTACACCACTTGGCTAAAAGTCGGAAACTTAACACAGCAGAACAATATGAAATATAAAAACACTAAACAACACAACCAAACATACATAGACTTTAAATCACACGCACTCTTTGACACAATTATACATAAAACATACAATAATTCGGATTCCCGCGCCAATTCCCTCCCCCCCCCCCAATATTAACCTACCAACTATAAACCGTTACAAGTTCCGGACATTCTGTATCACACCGATGAAGAAGGCGTACGGAAAAATCAAAGTAAGTTCACAAGTGAAAGTTTAACAATTAATATTCATTAATTATTTAAAATCTTCAGATTTTTTCATCGCTTTCGTCATTATCGTCGTAAGATTACATTGTTAAATTTGATAACGTAAATTAAATCCAGGCTTAATTATTTTCTGATGTACGTAAGCCGAGAAAATCGAAAGATAAATATAACTCAATTTAGTAAAAAAATGACACTAACAGTGTTGATACAGAGAAGCCGGGAATCGCAAATTTTGACTAAGTGTTTTATTCTTAATAAGAGCAAGAAACGTCTACAAAATTAACAACAGTTTCTTTATTAATTAAATCACATGTAGAAACAATTAGTTTAATTCAATTCAACACTTCTTTTTATAGACTATGGTTTTATCCTTACATTAATTGCATTGTAGGAACAAACATAAAATTTCCAATCGACAGGAAGTGTATTTACTCTATTCAGTTTTACTGCGCCAGTCGTTAGTATATCTATTTGGATTTTCCAACTATTTGTTTCCTGTAATCAATATATCTGTGCGTAACATTGATTGACACATTATTAACGCAAATAACTGCAAATTAAATAAATATCTTTATCATATTCTTACTCTGATTAACGTCTCAATATTTAGTCCCGTACATCACTTTCTTGGTAAATGTACACAGTATACATATATATTATAACACCTTTCTTTATATATATATATATATATATATATATATATGTATATTATATTTGTCAATTTACATATGCCTCTTATTTGCGGCGACAAATTATATAAAGATTTTTTCACTGTCAATCTACTTTCTGTAAATATAATGATAGAAAAATATTACTTACCCGTGATTTTTTTACTTTATCTGGGCGCCAGAACAAATCCCAGATACAAATGACACGGATTCAGCTTAGCTCAGAGCATAGAGGCACACTATCTCAGGATTCGTTCAGTGAGTGTGGAATTCAAGAGGAATGGTTACAAGTTTCACTTTAAAATTTGTTGAAGTTTGTTTAATTAACGATTAAATGTTATTTTATTAATGTTTTTTCCAAGCTAAGTTAAGGACTTATTGCTAACCTAAGTCTTATCATTAATGAGCGTGCGTGAAAAGTGTAGATTAAAACGTCGTTTGTTCTTGTCTGGTTTAATTAGGAAAATTTATATCTTCCAAACCAGTGCTAAAGAACGGGTCTGCAATAATTTGCACGTTCAATACTACACCTCACTCTCCATTCAACACTCCTATATTACGTTATTACTAATCTTAATGTTTAAATACAAATTATGAATTTACTTAGTGTCTTTTAAAATTGTTTATTGATTTATTATTTATTTTGTTACTTATTTCATTGATCAATGAATATATTTCTTACTGATTGATGCGTCGACCGTAGGTAGGAATCCGTAGAGATCCTCCTTTTGATGGTTCGGCTCAGAAGAAATTGTTGTTGACCAATATCGTTGAACGATGACCCTGGGCGCTTACAGAAGCTGTAGCTACTCTGGTACACAGGTCACTTCACAATTAATGAATTATTTAATTAATTAATTTTTTAATTAATTAATGAGTTGTTACACAGCGAGAGTATTTATTAGTGAACTTTACTAGTTCCTCTGCTACTGCGGACCACTTCTCGAACGGTTAATTAAATAAAACTTTGCGTGGTTTGCGAAATTAAGCTCGTATCTAACACACGTCTTGCCTATTTAATGTTCGAACGAAGAGTGCTCGATTCCCCAAGTCTGAGTTGGCGTCTCTTCTGAATACAGCTTTGTGATTGGTTGTTCCAAATAAATCATGCGTTTTCCATTTGAAACAATTTCGAACAAGTCGACCAAACGCTCCTTAACAGGTTTGAGATGGTAGAGAATTTCTGGCTAATTTCGTACTTCCTCCGTTTGCAAATCGTTTGATTATGGGTATTTGCCAACGTGATTTCACAGATCTGACCACAGAATATTATTGCTTAGGTCTTTTTCTGTAAGTGTGTGAAAACACCTAATTCGTACCTAGCCTAATTCTCTAGTTATTTCTCTTGGCGTTCTTCTTCTCTATAAGTTCTGTAGCTGTTAATTATATTTGTTGATATTTTGGCTACTTATAGAGCTTTAATTGCTGAACACTATTCAAGTTTCAGAATTGCTTTATATTTATTAGTTTTGAAGATATTGCAGTTTTAACTAATAAAAATAATTGAATAAAAATTCATGTCTGTGCCGGCAACATTCGTAGCAGTGGCGATGTTAGACAGAGATAGCTGTGATTATATCCTCTCTCTCTCTTGCTTACGCCGCTATACTCGCACAGTATGACACTTTCATATAACGATCAGATGGGTCGGCTTTATGAATCGTTATAATATATATATATATATATATTTATATATATATATATAACTCCATTTTTTGAATGAAAACAGATGGAAGACTAATTCGAAACTGATGCATTTTGTAGGTAGCTTGTCTTAATGAGCGGTCAGTCTAAACTTTGTCAAAAGAAGCAAATCGATATGTGTGACTTGACTGAAAAGTGTTTACTAAATCCGCTAAGTATTTAAAACTTTATACAAAATAATATCAAATTGTACAAAATTGGATTACATTATTATTTTTTAAGTAACTGGTTGAGTTTTTTGCGGGTCTCCTATGTAATATCTTCAAATAAATATACTGCAAGTAGTTTTATTTTCACCTGACGCAAGTTTCACAGATATTATTCTGTAACTTCAGAGATTTGTTTGAATTGTAATAGGGAATTTCTAATTTTGTCACTATTTTACTATATTTTTTTAATATTTACAAACAGAATAATAATAATAATCTACTAATTATAGAACAAATTTAAGTCAACAAAAACAAAACAATTTACTTAAAAGCATACATTTATTAGAATAATAAAATAAAAATAAATATATAATAAATTGATAACTACATGAACATTAAAACAATCGAAAATAGAATCGAAGTAAACTCGATTATCCGTTTACTAAATTATAAGCGTTAACTCAATTACAATTAAAACATTTGAGATAGAAGATTGTTCCGCATTGCAAAGAAAGATATTACAAAACAAGAAATTACACTGACAAGAAATGTACAGTCACATATTAAAAACATTAAATGTCTATGTAAATGTATTTAGTACACTGTTGCAACGCATTACTCTTTGTGCCTCCGTCCACAGACGGAGAAACAAAAGTTTTAGAGTATCAGATGTACTTTTGTAGTTCATTAGGATTCCAGTCGTAAGCCACTTGTTAGCAAAAACCATTCAACAGACTGTCAGTAAAGTCTAAGACTTCATTCTATCTGCCTCAGTTTTCAGATTAATTGTCTTTTCCTCTTCTCTTTCAGTACCTCTGCAGAAAATATTCTCTTTCCCTTTCCAAGTAACAACGTATTAAGATATACATATTGGTTTCCATGTAATATCTTGAAATAAACATACTGCAAGTAGGTTTATTTTCACCTGGCATACGTTTCACAGAAATTAATCTGTATCATCAGGGTTTGTTTGAAATGTAATTGAATCTTTCATTTACAATACAGCTAAAGGAAAATCGAATTTTCTTCGATTCTATTATAGATTGTTTTAACGTTTATGTAGTAGCTATTTATTATATTTAATGTTTATTTTATTACTCTAATAATTGGACGATTTTAAATAAACCGTCTTGTTTTGTTTTCATTTGTATTTATCCTTTAATCAGTAGATTATTATTACTGTGTTTGTAAATATTAGGATTTTCCCAGATATTCATTTTCTTGCTTTCCTGTATGCTTTAATTAATTTAAAATTTTGAATGTCTAGAAATTTATGTTTATTGTTTAAACAGTCTGTGGCTGACTTAGGTTGGTAAATATTAGGTTTTAAAAACGCATTGCGATGTTGAATATATCTCTCGGACAGTTTTTTCTTCGTCTGGCCCACGTAACGTTTATTGCAATCTGGACAATCTATTTTATAAACTCTGTTTTTATTATGAAGGTTGAATTTATTTTTAGGTTTTTCATAAGCTTTAGTATAAGTAAATTCAATTATCCGTTAGCTGTTTTGTAAGCGAAACATTCAATTACAATTCAAACAAACCTCTGAAGGTACAGAATGATTTCTGAGAAAGCTACGTCAGGTGAACAAAAACCTACTTGCAGTGCATTTATTTGAAGATATTACATAGGAGACCTACAGGATACTCGACGAGTTACTTACAAAGGAACTGGCTTCTCTACATATGTGTATTGTTAACGTATACTAAAATACTAAAATACCAATATTAAAATACCAGTACTAAAATACCAATACTAAAATACCAATACTAAAATAAAAATACTAAAATACCAATACTAAAATACTAAAATACCAATAATAAAATACTAAAATACCAATACTAAAATACAAAAATACTAAAATACCAATACTAAAATACTAAAATAATTAACCGCATACATTTCTGAATATTGTTACGACGGTCTCCTTGATCGTCGTATGATACAGTGGAAAACAAATTACAAGACACCAAATAAGACACTAATCACCAGCTTAAATTTTCACAGTTAAACAGTTCGTAATTAACAACCCTGTCTCTTACAACAAATCAAATAAAAATTGTTCACACGCAATAAAATGTCAACTAATATAAACACAATTGTATTACAAATATACCGCCCGAATATAAAACACAACACTTCACCAATAACCACTTGAACGCACAAAGTATCGCCCGACAATGAACTCGAACCGCACTATGTAATATATCGCAACTATAACTAAACTAAGGCCGCTGCCGCCTTGTATTTATACCCCCACTCACAGACCAAAACATTCCAAACTACGCGTTATCTCTACCTACGACGTAATTAATTGCGGCCTTGACAAAGTTCTCACGGCTTCTGGCACAGTCTAGCTAATGCGCTGAGAATCACGTACGCCACATCATTCAGGCTATGGAACATTCGATATACACGTAGATTGTTCTGTGATGTCGTAACAATATGAATATCTTTAGAACTTACAGTAGTTGCTACCGTGTGTTGCACAAATATATACTTTTAACACAAACCGTGAATATTGATTTTCGATTTCTTATAAGATTTCATTATTAACATAATGAAGTACTAAAAAAATGTGTATTGGATTTAGCAGTTAACAATAATGTTCTTATAATTAGGAATTTAGGAAAATATTTATGAACCTACAACACGCATTACTAAGAAACCACGGCTTAAAATCGAGTGGCCTTCAAGTCTGATGTAAGTTAATTTACAATACGCAACCAATGCAATTCAAAAGCATTCAATTCTGAAAATAGACACAAATTAATTCTGAAAGTTGCCATTTCAAGCCTTACTTTCTTAACAGAGGTTTAATTATTTAATTGCAATTTAGAGTTCTGACTAACGATTTTTAATATAGTCTAAGTGAACTACTAGATAAGAAGCGATTTTAAATTAGTTTAATTGTTAAACCCAGTTTACATACTTTTCAAGGGACTAACAGTTTTAAGATTTAGAACTTCGACTTGTCGGCATGTAAGGCCATGATCCAAGGTTGTTTTGTGCAAACGTTTCAGCCTTGCCTTCGACGGCCATCTTCAGTGCAGAAAGCTGCAACAAATGACCAGGATTTCGTAGTCAGTGATCACTAAACTGTGGTTAAGGTTAGAGGCTGTGAGTAGGACACGCATTTTTATAAACTTTTGGAGTGCGCAGAAAGATGTTGTTTGACACTACCACCCAATCAGAAGAAAGGCAGATCCTTATTAGTTCGCCACAACTTGCGTCCAAAAAACCTCAATGAGAGGGACTCACCCCGCCAATTCATTGCAATAGATGCGTGTTTCTGAATCTGGACAGATTCTATACACAGTCACCGACGACAGGAGCCTCGTCTCTTCAAAGATTATGCGATGGTCGGCATTGGCGAGTGGGTGCTCTGCTATAGCAGACTTTTCCGGCTGCCTCAAACGACAGTAGCGGCTGTGTTCATCAATGCGGGCAAGGACAGTGCGTTTCGTAGTTCCGATGTACAACTGGCCGCATGAGCAAGGAACTCCATACACTTCGCACAACGAATGCGGGTCCCGGACGTCCTTCACTGGTCTCAGAAACTGCTGGATTATGTTGGTCGGCTTCAAGATTGGTCTAACGCCGCGCCGGCTCAGCAACCTGCCAATACGATCAGTGACCCCACGGACATAGGGCAACACAGCAAAGCCAACATTCACCTGAGACACCGACTATACCGGCCTGGCTGTTCTTCTCGGCCAGACTGTACGTCTCACCTCCCCGACGGAATATCCGTTGGGCTACAGCGCTTGCCTGAGATGTCGTAGTCGAGATGCCGGGGTTCACAGATCCTCTTCGCTTGGTCGTCCAAGGTCTTAAAAACTTCCCGTTTCTGACTCGGATGGTGACTGGACAGCTTGCGGAGGTATCTGTCTGTGTGTGCTGATTTCCTGTATACTATGTGACCCAGACTCCCATCGGCCCTTCTAAGAACCAAGACGTCGAGGAAGCCCAATTGATTGTCCGTTCCTCTCTCCACTGTGAACTGGATCCGTGGCTGAACACTACTGAGGTGTGTTCGCCGGCCGAAACCGGCCGAGTTCCTCTTCTCCGTGGTGCTAGATGACAAACGTGTCATCAACGTAGCGGAACCAACATCTCGGCTTCAGTGGAGCAAATGAAATGGTCCGTCGCTCAAACTTCTCCAAGTAAAAGTTGTCCACTACAGGACTGAGCGGGCTACCCATGGTAACAGCATCGATCATTTCATAGAAATTACCGTTGTCCTGGAAGTACGCTGTTGTGTTGGAACAACCTTGGACTACAGCACGGCAAGCCGAAGTTCTATTACATTGAAGCCGGCCTCAGACAGAATTTTAACTTTGTTTAACTGTAATGTACAAACTATACGATTATGTTAAAATACTCAAGCTATTTGTATTCTTAGGCTTACTAAGTATGTGACTGACAGAGTGTAAATAAACTCATCTTTACACTAATCTGTAAAAATTAATGAGGTGTTCTGTGTTACGTATATTAAAACGTAAAGGAAAATCTTTTTGTAAATATATATACTGTGTATATATATATATATATATATATATATATATATAGATATATATAAATCGGTTCATAACATTATCCTATGTCTTCCAATCCCCAGTCTCCATTGGTCTCGATCCAACCAAGATTCTTCTTCCAATTCCCGATCTCTCATTGCCCGATTGATGCCTTCTCTCCAACTCAACCTAGGTCTTTCTCTTCGCCTACGACCGTATGGTGTCCATCCCAAAATTTGCGTAGGGAGTCGATTATCCTGCATTCTTTGCACATTTCCAAACCATCTTAGCTATTTTGTTCTTATGTCGTCAACAATAGGGCAGTGTACGCCCATTATCTCCCGGATTCTGACGTTTGTTACTTTTCCCAGTTTGAACTCCCTGCCGCTCTTCGCCAATTCCAATCCTTCCGAGGCTGTTTATTAGGCTTTTTAACAATAAATGGTTTTCCGAGTAATGGGGAGTTAGACCAATGCCTCAACCCCCAACCTGGAGGACCATGGTTTTATTTCAGAGTACCTTCTCCTAGAAGGGTTGCTTTCCTACAGCTAAGGAGCCCCTTCAACCCCACCTAGTGGTCCGCGGGTGGTATTTTATTTCCCACCTACCCGCCGGCCTAAGCCGGTTAAGGCATCCTCCTATCCGCCACCTGGGGACGCGCCCTCTAGGGGTTACAGGTTCCCCCGAGGAATAGATTATGTAAATATCTATTATACAAATATGTAAATAGATATTATCTTTAACTCCAAAATTAATCTCTAAAATTGGAGAGTCTCGACTATGTAAATAGCAGAGTCATGAGAGGTTTATGCGAAAACGTCATGTAGGAAACAGCATAAGGTGACGCCTATCCCACAATTAATGTGCAGAAGTAAAATATGGGCACTGAAGAAAGGGACACTTTGCGTCACCCTTGACATCATTTTAACATGGCGACAGCACATTAAAAGAGCCGATGACCAAGCCGGAGCTTGTATCCGATCGCTGCGTATACTTACTAGAAACGACCATTGCTCCAGTGTAATCCTCAGTAGGATTTACACTGCATTTCTTAGGCCCATCATGACATATTCGCATCCGGTCCTGCTGACTGCAGACCCAGCTAGACTCGATCACTGGATATAGGATCACAGAACGGCGAGCCCTACACCAAAACTTCCAACACAGCTTTATATGCCTTAAATAAATCTTTCCCTGACCTAGACGCCTTTCTCCGCAAAATACACTGGCAAATTCCGCACCGCAATACAATCCATTGTCACTCCCATCAATAGACCCGTTAGAAATACACAGCGGCCACTCTTCCTCATCAACTCCCTCCTGGCTCTTGCGGATGATCCTCCACCGAGAAATCTACCCGGAACCCGCATCAGGAAGATCCCCGGACCCAATTGATGGTCTACACTGGCTACAACAAGCTAAATAATATAAAATCAACATTCATACAACTTCCCTGCCCCGTCCACAATCCACAACGAATCCTTACTAAGAAATAATAAAATAAAATAATCTATATTCCACAAAACTTAACTGCCAACACAAAACCCATATAACCTGTGACACGCCTACGCCGACCCCTTGACGCCATTACGACGCTTCCCGCCACCTTTAGCGTCACACGCTGCTCATCTCTGTTCGCCTTACTCTTGACGTTTGGCAGTAAAACACACCCAGATTGCCACACCACATCAACAACTCAGTCACTTTCTCCTTACTTTCAGGTGCCTTCACCTTCTCAATGACCGGTCTGCACTGGCGTGCAAATCCAACCAACTTCTACCCATATGGGTGAAGGGGACTTTCCCCAGAACAGCCTGAGTGTGGTCCTAATAAGGGCCAGTCTCGAACATCTAAAAAAAAAGAGACTACAAGGAGAAGGAAGTATCAAAACGTCCCTATACTTTACCCATGGGGGCAGAAAGTGTCTGCAGTCCTGGGAAATAATCGGTGGATTAACTGTCGGCAAACCTAGTCAAACCTGTGGCTAGCCCAAATCTAGAAGCTACAGGCAGAAATGATTCAAGTGTGAAGGAAGAAGCTGATTTATGTATAGATTCTAGGATTTTGTTGTCCATGACGTGTCCGTTGATTAACTAATTATAAGTGTAATACTACTGACTCAGAAGAGTAAGTTTTTTTATTGGTGAAAATGTAAAATTTTTACCTTATAGCTTGACCAGATTTTGCTTATTATAAGCTTCGTCAGAGGCTGCCACTAGGAGCGCTGTCCGTCTTGTTTTTGGTGACGGCGCCGTCGTTTGAAAGATCAGTCTTGTGTGTGTGCGGTGTGATATGTTCGAATACTACAAGTGATTTGGATTGTGTATGTTTGTTTAGGATGTCGTTGTTATGTGTTTTTGCGTGTTTTATATTTCTAGTTGTTCTAGAGTGTCTAGTTTCCGGCCTTTTGTGTGTACGTGTAGAATGTCCATTTTGCTGTTTACCTTTGTGTATGTGTGGTCTGCTTCAATGAGGTGGTTTGCAAAGGTAGATTCTGTGGTGGAGTGGAGTGCCTTTGTGTGTTCAATGCATCTCCGAAGCAACGTCCCGTCTTGCCTATGTAGAATTTGTTAAAGTCTAAGCAAAAACTGGTTTAGGCTATGAGGTAAACATTTTACATTTTTCCAATAAAAAACTTAGTTTTCCGTGTCAGTAGTATTATGCTTATAATTATTTAAATATAGAAACAGTATATGTGCTACAAAAATTCAAAGTTTATTAATAAAAAAACTATAAAAAATTCTGAAATATTTTGAATTATAACAATTAATTAATGTAACAGATGTTTTTGTTGTAAATAAAATTAATTACAAGTAAACCCAATTACATGTTAATTTACAGTTAGTATTTAACGTTGTCGCTATTTAGTTTCGTTTGTTTCTGTATGTGAACAGCTTAACTGACTACCTTATAATCCTGTACTCTGAGGCTACAATCAGTAATTTTACAACTTAAAACAGCTGTTTAAACTTATCATGCTAACTTATTCAGCTTTACTAAATCATGGTAAATTCATTTCAGGAGCGTGAAGCACCAAAATAAGGATTTTTACCGCACAAGAAACACAAAGTCTCTTCTTTACTTTAGTTATCTGTGTACAAGAGTAAAGGCACACAATCTGGCTAAATATAGATTAAACTGAATCTACTCCTGAAAGTTTTCCTGTAAATAAATTCATAAATTTACAATTTATGTAAATTAATAATTAAATAAACAATGTGTAGATTAAAAAAAACGTATATTAAATATTACTAAAATTATCGTTCGTTCAAACACTGGAAATAAATTGAGGGTGTTTCATTTGGTATTCGTGTGAATTGAAGTTAGGTTTGCTTAATTAGTCTAGTGCAGCGCGAAGTGTTTGCCAATTCCCAGGAGTGGAATGCAGGTGTTCCTGGGCGCAGTTTTATTGATTCATTTCACCTCGAATAGAACACTCAGTACGTTAATTCTTTCAGATTTAAATTAAATGTTTAACGAAATTCTTCTGAAAAGATTTTATAGTTTGATTAAATCACTGGCGGCTCGTGACTGCAGAATTAGGTACAGCTCAGCCATACGAAGTAAATCTTGATGATGAAGGGGGAGGATGAATAAAGTTGTAAGAATACGGAAATTTTTAGTGTCTCTAAACATTGTTACTAACATTAACTATCAATAATTATAACTTGAATTATTTATTTTTGAATATCTACTAATTTGAAATAAGCGGTTTTACATTTATTAAAAATGTGTTGGTTAGAAGGTCGTAACAATATGATTAAATCTACATCATTGTTCCTCATTTACAGGCAGGGAAATAAAGTTAAATCACTGGCGGAACCAGAAATCCATTTTTGGGGAGGGTTTGACTCTGTCCGGGCGGGTTTTAGGCTTTTGTGAATCAAACTACAAAACTAAAAGTAAAAAAAAAATTGTTTTCCTCTTTTCATTTAGTTGCAGTGAAGAATGTAAATGTAGAAACATAACGGTCAGATTAAAAATACACAAAATTTAACAAAACAATGAGACAACTAATATAGCATCTTACTTTACAATATAAATGAGTGAGCAATATGAGAAAACTCACAAGTTATACCCCATTTTCTAAAAACCTTTATAATATTATAACATCATCTTGAAGAATTTTAGGGGTGTTCCTTTACTTGCTGACTTAAGGGTTCACCTAATGGTCCCGCACATAAGGTTGAACTTATGCAGCCTATTCACAACGTCGTAGTGACACATTATAAGACACACTGTAGCCCAGGTATTCAAAATTGCTAACTTCTTCTCGGACAGTACCATCTATAACAATTTTCCTCCGTACGGGATCAGTTCCACGAAAAGCCATCACCTTGATTTTAAGTGTGCATACTTGCAGATTCGATTTAATAACTGAATACCTATTTTTAATATGTCCTCAGTGTCCAACAAAATAACCTGATCGTCCGCAAACAACAAAGTGTCACTAAATTATAATAATAAGGAAAATTATTAAACACATATCGAATAACACGTCTGCAACAAGGGGCACAACCGTATAAGATTTGAGTAGCAAGCAAACAACTGTTTAGTCTAAAATATTTTAATTATGTAGTGTTAAACTTTGTACTTTGTTTATCAGCTGTACGCAGTGACTACTGCAATGCGACACGGGCGGATGACGTCACGCGCTTATCAAACGCTGCCGGCGGTCAGCTGGCCGACGGGAGACAAGTTTTAGTTTAGTTTCTAACCAGGCTCCGAGCGGAACTCTCGTTAAACAATTTCACTTCCAGCCGCGGCTTCTGGACAATTCTTAAATATGTATCATACTAATTAATTTAATCAGACTACCTGCGTCCATCTTCAATGGACTACGATTTCTTTCAAAACTAATTTATGGGCGTTATGGCCTCTAATACATCCGCACGTGTCGATCATGTTTAATACATCTTAATATTTCAATAAACGCATTTCAAATAACAGTATTACAGTCCACTTCTTATGTACAAACAATCCAGCCTTTCCTGCATAGCGTCTTTGGAACAACTCGAGATCATCAAGAGCTTCCAAACCGCAACATTTCTGGTCATCCGGGCAGGATTTCTTATTTTTGGCCCAAAAACGAAAACGTTTTTGGTCCCCACGGGACGGATTTCTTATGTTTGGGTCCACAAGCGACGGCATTTCTTTGTCCGCATCATTTTTGGCCCAACCGATCTAAATTTATTCTCGCCCTACGGGCATCATTTTCGTCCTGAGCGACACCATTTTTGTGAATCACATCGCAGTCAACACGACAAGATTCGGCCAAGCAGTAGACCAGAGACGACGGGACACGGCAGGACAGCATTTGCGAGTTCATGTAAAAAGTTTCCACAGCCTTAATTCATGGAGGGTTGCAACATGAGGCGTCATCTGACTAGTAGAGACAGGAGGTGCAACAGCTCCTAACAGGATCGAGCAACGGGATCGAAGCCAGCTTCAGCACGAATGGATCAACGTCCACGTGACTATGAACTTTTTACTTATATTTAACGTTTAACAATATTTCACATTTAGCAGTTATTTCTTAACACATTTGTATAAACAAACACCATCATTACACAGTACAACTTAATAAGTGGTTGGCAGTTCATTATCAGTTAAAACTTCAAAGATAACGATATATGTTGCTATCATTTAAATTCATAATTTTAATAATTTTAATTGCCAACAAAGCTTGATTAATAGTGAGAGTAAGCCTATGTTCTAGCAAGTATTATGTTCATAAACAACGATCGCTAGCTACCGCAACGTATTCTAATTTATTAAAACTTAAGTTTATGGTTCACATGCTCTATGCTCAAATTCTTTCAAGGTATTTTTCCTTTTTTTTCTTAAATTGTAATAATGGCAGATGTAAGGGCTCTAATAAAAAAACGAGGCACAGTTAAAGCCTCAATATCACGCGTAAATACTTTCGCGGGTAACTTCGATTTGGTAACCAGCGATCCTCATGCGCTGAAAATAAAACTGCGACATTTGATGGAATTATCCACCAAATACGATGAGATTCAATCCCAAATCGAAGCCGAGGAAGCGGACGTTGCCTTAACGAGTGATAGGGTACAAAGGGAAGACGATCTTTGTAATATAGAGTGTAAATTGCAACACCTGCTGGAGCAAGCTGAGCATATAAACCAGAAACCAGTAACTAATGCTGAAAGTAAACAACTTAAAACACCCCCCATTCAATTGGAACCAATCAAATTACCACGGTTTGCGGGTAGTATTGTTGAGTGGCAACATTATTATCACATTTTTCTTGAATTAATTCACGTCAGAGCAGATCTGACGGACATACAGAAACTTCACTATTTGCACTCGTCATTATATGGCGAGGCGCTTAACGTAATAAAGTCGTTACCAATCACTCATGAGAATTACGCGGTGGCTATCGATCTGTTGAAGAATAGATATGACAGTAAGCTAATTGTTACCGCCCACCATGTCGGGAATGTCCTGGACGTACCATTGGTTCAACAAGAATCCCAAGTCAGCATATCTAAATTCATTGATGAAATCTCAGCCAATATAAACGCTTTAAATAATCTCAAACTGCCAGTCAACACATTCGAAATTATTGTCATACATTACTTAGCTAAAAAACTTGATAATTACACTTTCCGGTTGTGGAAAGAGAGTTTGTCGGAACATAAATTCCTGATTTTAATAATTTTATGAATTTTCTAAATTCACGAAGAAAATTACTACAAAATCTTGATAACGCGACTACCCCAACGAGCAGGTTGAATAAAAGCGATAAGTCTCCTTATCACAAGGCAGTTAAACAGATAAGCGCTCCTAGGGGGGCATTCCATTCTCATATCAGAAACAATTTATGTAGACTGTGTAACGGTGAACATAGAATTATCGACTGCTTACAATTCACATCGCTGTCTATCCATGACAGAAGAAACGTCTTAATAAAAAACAAACTTTGCTTAAATTGCCTTCGTCCGGGACACGAAAGCTCAAAATGTCCCTCAACATTTTCTTGCAAAAAATGTTCTAGGCGTCACCACACCACAATTCATGTCCCCAACAGAGACGGAGCTTCCATTAATAACCAATGCTCACTGAAGTCACAGACCAATAAATCGGTATTGCTATCCACCGCCGTCTGTATGACCGCTAATAAGGTCGGTAGGAAATGTCCCGTAAGGATATTACTGGATTCCGGTTCTCAAGCGAACTTTTGCACAATGGATTTCGCCCGCAGAATGGGCCTCCAATTGGTTAAATCGCAACTACCCATCACGGGTATAAACAATTCGCTTTCCCAGGCTGACTTTAGTACAAAGGTAAGGCTACATTCTCGCTATAAACCCTTCACGTTAAATGTACATTGTGCCGTACTACCCAGTATAACTAATAATTTGCCGGCGTAGTCGTTCGATCTTGACTCTTTGAATTTACCCAAGCACGTATTCTTGGCGGATCCTCACCTACATTGCTCGGCGCAAATCGATGTATTACTCGGCGCTCAATATTTTCTCCAACTAATTGAACCTATTAAATTTACGCGCGGACCACACTTCCCTATAATTCAGGAGACTAAGTTAGGATTTATTTTGGCCGGTGACTTACCCTTCAACGTCGACATAACTAAAACAGTTTCGTCCTTTATGGTCTGTAAGGATGATAGTCAGATTTCCTCGCAACTAAAAGAATTTTGGAAGTTGGAGGAGATCTCTAGTCGCGAACCCTGCTCTGAGGACTCGCCGTGTGAAAAACATTTTGTGGAAAACACTAGCCGCAACCGCGATGGGAGATTCGTGGTATCCCTGCCCCGCAGGTCTGATAAATTTCATTTGGGAGATTCTCTCCGCGGAGCTATCCGCAGGTTCCAATCGTTAGAGTTCAAGTTCAAGCAGAACCCTATCCTTTATAAGGATTACAGCGAGTTCATGAGTGACTACTTGAAACTTGGTCACATGTCGCCACTTAATGATTACGATTTGTCGCTTGACAACTCAGATATTTTTTATCTGCCCCATCACGCAGTCTTCAAGGACTCCAGCCTAACCACTAAATTGCGCGTGGTATTTGACGCCTCCGCTAAAACCACAAATAATCTGTCCCTCAACGATACTCTAATGGTCGGTCCTACGATCCAGCAGGATCTGTTTTCGATAATGGTTCGGTTCCGTACCCACCGATACGTACTTATTGCGGACATAGAAAAGATGTATCGCCAGATCATGGTTAACCCAAAGGATTCAAACCTGCAACGCATCGTTTGGCGTGATGCGCCGCATAAGGAATTGCGACATTACGCTTTAAGGACGGTTACGTATGTCACTGCTAGTGCTTCCTTCCTTGCTACACGTTGTCTGGCTCAGATAGCCTACGAAAATAAATCCGACTACCCTACAGCTTCTAGGGCCATAGCCAATGATTTTTACGTAGATGATCTTATAACGGGTTCGGATGATCGCTAAAATGAAATGCGAGATCGTGAAGTTGCTAAGTAGGTATGGTTTCACGTTACATAAGTGGTTCTCTAACCACCATAAGATTATGACCCTTCGCGCCCAAGTATCCCATGACTTCAGCAAAGGTCAAAACGTGCGTACATTGGGAATCAAATGGAACGTTGAAAAGGATAATTTTTTATACACCGTCAGGGGTGATGATAATTTGACCGTGTTCAACAAAAGAAGTGTGTTGTCGGTCATTGCTGGGATTTATGATCCACTGGGTCTTATCGCACCCATCACATTTTACTGCAAGCATTTCGTGCAACAGTTGTGGTTGGCGGGCAGAGATTGGGACGAACCCCTATCTGGGTCATTAGCCAATCAGTGGTTAGAACTATACTCTCAATTAGTTTCCGACACTCATTTTAAGATTACGAGGTCGGTTAAGAGTTCGAACAATTATCCAATTAGTTCATTACAGCTTCACGGATTCGCCGACGCTTCGGCTAAAGGTTACGCGTGTTGCATTTATGTGCGGGCGGTCTATTCGAACTGCGCCATATCGTCAAACTTGTTGTGTGCTAAATCTAGGGTCGCTCCGCTGAAACAGATAACGCTGCCACGTCTTGAACTTTGTGCCTGTTTATTGCTGTCCCAATTAACGTCCAAGGTTTTAAACGCCATCAACTACAATTTTGACGGACTATATCTCTATTCGGACTCGATGATAGCGTTGCATTGGATACATCAACAATTTTCCCGCTGGAAGGTATTTGTGGCCAACCGTGTCGCGGAAATACAGCGTCTTTTTAGCAGCAGGGGAACTTGGCAGCATGTGGTATCAACTGATAACCCTGCCGACATTTTATCGCGCGGTTGCCTCCCTCGTAGTTTGCACTGTCATACTCAATGGTGGCACGGTCCGTCCTGGTTGGCGCATGAGTCAGCATCATGGCCAGTCAGCGCTTTCGACATTAATACTCCCTGTACTTATCCCGACCTTGAGCAGGAACGTCGCAAGCAGGTTCCAACATCACTAATTGTCGCGTCCTCAACACATAGTTATGTTGAAAATTATTCATCCCTTACTAGGCTTATTCGCGTCTTCGCATATTGCCGCAGATTTTTTCGCAATTCTAGGCTCCCGGTTGTTGACAGAGACACGTCCTTTTTGTCTGCTCAAGAATTGTCTGACACACTCTTGATTTTTGTCCGGCAATCTCAGCAGTTGCATTTCGGCGTAGAAGTTGAGGAAATTGAGGCACACCGGTGCCTTCCTCGCAGTAGTAAAATTCTTGTCTCAACCCCTTCCTGGATGAATCAGGCATGTTAAGAGTAAGTGGACGCTTGCAATTCTCCCCACTTAACTACGCGAGTAAACACCAAATAATTTTGCACCCGCACTCTCATCTCACGAGATTAATAATTGAGTATGAACATATCCGTTTGTTGCACGCTGGGGTGCAATCAATTCAAGCTTCGCTTAGGCGAAAATATTGGATCATACACGACAAATCCTATATCCGCTCAGTGATACATAAGTGTGTCACTTGTTTTCGTTTCCGGGCTAGAGGCGCGAATCAACTATTAGGTCAGTTATCCCCTTCTAGGGTCACGCCTTCTAGGCCATTCTCACAGTCTGCCGTGGACTACGCCGGTCCTGTACTTTTGCGCCATGGCGGGCAGCGCTCTAAGTCCACGACCAAGGCATACATCGCGTTATTCATATGCATGTGTACAAAGGCCATCCATTTAGAATTGGTGTCGGATCTCACTTCTAACGCCTTTATAGCGGCTTTAAAAAGGTTCATCTCGCGCAGAGGTATTCCCGCGCAGATATTTTCAGATAATGGTACGAATTTTCGTCGTGCCAACCACACCTTATATGATTGGTACAAATTTTTAACCTCAAAGGAAGTTGAGCAATCTTCTCTGGAGTTTTGCGGTCTCCGTGGTATCAAATGATCCTTTATCCCCCCTTCAGCCCCTCATTTCAGTGGTTTGTGGGAAAGTGGTGTAAGGAGTGTTAAATTTCATTTACGTCGCGTAATAGGCGGTACGATCTTGAATTTTGAGGAATACTCTACTCTTCTTTCTCAAATTGAGGCTTGCCTTAATTCACGCCCTTTGTGCGCGGTGTCCGACGATGCTAGAGACCCTGAACTCTTAACTCCTGCTCATTTCCTGGTCGGTGCTCCACTGACTGCACTTCCGGAACCCGACTATACCCAAAGCAATACTAGTCATTTGGGCAGATGGCTTCTGCTCCAAAAATTTACACAGACCATCTGGAAACGGTGGTCTAGGGATTATCTGCACCAGCTGCAGCAGCGCAATAAATGGCGCACCCCGTTAAGGAATTTGAATGTCGGACAGCTTGTCCTCATCTTGGATGATAATTCCCCCCACTAGAGTGGAAGCGTGGGGTAATTACCAATGTTTTTCCGGGTCAAGATTCCTTAGTACGCGTCGCAGAAGTTCGCACCGCGCTAGGTATCTTACGCCGATCCATCCACAAATTATGCCCCCTTCCGGTGGCAACAAACTAGTCGTATGCGTGCCATACGAGACATACTAGGATTGTGAACTTGTCACATTGCCTGGACTACGCCCGGGACATTCCCCGGGCGAGCATACAAGTCAATTGTATCATAAACATTGTAAGTATTGTTTACGTGCCGATAGCTATTACTGCAATAGTGACTGTGTTTTCATATGTACTATCAATTATTTATGGATGTTGTGTATTATCGTATGTTTATATAATCCAAGATCCGAGAACTACAAGTGTTACTTATGGTATCAATTATTCTACGTATGTATTGTATTTTCTAATGGTCATATATTATGGAATTTATTGGGGTTGTTGTGTCAATATCTTGGTGAAATTATTATATTTTTTATGGTGTTATCACTTGTTATTGTAATGCTTTGCAAATGTCAATGGGTATTATTTGGGAAAGATCAATGTCTACTTAATCATTGTATTATTGTGTGTATTGTGTTACTATTATCTTTTGGGTAATTTTACTGCCAGTTTGCCCTTGCTATTTGCATAAGGGTTAATTTCTTGTATACCTTGTAATTGTTAATTGAATTCATATTATGGTTATTATGTCATTGCGCTGTAGCCAATACGCCAATTGTTGTATCATTTTTGCCATGTAAGTCTAATTATTGTATTATTAATTTAACGTTTAATTTACAAAATCGTCCCGATTTTGGCGGGCAGTATGTTAAACTTTGTACTTTGTTTATCAGCTGTACGCAGTGACTACTGCAATGCGACACGGGCGGATGACGTCACGCGCTTATCAAACGCTGCCGGCGGTCAGCTGGCCGACAGGAGACAAGTTTTAGTTTAGTTTCTAACCAGGCTCCGAGCGGAACTCTCGTTAAACAATTTCACTTCCAGCCGCGGCTTCTGGACAATTCTTAAATATGTATCATACTAATTAATTTAATCAGACTACCTGCGTCCATCTTCAATGGACTACTATTCCTTTCAAAACTAATTTATGGGCGTTATGGCCTCTAATACATCCGCACGTGTCGATCATGATCAATACATCTTAATATTTCAGTAAACGCATTTCAGATAACAGTATTACAGTCCACTTCTTTTGTATAAACAATCCAGCCTTTCCTGCATAGCGTCTTTGGAACAACTCGAGATCATCAAGAGCTTCCAAACCGCAACATGTAGAATGAATTACTTCACTATAAATATCGTAAGATACTGGATATATAAACATTTAAACGCTACAGGTTTCGTACTTGCTGAGACTCATTAGGTAAAAAACTATGATACAAATTTATGATACTTCCATCAACCACCAGGAAGTCCGTTAACACAAAGCGATTTCGTACTTGCAGAGCGGCTATAGCGTAACGCAATTAAAATATTATCTAAATTATTTAATCTGACATATTTTAGATCCTAAACCCTCTTCGCTAAGCTATTGGTTAATCGCTAAATATAGTTTTTCTCATTTATTGACGAATATATTGTGTAATCGTAAGTTAATATAGTATTGTGTGATTAATTAGGCATTATTAGTATTAAAGTAATGTAGGACACAACTACATTTTAAAATTTAATAGTGAATTAAATACTTTAAATTATTTTTGCAGTACAGTTGGTCACAAACCAACGTTAAATGTTCGAAACGCCCTGGTCATTTATAAGAAGGTGGTGAAAAGGAAAAGTAGTTCCATTAGATCGGTTCATCGCACACGACGCTAACTAACGGCTCTGTTTGATTTTCCACATGCCTTAGTATTTGTTACCGGCTTCTCTTGCTCGCTACCAACGGAAATTGGAGAGGAAAGTTTTACTGAAAACGCGAAAAACGTACGCTTAAAACACACAAAAATGATAGGACAGAGAAATAAAATTCTCAATAATTTAACTGTTCCTCCTGTTTCTCAATAACTGATTAAGAACAATTAGGTATACAATTATTGGAATTTTGAGTGAGGTGTGGGTCATGACAAAAAATGAATGCAGCAAGATTCAGAGTGCTGAAATGCAGTTTCTCCAAAATACTTTAAATTATACATTGCAAGATAGAATAAGTAAGGAGGATATCAGAGCAAAACTTAAAGTAAACACATAAATGAAATTATTTCAATTTACAGAAGACTATGGTGGGATCGCCTGCAAACGATGAAAGATAATCGATTGCCGTAAGCGGCACTGGACTAAAAAGCCTTTGGTAGAAGAGACGTGGGTCGCAAGATAATGAGATGAGTGCCGTAAGAGGTTTATATAATCTAAACCTTGAAAAAGAAAGAAAAGAAAAATATTATTAAAGGTTCGTGTTTCCAGTTGCTCTTAAGTATATTTGTGAATAGTTTTATCAACTTTTTTTAAATGTACTTAAGTATATACTTACGATGACAGTCTGTACACTCGACTGTACTTTTCATATATATTTAACAGTAGGACTACAATGTGTTTCTCTCTAGGACGATCTTGATATGCTATGGTTTCACTATTGTATATATGTGAAAGATAAATAATGTAATTATACATAAATATTATATAATTTATATAAAATATAATTATTATAATATTATGAATAAAAATATATAAGGTTAGGTTATATAATTTCTATAATTTTCAGACAAATTTGTTTTCGGTAAATGTATTATTATTAATTTATTATTCTTTTGTAAGCGTGATACTTAATTTTTGATACATTTTAGCCTTTAAATATCTGTAAACTGTCATAATAAATAAGTGAATTGAATTTTACTTTGTCTTGTTGTGGTACTTATCATCAAAATATACAATAAACGTTTTACATGAATTAAGTTTGTGTCCTAATATTTCACGCAACGCACTGAAAATAAAGAAAATTTAAATAAAAACAAAAATGTATCACCTTAGTTAAATTTAAATACTGACAAAAGTTTTAATTTAGTATTTCATTTACCTACAAAACTTGTTATTCATAGCAATAATAACATATCTATTAATAATGTAGCAATATTGAAAATATATTTTTAGTGAAATAATACTAGTTACTGTATTTTGAAATTTATTTACAAATACCGGGCTGTTAGGCGGTGATTGGTTGCTATAATTTATCGAAATCTCGTCGCCAATTTTTCGACAAAAATTCTTCAAGCCGCCAAAAAGCGATAGAATAGCGGCAAAACAGTAGCGGTAGATCTTCGCCGAACGATACCCGACACTTTAGAAAGTTTCGGATAGAAGCTTTAGACAATATACTTAATGTGTTACATTTTGGCACATATACCACAGATAATTTGAATGTTTTTTATATTAATTGAATTAAATGTTAATGTTTTAACAAATGGATTAAAAAAAATTTATGAACAACATATTGGTCGTAACGTTTTAGAAATGACTCGTATTTGTATTTGACTAATCGATATGATGTAACAATTAGAACAAACCAAACATTTATATACAATTTATTTTCACAACGTCTCTGTGTGATTTTAGTTTTATTGAATGATAAAGTAAATAATGCAGTTATGTACACTATGTAAAGGTAAACCTAAATAATTAATACTTTACCCAATCAATACAAATATTAGCCAGCGTTTGTGATAAAGGCAAACCTGTTGGTTGTCCACCTTCTGAGAATAATACTCTCTTTGAAACTATACAGAATCTAAACATATTTCGAGCAGTTCTAGACTGATAAATTTGTTTTAGTAATTAAGTAAGAATCTCCTTTGAAACGTTTCTTTAAAACATCAGTGGTTTATTGTTTCAGTACACTTTGGAGAAGATTAACCATTCTAACACTAACCATAATATCATTTAGGTTGATCCCAAAACGTTTTATTAATGTAAGAAAGTGTTTAGAATCTTTAACATTTCAGTTGTTATTATATGACTAAAGATTATATATTGATAATCCAGTTTTAAAAAATGTAATAAGTGGAACTGCGTCCTTACGAAGTACGGTAACCAGTACGGTAGGAGTTAATCGTGTTCTTACTTTATCTGGAATTATATGCTTATAGTTTACTAACCTTATAAATCGATAGTACACTAATCTCCATTTGTGGGTGGGGATTTTTATTCGACAAAGCATAATCATCCGAAGAAATCAAACAAAGAATATTCTCCATCTCACGATCGTATTCGTAACCGTAAAATAAAACGATTCCTCTCTCTTTATCACATCCGCTGATACTGAGTTGTGTGTTCTTCCATATAACTTTGAGCGCTTTATATTTTTGCTGTGTGATATTCTGTTTTATATTACGTTTCATTACACACTGCAGAATGGTGTAGGAATTATTTAGTTAGACAGTCGCGGTTATAATGGTAAAATCCGGGATATTTAAATTTCAGAACATTATGCTCTGTTCAATAAAAATCCGTTTCACTACAGTTTGTTAAATTTTGAGAATATCTATTTAGTTTCGAAATATCATCATCATCATCTATCTGTCCAGGATTAGGCAGGTTGCCTGCTCCGGCTTCACCATCTCTGTCTCGGTCTGCCAACATTTCTTCTTCCGGTTGGCTTATAATTCAGGATTCTTTGAATTCTTTCTTGAGACATGCTCATTCCATCTTTTTTATAGTTTTTCGCTAGTTCCGTTACTGGTTGTACTTTTAATTCCTGTCTTATATCTCTGTTATTTATGTGGTCTAATCTTATACAATTTTTCACAGATCTGAGATATTTCATTTCAGACGTTTCCATCAGTCTATAATCTTTCTTTCTTGGTACCCATCATTTTGGACCCGTATAATAACATGGGTACTGCCATCACCTTATAGAATTTTATTTATGTTTTTTTTGTGGTTTTTCCATTGAGCGTTCTCCGTAATGTCCTACATGTTCTTTGGAAGTTGTTTCTTTTTTTTTTAAATATCTTTGTCTTCTTCTTATGTAATATCTCAGCCTAAGTAATTGGAATCTGATATTTGTTCTAAAATTTTGTTTTGAAATATATGATATAAAATTTATTTACACTGAATTGTGATCTCAGAATTTCAGAGATCAAAGTGTTGTGTTTAAAATTATTTTTAAAAGGATAGTTAACGTCCGCAATAATGTAATGTGTAATGTTTTAGTGGATGGTTAGTGAGGATCGGTCAATAATACAAATTTTAGCTATTTTGCGTCGACGTTTCGACAATTATTTATTGTCATCTTCAGGACCTGTGTATGAAATACAATAGAACACGTTCACCCAAATATTTAATTGTTTCGTTATGTTTGATATTTCTATTGTATTTCATACACAGGTCCTGAAGATGGCAATAAATATTGTCGAAAGGTCGACGCAAAATAGCTAAAATTTGTATTATTGACCGATCCTCACTAACCATCCAGTAAAACATTCATTGATTGACGGTCACTAAAAATTTAAGGATGTAATGTGTAATAATAATGTATGTTTAATTGGGGGTCTTAAATGTGTATTTAATCTCACAGATACTATTTATCACATTTCCGGGTATTCACAATGCTCCGACATACACGAACATGCACAAGTTGACAACAGACAACATAACACCAAACTTTCCTATGCACGTATTTGTAACATGCAATGAGAAACAACTTTACAAATTTGAAAGAATCAATATTACAAACACTTTTATAACACTACGAAAAAATGTGTTTCAGATGTATTTATCTGTATTATAAAGTAAATTAATCAGTCAGATAACACAGCTTCCTGGTTGTTAGGCGAGCCAAGAGATTAAAGTACCCAGTGCCTAGTAAACTATATAAATATCACGAAATCCTAATTTAATCCCAGAGTAAGCGCTATTATTTAATTTCCATGTCGCAAGCGCTATGGAAAAGGAAGCTGTTTCATGCGGGATTATAAAATCGTAAATACAATTTTTTTATCATCAGGTAGGCATTTACGTAGTCTTACTTAAATAAGCACACGAGTGTATTGCCAGGAAAAGAATATATCTTTGACTTATGGATAATGTTAGCAATAAATTCTGATCTTAAATATATTATAATAATTTGTTCTAACTATTATACCGTTAAGAAAATATAGCTTGTAATACCTGCAGTTACATTCCCGAGTATTCAAAGGCTACGACGTACACGGACATGCATAGTTTGACAACAGACAACTCCAAATTTTCCTATAGATTTATAGTCCTCGACTTCAAAATCTCGTTCCATTATTTTTGCTTAGGTTTTCATCGTTTTTGATTCCCGGGTGGAATACATACTACAACTCGTTTACTCTATCTTTTGTCTGACATGCGTATTACATTACATTACCTAATTGTTTCTTTCGTTTTCCTCCAAATTCGTCGTTTCCACCTTAGGCTTACATTTTACGTTTGGTTCCTTACTCGGCTTCCTTATTTATATCCTGTACTACCCTAATAATCCACTTATGAAGCCAATGTATTCTGTTTAAGTTTTAGTTATTATTATTCCCGCTGTACAATGTTTACACATTTTCCGTAAACAAAGATTACAGAAGTGATTAAATTCTCAGTTTTCTCTGCTGAGAATTTAATCACCAAGATCTTCTTCCAAAGTCCATCCAAAGGTCTTCTTCGACCTCTCGTTCCCTCAGTATAGTCTGAATTTCTTCTATCCAGGTGATTGGTGGTGTTCCTCTTTCCTTTTCTCTTGGTGGGGTCTATTCCATAACTCTCCTTGGCAATATTTCCTGTGTCATTCTTTTCGTGTGTCCATACCATTGTAATTTTTTTTTTATATAAAACTCAACAATTTAATTGTTCACATTCATTCTATCGTTAATGACTTCATTTCTAATTTTCTTACGAACGGATACTCGTGCAGAATGTTTAATTTTAGTAACATTCCAAATATCTTCCAATTTTACTTAATTTTGCCACACCTAATTCCTAATAAATACTTTTGCTTTGTTTCTCAGTTTAAATTTGTTCTTGTTCATTCCTTATACATACACTTCTTTATGTTAAATTCCTGTTACAATTGAAGAACAACAAACATTTACAGTGTAGCGTGACAGATAAACGCATAATAATGAATGGCATTGATCATTAGAATAATAAGATTATAACATTTAAATCCGAAGAAAGCATTAAATTTAATATAAAGAATTAATTCATAACAATTGTGCAGAACAATCATTGTTATTAAAAAATATAAGTTCAAATAAAAGCGAGTTACTAGTGATGAATCATCCAAACCAGTCTAATAACCCAAGGTTTTAAAATATAACCCAGGAAGGTAAGAAGTATATAAAAAGGCAACACAGAATATGAGTAAACCCACAACGAGGATAATTAAATGAAAAAGAAACCTTGAATAAGGCAAGATCCACCATAAAAGGTGAAGTATTTCTAGAAACCAGAAGAAGATGAAGAAATCCCAAGAAACCCGATGGCATCAAGAAGAAGAGGGAGAAGATACAATTTACAATTCCAAGAAGACATAAGAAAAGAAGACACCATTGAAGAAAGAAGAAGAAGACAGCATCCTGAAGAAGAAGGAATGCTCTTATAAAAAACACCCATATCCCCATATCCCAATCTAAATAAAAAAAAAAACACAAATAATAAAAAGTATAACGAACTAGTCTTGAACAGTAACCACATGTACAATAAAATTAAGAGAAAAAAGTGTATAGAGTAAGAGTTGCCAGTGAACCAAGATGAAACAATAATATAATGCCCAAAGAACAAATCTTCATTTTAACCCACAAACCAATTTATTGATGTTAATAAGACTAAACAACCATTTAGGAATAGCATCAAAAAGTGTAAAGTGAACCAGTGCTAGTTTGGGTATTATAAAAAAATAAACCTTACGTTTCATCCTTGGCATCCACAAACTGTGTATATAATGAAATACACAACTTTAAGTGACTTATAATTTGTACCAGTGAATGTGATACATTTAATAATAACAAGCTATAAATCTGTTTGAAGTAACATTTCTTTAAATAATGAATAAAAACAGATTTAAATATACAGTGACAGGGTACAATTACCCAATACCATTTTTAAAAGACAGTTTAAAAAACTGCATCGTTCAATTTAATATAAGACATAGCAAATAAGAATATAGGTATAAGGTTTTGTGAATATAGAATAAGGATTTTAAAAATGTTTTAGGTATAAGGACATTTATTAAGTTTGGAACAACTAACATCATAACTGTAAATATATTTATTACTTGTATTTATAGTAATAATTAAGTAAGATGTTAGATGGAAAAAAACTTCCTTTGGTAAATAATATTTCTATGTTAGTAATAAGTGTTGATTGTAAAAAAATGTCTGAATGGTTGAATACAACCATCATTTGAAAATGTTTCTTATTTGTTTAACTGTTTATTGTATTGAAACCAATACTAATTATTGTTATGTTTATTTAAGAAAATGTTTAGTTTATAATACCATGTTTAAAAAGTCTTAGAGGGTATAACACAGTATGTATTGTTTGTATAAAAAATTTGTAAGAAAAAACTTATTAAAAAATCTAGGCAAATAATGAAAACCAAACTTCATCAGAACAGAGAATTTACTCACTTAAATACATTTAAACTAAAGGGATTTAGATAAAATAAACCAGAGATGAAGCCATATAATTACAGATACCACTTAGAAGGATTGTGTAAAATTATAGCCAGGATTATAAATAAAAATGGAAATGACAGAACTCAAAAATTTGGAGAGGGGAGTCATATATTCCAACATAATATTTTAAAAATTAACCAATTCAAATAATTACCAGAAACTAAGGGAATATAAACCTTTTAATACAATATGAGATTATTAATCATAAATATAACTTAAAAATGGCAGAATTTGCATAATGACAGGAAGCTGATTGTGAAAATTTATCAAATACAAAATGAAAGTAAAATTACCAATTTTAGACAAAAAACATAATAAAACGGCATTATTCAATATTAAAATACGCCGAATGAACTGAAGGATCAAATTAAGTAACATCTAGCAAATAAATTTGAATAATAACCAAAATTTAGGCAGTTATATAATGTAATTTAAAACATGCACAGGATGTAAAGTTAGATTTGAACAATGTAAGGAATAATATTGTATTGGCTAAGATTTTAGTCGAAAGTGAAGGAAGTAGAGAGTTGATTATTGAACGTGATACTGTGAACTTGACGAGCGAATTTTAATCGAATTAACCTAACTTATAGTATCGTAATGGCGAGTCAGTGAACGACACAATTTTGAAAATCGCGAGTGTCGAATAAAAACATTTTGTAACATCGACCGAGTGACATAAACAATTACCAGAGACGAAATAACATTATACAGCACCTAACTACACCAAATAACATCATTAAACACCAGAAAAAAGTATACACCATAACCATAAATTAGTGCCTGAATGATAAAAAGTGAACGGACTTATACATACACCGATATACAAAATACAACACAAAAACTTCACTCAAGACACTACACAACATCAGAAGGAAGATTTGCTGACACCAGGACGTGAATACTACAAGAAAATCTCTTTATTGGAACGTCACATTTACTAGTGACATTTTAGCAACTCGACGGCAGCCATTTGCAATTGTCGTCAACACCGCCTTCTAGTTCCACCAGCAATACGGTTCGACAACAAATTATTTTATTTCAATTTCTATTCAATATATGTACCTAGTATTAAGAATTACTTGTTGTAACGTTATACTTTTTTAATATTGGCCCGATTTCTCTGACTTTAACCATAATTAGCTGTTAAAAGAACCTAATTCCATTTTATATATCAAAAACTTGTAACATTTTCGATACCCTGAGAGTCGATTTTATAATCGACAAGAGTCTTATAACCAATTATCTAATAAAACATTTATACTTTTCACCTCAAAATAGTCCTTTCTTTCTTAAATATAACCATTTACAATTATTTTAATTTAAACGATAAACTACAAGAATTTCACCACATCAGAAGGAAGATAACCTCCAAAACGAAAAGTAAACAAATATCGATTGTACCTGGGGTCAATCTTATGAGTGGTTGGAGTTTATTAAAAAATACAAGAACATTAATAAAATTTCCTAGAGAAGTGAGACACGTTTCAAAACTTCATGAAACACAATTAATTAATTGATTTTAATTAATTAATCTATAAAATAAGAAATTTTTTTTTGAGTTATAAATTTTTTTTTCTTCAAACACAATTTTTATTCCTTCCACAAACATTTTTAAAAAACATTTTTGTAACACTACCCCTATACAGATTTAACACTATGTAACAGGTTTCGTTACAATTGGACTCGATCAACAGTGAAACTAAAGGAAGAGTTTCAGACCAGGAAGACTTTGAAAACAACACCAAGTAAACGCCAGAATAGAGATCTTTTACAACAGTAATGTGAAAACACATTTCGAGCAGTAATTAAGGCGTATTCACTTCAGATTTAACAGGGTTTGCTGATTAAAAAGTACTAATTATGAAACACAGATTGACAGTAAACATCTGTTGACAGTTATAATAGGTTGACTAGTAACATCTTCTTTTGTTCAAATTTTGTGACAGTAAATATTATAGCATCGCATAAAAGACTACAATATACAGGAACAAAAATTTGGAAGTGTTTTGTAATTATTAAGAACTCATCACTCTTCACGTGTAGCACACAAGGATACAACGTAGTTTCTACTAAACAATAGGGGAAATGTCACACACTCCCATTTAGATGAGAAATATTGTGCTTTAAGGTTTAATCTTCATATTTGTCATATGTGTACAATGGGTGCGTTGTATTCAACTGTGTAGACTCCTTTGTTTTGAATTTACTCAAAGATAGTATAATCCGGAATATAAAATTTATTGTACGGAATATAAATACTATAATAACTTCTTTCAGTTAGACGACAAGTTAAATGACAAGACTGCAGCCGCTGGTATACTTCTCATAAAGGAGATTCAGTTGATAGCAAAAATATAGTTATGGATTATGAAAATTATAAGAACATTAAAAACTGTGTAATTTCTAAGACAATTAAGTTAATGGATTGATATGGGGTCGAGATTGTTATTACTGTTTTGTTTATTATACATATAGCCTATATATATATATATATATATATATTATTATTATGTAACTTATTGTTACATTTATTGGTATATGTTGTTTGTCGTTGCATATGTTATTACATGTTATATTTATATTGATGTTATACTGTATATCTGCACGATGTGTATTTATTCTGTTTGTGTTGTGCTGGAAAACATTTCTCATTTTAGTTTGCATTATTTAAACAAATATTTTTTGTTTATATAATTAATTTGCATTATTTGGTATTTAACCAAATATTTAATGTTGTTTTTAAACCGTACGAGTTCCTGTGCATTTTGTTGCAATGTTTGTCTTCACTAAGCACCTTTCAGTTTAATATATTATTACACTACAGAACAATCTACGTGTTTCTCCAACGATCCAGTGGAATACGGCTGTACTGTTATGCGCGTACGTGATTCTCAACACGCGTTGCGAGATGGTTCCGGATTCACCTGTCGGCGCCAGCTGTGTGTAAGGCCGCAACCAATTATGTTCTGGTGTTTTCTAGTAGCATTCTTGACGCGCAGTTAGCGAATTTTCTGGAACCCCAGCGGGGTGTAAATACAAGTACTCAGAGACGTTCAGTTTAGTTGGAGTTGCGAATTATTATAGTGCGGTTTGTAGTATTGTGGCGAAGAATTACATGTTTCATAATTGTGCCAGACTATTGTAATACAATTGTGTTTTATATCAGTTAATATTTTTATTGCGTGTGAACAATTTTTAATTGATTTGTTGTAAGAGACTGTCTATTTAATTACAAACCGCTTAATAGTGATAATTAAAGCTGGTGATTAGTGACGTGACTGGTGTCTTGTGTTTTGTTTTCCACTGTGCCATACGACGATCACTAGACCGTCGTAACAATATGTTATTGCATGTGTATGAGAACTTCTGTATGATGTACAAATTCATTTTCATAATTTTTGTGGTCGCTAATGATCGATGCTGATGCAGCGACCTTATAAAAAATAAATTAAAAATACTTCTCCAAAATATGAACTCTGTATCAAACACATACACACACACATTTATGCTATTTTTCAGAAGCATTCAGATTGCACTCTTTATGTTATGCTGTATTCTAACAAGAGGTATTAGTCATAAATTTTACTTACGTACAAATATTAGTCATAGATATTATTATATATATAAACTTTCACATATGAACTTACTTTCTTTATCACTTCCTCATACGTTTCGAGGTGATGTGCCTCTTCCTCAGTGGGAGTAAATACATACTACAGTACATACATACATACGCGTATTTTCTCCCACTGAGGAAGAGGGACATCACCTCGAAACGTATGGGGAAGTGATAAAGAAAGTAAGTTCATATGTGAAAGTTTGTATATATAATAATATTTTATAAAATGAACGAAGAGGATGAATCAACAAGATAATTATTAGTCATAGGTTACATAAACGACGGCAGTATTTTTTAATATTAGGCCTGTATATTTAACTAGAATCTCCTAACAATTAATAAAAATGTTTAATATTATATTTTTAATTCTTTATAATTTTTATAAGACGTAAAATGGAATAAAATTTTGCAGTAGATAAGGGTGATAATCTCGCATTTTAGTAACTAAGTAACATTGGAAAAGAATAACAATTTTATTTAAATTTATGAAAATAATGTAACTCGTAGAGAGAATTGTAGAAGAAATTGTACAATACGTACTATTTTAAAATTACTCTTAAGCCACCTGTTCCAAAGTAATTTATTAGATTTTATTTATGATTATTTTTCATTGACAGGTTACTAGTCCAGTCGCAAAACCCAATCTAAAAGGCCAGGTAATATAATAAATATTTTCTTTTGTATTAATAGGATCAGTGAAGATTTTTAAAGGTGATTGAAAGCAGTGTAACCGTAAATAATTGAAACACAAAATGTACAGAATTATTCCATCAACTAAAACAAGAATTGTCCCCAAGTCTCTAATCTTATCTAACAGTTTTCAACTGATGTCGTAATGAGAGTATTATGACAACAGGGTTGTATCTAGGCAGAAACAACACAAGCAAGGGTAATTGCAAAACGGCAATTGCAGTAATTCTAAGTAAAAGTATGTCCGTAGGAAACAGCAAGGTCCAATTGCATCACTTCCGCCATAATAGAAGTAATATTTTTTGGAAGTATTAGAGTAGAGTATGGATTTTTCAATTATAGTGATCAGCAAAAAAATTGCATCATAGGAGAGGACGCACAAAAAAAAATTTTTATTTCAATTATTATTCTGAATAGAGTGTTAACATGAATAGTTTTGTAAATAAATTAATGCCCGACAATTAAACGTCTGCACTGTAGGATTCCGAGTGTACAGTTTTATAAAACTTTTACACAAAGGAAATCAAGCACAACCAAGCATATGGTTTTTGAATGTCAGTCCAATAATGTTGCTGATAATTCAACTAGCAATTTCGGGGTATTGCTGACAATTTAAGTAACAACTAAAAAGAAAACAATTTCAGTGTCTCATGCTACACGAAGCAAGGATGGGAAAGGAAAGGAAATTTAACAAACGATTGTAATATATTTTGTTACTGAGTAAAAGAGAAATGGAGTGGGAAAATTCATGAGGAAGAATACAGAAATGATGCCACAAGTTTTTGTTGTAAACGAGACAGAAATGGCACATGAGAACCATTTGGATATGGTTACAGCATTATAAAACTTAACACGGGTTAATAAAAGATGTCCACAAGAAAATTGAAAAATAAATATTGACTTGTGTTAACATAGTGTATTTTACTTTCGAGGGTCATTTGAAAAGTTCGCGGAGCGACAAATGTAGCTTCGCGGTAAAACTAAAATTTTTTCGTGTGCTGCAAGATTTGTATTTTATGTAAACTCCTGTTAGAGAGAGAGAGAGAGAGAGAGAGAGAGAGAGAGAGAGAGAGAGAGAGAGAGAGAGAGAGAGAGAGAGAGAGAGAGAGAGAGAGAGAGAGAGTGAGGGTGGTCAAATAGTGGGGTGAGTGACTGGCTTTCTCGTAAAGGTTTAAAGAGCAGAGTCAGTGTGTGTATGGAACTGCAAGTGAGATGATGCTAGTGTGCTAATTTTCAATGTGCAGTGATAGCAGCAAATAAACAAAATTTAATTCAGATTATTTTGGTTTATTGTGTTTATTGTGTTCACTATTTAAATACATCACGTAACATCATCAAGTTATTCATTGTTTAGAAGCTGTTTAAAATTGGCAAGTCATACGTGTTTTAAAAAACTGACTAAATCAAAATTCGTGTTTTGATTCTTTGTTAAAAATTGTTTAGCGTTAACGGAAATTCAGAGCGAAATTTTAAATGTGTTAGGAGATGCTGCGACTTCAAAACCAACGGTTTGTCGTGGTCGTACGAGCATTGGATCCCCTCCCGCACAGGACGCCCCAAAAACGCAATAACTCTAGATGCGGCAGCCATCTTCCACAACGCTTTTCCACACCAAGTTCCAGAGTTAAAGTTTGATGCACACGCTCATGTAAACAGCCTATGATTTCAGCAACGTCATCCACTCCTCAATCTGCGATGGTGTTCCCTATAAAATTTTTTCAATAATGGCATTTCCTGTTGTACTTTTTGAACGTGCACTGCTGGGATCGTGTTCAGCGCTTGTACGACCACGTTTAAACTCGAGTGCTCCCCACTTACCGTTGTTTCTGAAGGCGCAGCATCTCCTAACACATTTACAATTTCGTTTTGATTTTCCATTGGCGCTAAAACGTTTTTAACAGAAGATTCATCACAACACGATGTTTGATTTTGTGCATTTAAAAACAACCGTTAGAATAAAATTTCAAACAGCTGAACTAAATGAATAAGTATTACCTTCTTAGTCCGTCCTGTGGCTTCCCTATATATAAAATTTAAAGATGTAAAAACAACGCGTTTCAGGACTTAAGTTCCATCATCACGTGTGTTTCACTCGCTGGAGGTCGACAACACATTAAGACACAACACATATTTAAACACACAAAAATTAATTAACAATACCGCGCTAAGTTCACGGTGCGCAGAGTACGGTGTAGGGGCAGTATAGATATTACACCGTGAACTTAGCGCGGTATTGTTAATTAGTTTTTGTGTGTTTAAATATGTGTTGTGTCTTAATGTGTTGACGTCCTCCAACGAGTGAAACGCACCTGATGATGGGACATAAGTTCTGAAACGCCTTGTTTTTACATCTTTAAATTTTATATAAGGAAGCCACAGGACGGACTAAGAAGGTAATACTTATTCATTTAGTTTATTCTATTGTGGCTCGGATACGAATATGAAGTATTTCAAAATCAAACAGCTGGTAAAAAGTGGATAAATTGACAGATATATCTGGAAATTAACAGGTCTTCAGGCGAAACATACGTCTTGCAGCTCACAAAAATTTTAGTTCTAACATTGAGCTATAGATGTCTCTCCGCGAACTTTTCAACTGGCTCTTGTACAATATATAAAGACCAAACGAATATCTAAAACATGACAATTTAGAAACAATGAAAACCAAGATATACTATAACGAAATAATATATTACGGGATGAAGACACAATTGAAAGGTAAAAATTATTTCTCAAAACTGTTATATAAAACTCATCTCTGTATCTGTAAGAGGGTTATATACACTCGTTTCTGTGTAGACTGAGTAAGGTTATCAACCCCAGTGATGATATTACTAGTAGAACGTAATATTAACAATGGACGTGATGCGTAAGGCAAGTGAGAAGGGTTTGCTGCTGCCTCACCCCGTAACAGACGGGGTGTAATAACACATCTAAATTGCTTGAGGCAGTTTAATTCACTGGATAGACTTACACGAAGATTAACAGCGACTTGTTCCCGGGGTGTCTTAACAATAGGTTTATGGAAACAGAACTTTAAGACGCTGCTGAGTTTGGCAAGAAAAGTTAGTAATTTCACGTTTTTTAGTTATAATATTCCACCACGTATTTCTGTATAATGCAGTGTCCAATTAGATTGCATCAGAATACACCACCTCAACAAATTAGAACATATTGTAACGTTTCATCTTTAAATATAATTCCTTTTAAGTTGTTAATTACATATATTGCGTTATGGTAAATTCATTTTACTAACCTAGGCAACATATTTTAAGACTACAGGTGTTCTGCGGTACAGAAACTTAGGAAACTTAGGTGTTGCGTATTGCAAACAGAATTGTACCCAGACTATAAAGCCCCTCTTAGCAGAATATCGTGTAACGTATCAAAATATTGCGACTATCTTGTAGTGCAATGTTGGAAATCATCGATCCAACAAGAAAAGAGCTTTTTTTAGGGTCAGTTGTCCAATGTAGAAGAAAACAATAGCAATCCAATTTGTCGACAATGGTGTCTACCAACAGAGAGTAATGAATTAGGAAGGTCTGCAAAAGTTTTAAGTTAACTTCTGTATAAGGCCAAGTCTCAAATAGAATTTGTGATGGCGCACTGTTGTAGATTCTGATTTCATGTCTATGTGAGTGTGTTTGCGCGAGCGCATGTGCGTGCCTGTGTGTAATATAACATAAAAGGACATTAAACAAGGTGATATTTAATTAGACTGGTAGAGAGTAATGAAATAGTTTATTGTACATGATGAGGGGAATACACAGCATTCACAAACATTACAGATTGTGTTCAATCACATTGTGCCTAATATCTGAAAAACTTGTGTAATTGTAACACAGACATATAATAAATAATATGAGACAGTCTTATCATACACCTATTTATGTACAACCATGCTTCTCTTTTGTTGTTACTTAGTGCACAATGGAGAATTAGGATTGGGAACCCACAGTCCTCGTTTACTGATTCCTGTCTCTGTTTCGCTGGTTGTTGTTGTACTGTACCAAAAATAATGTTACTGGTAAACACAGGCCAACCATCTGAAAACAATACGCACCGTCAACCACATTACATGTAATTGTTGGAACAACTTTTTCAGTTTAGTTTTACCTTATGATATGGCGAAATAACTGACATTATTCTAAACGGAACAGAAAGTATTCAATTTTTTATTTTTTGTATTCTTTTATATAGCCCAAATGTACCATAAAATGTTATTATCTATATTCTTAAAGCGATCGATTTCGGTCACAGACCATCATCAGGTTATATTCACAATATTATAAATCACTATTATTTATAAAAACGACTTTGTAGACATTGTTAATTTTGATACATTGTTAATTATCATTTTTACTAATTTGATCAAATTTACAATTTGATAATTAAAATTGTAATTCAATTTTCAATTTTATTTTAAATAAAATGCACAGAGGTATACCTAAATATATACATGTACCAATAATTAACAAGACTGAGGTTGCTATCAAAACCAAAGCTTATGCTGAATGCTACTGGCTTAATATCGAAATAAGATATCAATATAAACGGAAAAACATAATTCTTAAAAACTTAGAAAAAATTAAACAAAATTTGAATCAGCAGAATATTATAATATAATAGAAAAAATACGAAATGAGATCTCTACCATTGCTTCCACAAAAAAGAAAGTTATGTTCAAAAAACTGAATGATTTAATAAACAATAAGGAAGAAGATTACAAAAAGAAAGTTAAACCAATTCATACATTCTATCCTCGAATAATTAATGAAACAGAAATGAAATTATCAAATACAAAAAAAAAAAACTTTTAAATAAAGGCACTAAGTTTAATTTATTACCAGACACTACATCCATTAAATATTCCGAAGATTTAGTAATTGACTCTGAAATAAACTTATGAAAAATAAACTCAAATGTTCAAGAGAGAATACGACATGAACTCGCTAATAATATTGAATCCATTCTGAAAAAATGTAATAACCAGAAATACAAAAAGAGACACAGAATACATAACAAACACAAAATAACATTAAAATCACTTAAAAACAAATTAATTAAAAACAACTGTGTTATTATACCATCAGATAAATCAAGAGCTGTCGTAATTATACAGAAAAATGAAATCGATCAAAAAGTGAACACCTTTTTAGAAATGAATAAAATAGAAAAACTAAATAAGGATCCTACACCACAATACAAAAAAGAAATAAAGGAAGCAATTGAAAATTCCAACATAATAAACCAAAAAAGAAAAAAATGGTTAACAAAACACAAAATGTCTGCACCTAAATTCAACCCAATTCTGAAGACACATAAAGCTGAAAAACCAGTGCGTCCTTTAATTGATTGTAGAACAGCACCTTCATACAGAGTGGCCAAATTTCTACAACATTTTATCCAAGATAATATCACGTTATCATCGAAGTCTCAAATCAAGAGTAGTTTTGAATTTACTAGTAAAGTGAAAGATTGAAATGTACCTAGCAATAGTAAATTTATATTGTTTGATGTTTCTGACATGTACACCAGTATACCGAGAGATGACTTATTATTAGTTTTAAAAAAGAATTTAGAAAAAAACCAATAAATTACAAAAGATGAAATTGAAAGTTTGATCAAATTAGTAAAAATGATAAATAACCAAAATTCCATATATGAAAATCACCACTATGGGAACAAAAATGGTCTTGTAATGGGGGCTCCACTTTCATCAATCTTAAGTGAAATATACCTACATCACTTAGAAGATAATTTTATACTCACTACCAAAAATCCATTTATACAACGCATCAAATATTGGTACAGGTATGTGTAGGTGACGTCATCTGTTTATTTATAGGTACTGCTAAACAAATCAACCAACTTCTAGCATACATTAACTCCATCAATTCCGACATTAAATTTACAAAAGAAATAGAGAATAAAGGCGAACCAAACTTCCTAGACCTTACCATAAAACACCATGCAAGCAAACATCATTTCTCTATATACAGAAAAGATACTCAAACAGATATTACCATTCACGCAGAGAGCAACCATCCCTACTCACACAAAATTTCTGCATACAACAGCATGATACATCGAGCCCTCACATATCCTCTATGCAAGAAGCAATACGAAAAAGAAATATATATCATAAAACAAATAGCACAAAACAATGGATATCAGCCTCAAATGATCGATAAAATAATTAAAAAACAACAAAAAAGAAATAAAACAAATAACACATCAATCAAAAAGAAGAAAACCTATATACCTGCACATTACATTGACGACAACTCTCAAAATTTAGCTAAAACATTTTCAAAATATGACTATCAACTAGCATTTAGAACAAGCAATGTCATCTACAACAATCTGAAAATAAACAGTACAAAAAAGGAAAACATTTATGAAAAATCTGGAGTCTACCAATATCAATGTCAACCTACGAACTCCACAGAATGTAATGTACAGTGCAATAATAAATACATAGGATTCACTTCAAGATCATTTAAACACAGATATATTGAACATACAAAACATTCTCAACACTCAAATCCAAACTCAACAGTAGCAAAACACATAAAACTATAGTCTTGTGAATATGGTCCAATACAACAACATTTAACCGTATTGAAAACATGCAATGACAAAATAAGATCAAATATATATATGAACAATACCGAATATACAAACATATAAAAGAAGAAGGCCATGAAAATCTATTAAACGTTATGACAGTCTTCAAAAATCATATCACTTTTGAAATATTACGACAAAATCAACACTCAGTAATCAGCTGATATAATATGTAAACGTGAACACTCTATAACAGAATCAGTTCTTAGGAAGCTTTAGGCAACAACATATGTATCAAATTAACAATGTCTACAAATTCGTTTTTATAAATAATATTGTTTTATAATATTGTGAATATGCTATATAACCTGATGATGGTCTGTGACCGAAATCCATCGCTTTAAGAATATAAATAATAACATTATATGGTACCTTCAGGCTATGTAAAAGAATACAAAAAATAAAAAATTGAATTATAGCTACCATTAATAAAAAACAATAATTGTAAGTATAAAATACATAACATTATCATTAGAAAGTATTCATTATATTTTAGTCTACAAGTTACGTGTACAAGTTTTAATTGTAATATTTCTAAACACTTGGTTGCACACCATCTTGTGATTTCTTTCAAACTTTCTATATAACTACTCGTTTCAAGGATAAATCCTCATCATCCGGTTATATAAATCATCAGGTAGTCGATCACGTGTAGTGGTGCGCACCAAGTCGCGACCCGGCGTGAAGTGCTACAATAAATGTGTTCTTAAGTGACATACATAATTGGCATGTTTGGTAAAAATTATTGATTTTTTGACGACTTCTCCAGAAGGATTGGTGTTTTATATACCAGATGATGAGGATTTATCCTTGAAACGAGTAGTTATATAGAAAGTTTTAAAGAAGTCACAAGACGGTGAGTAACCAAGTATTTACAAGTATTAAAATTAAATACAGAAAGTATGTTTTTCAAAACGTGCTACTTGCAAAACTCTCTCATAGAAGTATACAGGTTACTTTGCAATGAGTTTTAAGTGTTAAGGTTAATTATAACGCCACATTCACTATTGGAATTGATTATTGTTACTGAAAAGTCGATAAGGTTATATCGATTTTGTTCTCAATTTCTACGTAAATCAACATTATGTTTTTAAAGTCTACTTCCGGTACGGATCGTTTCAAAAGTGTCTTGTATGACAACGTTTCACTAGTATTACAGTAACTGTCCTCAAGTCTAAGTAATTAATAAGGTGATGAGGTTATTTAGACCTGAGGATACTCACTGTAATATGAGTGAAACGTTGTCATACAAGACACTTTTGACGCGGTCCATACCGGAAGAAGACTTAAAAGACATAATGGACACCGGCCGCGAAAACTTACGTGAGAATATAGTAAATCAACATGTTTTTTCTAAATTTATTTTCTGTATTTGAGACTCAAAAATTTGCACTTAAATTGCCTAAACATCTGCAACCCTCCTTTATCTGAACCGTAATGTATTCTTACATTTTTACTGATACACTTGAGGTGTAAATTTCAACGTGCAATATTCCTGCTCCAAGTTGTCCTCCCCGGGAAGGACAACCACTATTGTTGTCTAGGAAGGAAATAACTGTTGTTATTGTCTAGGATTGGCGGTCTAATCACCGATCGTAGTCAGACAAACAGTAGTTTTGTAACATCAAATCTCGACTGTGGAAACAACACAATAAACATTTTCTATTGCTTTTTACTAAATATCTGCAGTCGCTTCACTGGTAGTCATAGATATTTTCAATCTATGACTTCACTGGTAGTTGCCAAAAACATAGCGTCAGGTACAGCGACAACATAATAACCCATCATCTGTTAGCTGTAATTTTGTACTTGTAAATGACATTAAATAATATTTATGGTCTAGTAAAAACACAATAGCGGCAGTTGTACCCGAAGACTACCCGATACTATTAGTTTTACATTCATTCGCTTCTTTGCAGCCTGAAGAAGATTCGCGACGCGAAATCGAAACGTTGCCGACGTAATGACGTTTAATACCAACCCACTACGGCCTAACAGCCCCGGTTTTCAGTCATAATTTTGAATTTATTGAAACTAATTGAATAGTAGTTTCTTATAATCAATTTTTCTTATTAGTTTAACTAAATTTGTGAACAAAAATAATTTGATAATTGTAAAATATTTTATCTAAACATCAGCAGAAAATTTGAGTTAAAACAATAATATATAATGTGCATGTAATACTGTACTTACAGAAGTGATCATTTTCAGATTGACGTCGAAGAATCCAAAAGCAGAAAACTGGACTTTCCTTGAAAAGAGTTCCCTACTGAACGCCACCAGCTTTTCATTCAGACATTTTAACAAAAGTTAACAAATATAATGTTAAGTAAGTTACATAAGTAAAGTCGACACAGTACGTTATGCTTGACAATTTTATGATATTAATTAAAAATTTACATAACTGTGATGTTTACTACATAATCTGAGTAGTATCCTATAGTAAGAACAGCTATATTTAAATTTCTGTTGAACTTAAAGATATCGTTCATATTAATTGAATGAAATGTTAAAGTTAAACTCAATGTAAATGTAATTTTTACTCATAATTATAAACAATTAAAATATTTTAATTTTACTTAAATTTATAAGGTAATTACAAAGAACATAATTCTCTTGGAAGACATCTTAAGAGAATAAGTAATTGTAAAGACAATTTTGAATGCTGTATACGTACAAAATAACCTAAATGTCTCTGCGTTTGCAAGATGTTGAGTCAAAATGACCTAAATATTGTAATTCCTTCTAAAATAAAGTGTACTTCTTTAGACTCTCCTTCAACTGGAGGTAGTCCAAAGGCTAAACACGATGTCAGGATTTCCTTAGGGCTTTGCTCGTATTACAGATTATATGTATAAGATTCAGATAATATACCAAAAATGTTATTTAAATGGTATGAATGAAATCCGCAGGAACTGGATGTTATGAGTATATTCGACAGGATCGCCCAGTACCGGCTGACTTGGTAGGAACATTTATGCCGAATGGATGACTGCCGCATCTCTAAAAAATTATGGAACTATTAGCCGATGGGACGGAGAGGTGTGGGACGTCCGAGGAAGCGCTGGAGTAACCAGCTCTAAACTTTGACTATTTGAGACCGGAACAAACTATCTTTGGTTTAATCCTTAAAGATGATGATGGTGATGATTGGTATGACAATTGGAATGACAAGAGGATGTGAGGTCATATAGGGTGCATTACGCTCAAAGCTAATACACTTGCTTTTCCTCCAGAAGGAAAGAACATAGTAAACATACACATTTGCAATACTAGTTTAGATGAAGTTTTGTCCAAGTTGAAGTTAATGATTCACGTGTAATTGCATATTACAGCAATTACATTCTGTACATTCAAAAATTATTTTGCCACAAATATATGATTGGAAGGCAGTTTTCATTACAATCAGTCTACGACGTTGATCCTTATGAGATTTTCAAATCGGAAGAGCAACTGGCAAAGAACGTTAAACATTTTTAAGAATATATTATAACATTTCGGTAAAAGCCTCTGCATGGTAATGCTGGCGGGCTTAATTTGAAGACCATGCCAAGCTGGTTGTCGACATTCCTGCAAAAGGAAGAACAGGACGCAGGAGGAAAAGTTGAAGCTGTCAAGGACAGCACTGTAGACTTTTCGTAGATGGTCAGCCGACACAAGATTTTCAGCAAAATGTTGACAAAGGTACTGGAACAGCGAAAGAAGAATGTCGTTCCCATGACGGACAAGATGTGTCCTACAGTTCTGAAAGATGCACAAAGGTGAATGTTGTGGCATAACTGGGAACAGTGAAAATTTGTAACAATTCTATTGTTAGTCGCTAATCGACTTGAAACCTACTCTGTTAGATTCATTTTCGTCACAGTCACAGTGTAGAGGAATTATGTCGGACCTGCGAAGTACATGCAACAGGTAAGGGCCCAGACATTTTGTGTTGGAATCGCGTCCAATAGTCATAATAGATTGTCACGATAGAATCGTGTTAGAACACTCTGGTACTTCAGCTACCTTACGAAGTGGGTGAAACAACTTTTCTCAGATCACGAAGTCACCACTCTGCGAAAACATTAGTTTACTTTTTCTGGCACACCTCTTGGAGTTTCGTTGAGAATTCATAGGGATCAAAAGAGGCATATCGAATTGACAGTTTGTGATCAATAGTTTATGCCATGTACTTGGTCTGATCTTTAAAAGGCACTGGACAGAAACTCTCTTTCCTCAGTCATACGGAATGGTTGAGACTTTTAATAGGACACTAAAACAGCACATGTAGACGAGAAAGAAACACACAGTGATCAGAGAATACCAATATTCCTAGTGGACTACTGGTAATCTGTACACGATACAACTGGCGTAGTTTACAAACACTGGTCTGTGTGTGTGTATGTGTGTGAGAGAGAGAACTAGAGAGAGAGAGAGAGAGAGAGAGCTGGTTTCCTCTGGACACAATAACAGAAAGAACAGAATTCTTCTAAACAAAATGCGTTGCTGGATAAGACAGCCAGAATGCAGAACGACATTTCTAGTAATAGTGTGGGTTTTATTGAAGAACAATGATTCAGTTATATTGTTACAACATCGTAGAACATTCTACGTGTTTTTCTCGGCTATTCCAGTGCAATCCGCCTGTAATGTGTGTGTGTTGGTACATATTGCTGCTACTTTGAGATGAAGGACAATTACATGACACTTGTCACGCGTCTGCAACAAGACTATTCCAGACCATACCGGTCCTCGCGCACTGTGTTCAAGGCCGCAATCAATTACGCTCTAGCCTTCCCTAGTAGTTGTCGCGTATTATGGATTATTCTGGAATCTCATCGGGGTATAAATACAAGCATTCAGCGACACTTCGTTATACTTAGAAGTATTGTGGCAAAGTGTTATGTGTTTTTTTAATTGTGTGGGACTCTGTTAGTTGACATTATTATTGCGTGTGGACACATTTTGCTCGGATTATTGTACAAATTGATTATAAACTGTTATTTGTGATAACTAAAGCTGGTTGTTAGTGACTTTATTGGTGTCTATTATTTTGTTTTCCACTGTACCATACGACGATTAAAAAACCGTCGTAACAATATAATTCAAACCGGAGTCGTAGTTTTCCTGAATCACCAATCTAAATGGAAAGACCCAAATACGGTGAAGTCGTAAAATGATAAAGTAGTTCATGCGATATAACAAAAACGGTAAATGGAATTCATGTTTGAAATGATAACGCAGCGACTAATTTCAAAATACGCTAACAGAGAGGGCAGTTTTACGCATGTGCGATTAAGTGCCAACCACGACAGTTATCACTTACTCTGAGATCTGTTATATATCGAAACATTCTGGCTGTTAACATAGGAATTTATTATTTTCCTTACGTCTAAAACATTTCCCTGTTACTTTTTCGTCAGATAAGTCGGGACCCGTAGTCATTTAACATTGTGGAGTCCCGCTAAAGAGACCTGTGTCTATGTGATATTGGACACCGTTAATTATTAATAAATATGGCATATTTCAAATTGTTTTCGTGTGTTACTATAACATTGTAATTTTGTGACTTTTATTACTGTATGTGTATAATGGGATATCCAGAGAACGTGGAGAGACATTTCCCTTCTTCACCACTATAGAGACCAGGCTGAGTCTAAAGAATTCACACTAGAACCACTATACGACACAATACCTGTCTGGACACGGCAACTTTAGTGGGAAACTGAACCAGAAGCTTAGTGCCCACATTGCCGAGAAGGTACAGCGGAAACTTCATTGCACTGCCTGGCGGAATGTCCAGCTTATGAAGTGGAGTGTCAAAGCCTGCTCAATCTTTGGGCCGACGCACCTTTAGCTGCACGGAGAAGAAATGTGGTTATGACATCACATAATTTTAGAATTTTTAACAACACAGCCAGAGCCATTGGAAAGGATAATGAACGGGCTAGGAATAGGGACCAAGTTACAAAGGCATAGGAAATCGTTGATCCCACATCGGGTGAAGAGAAAAAAATAAGTTGGTTGGTGCGCTAAATTCACGATAAACTGATAAGGACCATCTCCGAGGTAAAGCGTGGTGACAGAAATCTTGGGTAATAAGTCTTCGCGACTTACAAACCCGAGTGACGGTGGTCCGCTTCGGCCCCAACCAGCTGTTTGTGTATAATGCGTGTTGGATAATTGTATAACTAGCAGAGCTATTGCAATACGGGTTTTTCATTTAAACTCTTACTAACGATTTGGAGTATCGATTGCTTTTGAACAAAAATTTTTCCACTCTTTTTATTTTATGAAACCATAAGTTAGTCGTAACAATAAGTTTTTTGACAGATGGTGCTTTCAGAGAATTTATATTCAAGAGAAGGCGTCAAGAATACTTATGGCGTATGTAATGCCAATGTAAAAACAACTTACCTCTTTTTCAACGTCCTCTTGATGATCCTCATCTAATAAGTCGCTCACTAAATATGCAGTCCTTTTCGACTGCATAAGAAACCAAAAGCATTATTTTTGTGTGAAGTATGTAACTTTCTCTTTATAATGTGCATTACTTAATTGAGTAGTTTAGTTTCAAAACTAGATACATCAAAAAAATGAAAAATTTCTGGAGTGGTAAAAATCTTTATTGCATGAGAGCTGGTTTTGCAAACAAACCAGCAATTTAAACTCCAATTTTAATAAGGATATTGCAACAGTACAAATTTGTAGGGTACTGTGCATTGCACAATTAGTTAAGATAATTAATATAATTTAAATAAATAATCCATATTGATAGTAATAATAATAATTCGGATTGAAAACTGTAAAAGGGACAACAAAATTGCATGCTTGAATACCCTATTCCAATGCGCTACGAGGGAGAAGTAGAAACGGAAATACGTCGCATGCTGGATAATAACGTGATAGAACGGTCCAACAGCAACTTCTTAAATCCTCTTCTAGTAGTAAAGAAGAAAAGCGGGGATATTCGTCTAAGCCTGGACGTTCGGGAGCTGAATAGTACTATAATGAAAGAATGTGACTTTGCGCCTAATGCGGACGGGCTGTTTACAAAGTGTGAAGGAGCACGCTACTTGACTAAACTAGAACTACGTTCAAGTTTTTGGCAAATTCCAATCCGAGAAGAGGATAGAAATTTTACTGCATTCCTGTATAAAAATAAGTGTTACCAACATAAAGTTGTACCATTTGGATTAAGTAAGAGTTTGGCAGCTATTGTAAAATGTTTGGAAAGAACATTAGGCCCAGAGGTGGAACCTTATACGATGATCTTCGTGGATGATATTCTAGTAATATCCAAGACATTTAATAAACACATTTTAAATCTACGAACAATATTCCATAAGTTTAGGCAAGCAAACATGTCCCTAAACCTAAACAAATGTGAATTCATAAAAACTTCTATCCAATTCCTAGGACACATCATCTCATCCTCAGTTATACAACCAGATCCTACCAACATAACAAGTATAACCAACTTTCCAATACCCAGGAATCTTAAAGGTTTACGTGTATTTTTAGGTTTAACTGGATATTACAGGAGGTTTACACCATTATATGCCCAAAGGACTTAACCTTTGTTAGAATTGACAAAGAAGGGAAGAAAATAGAAATGAGATAAGAAGCATTAAGAAGCCTTCAACCAAGTGAAAACATCGAAGAAAATATCATGCTATATCATCCTCAACGAGAAGGAAAATTTTTAATTTATTCTGATGATAGTGATTACGCCGTGGGAAGTGTACTGTACTAGAAGGATTCCGAAGGAAAACTAAGGGTCATCGCCTACGCGAGCAGAGTTTTCAAAGGAGGAGAGCGGCACTACTCAACAACAGAGAAGGAGATACTTGCTATTGTCTATGCACTTAAACAATTTCGATATTACATTTATGGTACTCATTTTGAAATACATACTGACCATCAAGCATTGTCATTTCCACCGAAATGTAAAGTAAATGAACTCTCGTTTACTGAGATGGATTTAACCATTGGTGAGTACTCATTCACTATCAAGTGCTGCAAAGGAAAGATAATAGCGTTACAAATATATTACTGTAAGTTGTTATGTTAAAGAAGAAAGTGAGAAAATCTACAATAAGGAGGATAACGAAGTACGTCTATTACCTATACGATTTGAAGCTAGCAACGAAGTAAGAAGAATGCTACAAAATCTAGAGGGAGAATAAGATCAAGACCTTACGTTAGGAAATTTAAAACGTCAATCTCACCTACCAGCTCAATTTAAGCTACATAACAACATTCTTTTCAAATTAATAAGACATGATTGGAAAATTGTGTTGGCTAACGAGATGTTATTTAAACTGATAACACCAACTCATGAGAGCTTAGCTCATGCCTCTCCATTAAAATGTTATTTATCCCTTAGAGAAGATTTTACAATCAACAACATGTTTAGAAAAATTAAAAATGAATTGAAGAAATGTTATGATTGCCAGACTGCTAAGCAACCTAATCTTCACACATATGTTGAAATGCAAAGTATACAGAAAGAGGCGAAAGGGGAGTTGGTTGCAGTGGACTTCTTAGGACCATTACCACGATCGAGTCAGGGGTTTTGTATAGACGTGTTTTCTGTTAGGCAGTTCATCTGTATCCTATTATGCGACACACAACGAAAGCTGTCCTAAAAATTCTGTTACAAAAATATATTCCAATACATGGTAAGATGAAGAGGATTCTTAGTGACCAAGGAGTGCAATTTCAAAGTGAAATATGGAATAGAATATTAAGAGAAAATGGAATCCAACCCACACTCACATCCATCAGGGAAATTTAGCCGAGAGAGTGAATAAAGAATTGGGTAAGTACTTAGGTATTTACTGCCATAACCAACACAATAAGTGGGCAGAATATTTACCATTCTTTGAAAAAGGCATTAATGAGAATTATAGCGAAGCAACGAGCTACACACCGACAGACAATGAACAAGATCGTCAGCCAGACAGATTTTGGAAGCGGTATGTTCACAAACCTGTTAATCAAAACTTACCGGTACCTTTAAGAATTAAGATTGAACATGCTAAAAGAAGAATAATTGAAAAAGGTAATAAGAGAATAGAAAGATTCAATAGAACTCACAAGTTGCAGAAATTTAATGTGGGAGAGAGAGTATTACTAAAAACAAATCCAGTAGGAAAACGTATTGACAATACTGCTAAAAAATTCTTCAGATTGTATGATGGACCTCACACTTTGCTAAGAGAAGTTGGCAAACAAACTTTCATTGTATATGATGACACAAGACAGAAAGAAATTGGGAAGTACCATGCAAGCTCTTTAAGGAAGTTCTACGAGTGAATAATTAAGTCACTGTGACAGTTAAAGGTGAAAACTTTTAAGCGGATACTGCGAAGCGACGCAGCAAGTCAACATGTATGGGAGGGGAATAATTGGTTCAGCCCACCTCACATAAGAGTAGTGGTAAAAGCAGTATTCATTATTATGAGCATAATTACTGTAAATAAATATTGTATTGGTACAATGTACTGTACAATTTTGTCTAATGTAGAAGGCAAAAATTTAATAAACAAGTTTATTAAATTTTTATTTATTAAGCAGGGAAATAATGCAACAGTACAAATGTATAGGGTACTGTGCATTGCACAATTAGTTAAGGTTATTAATATAATTTAAATAAATAATCCATATTGTTAGATATAATAATTATTCAGATTGAAAGGTGTAAAGGGGATAACAAAATTGCATGCTTGAACAGGTTTGTCACGCCACACAGCTGCGTCTGTGTGTACACGTGTATCTTACGTGTGTGAGTGCGGCCATTTAATTCCTGCAAAGCATCACCCCTAAATAAACGTTATTAAATATATGAATTATTTAAATTGTTATAAGTGTATACGAAATATCACAAAACCAAATAGGCCACAGTGTGTATAATATAAAGACGCACGTGTGTATGAAAGATGGTGCGAAAATAATAAAAAGTGCGAATACAGTGAAAATAAATATAAATAAAGCCCATAATAATTAAGATAACGAGAAACGGTTTAACACAGTTGTACACATAACAATTACCGACCAGATGAATATCGGGTAATTTGCAAAAGACTTTGCATGTTGCGAAGACAAGTGAAATAAATGTGTGAATACTCGTGTTTATAAAAGGACGCCACGACAGACCTATTCCTGCAGAGAATTGTCGAAACATGAGTTTTGCCCCCTAGACTATAAATACGCGAGGCACATCAGCCTTGTTGAACTACAGAGGCAGCCGGAGGCTATGCCCGGCGACTTCAACTCTTTCTTGTCAGACCACAGTGGCAGCCGGCCGCTGCAGCCAGAGTCTATTACGGAGGACGAGGGAGCAGCACAATACATGGCATAAATTCCAGACGTAGAGGACGAGCCATCAGACTTCCGGGAGGAAACGGAGGACGAGGAAAGGATCCAGGACTTCACGACTACGCAGGATTCACCAACATCAAGGACTCAGGACAAGAATAGGGTACGCTGAGGAACCGCTACAATTAAGGTGAAAGAAAGCCATGTATTCCTCATCACAAAAGACTTAATCAAAGACAGATAAACATTGTCAAAAGAAAGACAATAATTTCTAAAGTTGTAATTTATAACTTGTAAATGTAAATGTTCTTGTATAGTAATTATAGCATAATTTTTGAATTGATAATTTATTGAAAACATTTAAATTTAAATTGTTGAATTATGAAAGCATAATTTTTGAATTGATAATTTATTGAAAATATTTAAATGTAATTTTGAAAGAATAGAAAGATGCTAAAGTAATTAATATAAATGACAAATCCATATGCAACAACAATAAGAATTATTTTAAAAAGAAAGATTTGAGAATATAATAAATTAATCATAATATACTGAGCAAGTTGAGAGCTATATTATAATAAAAGCAAATGTATCAAATGGATTTATAATTATAAGAGTATTTTATGTTTGTATGGAATATGCGATATTACGTGTATATAATCAACAAGTATGGGTACTACGACTACCCATACACATGCAATAATAATTAAGTTTTATTTCGCAATTTATTTTGAAATCTAAATTAATAAATTTTTTAAATATTTTAAACAATTTTACGTTGTTTTTATTATTACGATTACACCAATTGAAAATATAACGTTATAAATAAAATGTGCTACCCAACGTGTGGCTTATCAACGAAATGTTATAATATATCTGTTTTAGAAACTTGTGAAGTAGATAGGGGCATGTAGAAAGTAATAAAGCGTAGGAAAATGCAAAAAAATGTGAATTTGAAAAAAGTAGATATACCTTGTTTTGAAACTAGACGACTCAATTATACAATATAATTGCTGTTGTTACGTACCTCAGAAGTTATGTCATGAGACGTGTAGGCAATAATAAAAATCATAACATAACCATGTAAGTGGAGGAGTGAGAATGAAATTACAATACTTGATTCGAGACTAGTAAAATCAAGCACCGCTATGCACATCGTGATTCCATCAAATGATATCAAAAGAACACACAGGAAAATCTGCAGCGAAAAGTAACTGCTGATCAAATTACATGAAGAATACAGAAAGAAATGTACTTGATTAAATAACTTAATCTTTTCGACAGTCAAACATCTTAGGTCTACGGCAGGGTTTACAAACTTTTCAAATACCCGTTTATCATGTCTTTTACTTTGAATGAACAATTTTGCTTCATGAGGCAAAAGATAAACAGGAACTTTGTTGTTTAGGTAATCCAAATGCCAATTGATTAATTTATATTTACTTTTAACAAGAGAGAGCAGTGATATGATGTGAATTGTACAAGCGAGAAACGCGTAATGACCCGTTACTAGTCCAACTGCCATGGCTACACTAGGAATGAAAACACAATACGAAGCAAAGCCAATAAAAAGTAACGACAACAATGCGAAAAGTATGTAAACAAACAACTGAAGGTTTGAAGGGCTTTGATTCTGATTGATGTTTAATGAGTGCATTATATTTTCTACAGTAGAAAGTCTCTTAAACACTTTCAAATACGTCTTCTTTAGGAGAAAAGGTATGGCAGTAGCTGCCCACTGAAAAGCATAATTGACAATATCTCCCATTATAAGAGAAAAACAAACTATGTCTTTGTATTCAAAAAAGTGAAATAGTAATGTCTTGTATGTTTCGTATGACGAAAGTACCATTACAAATAAGCAATAGCTGAGATAAAAGGGTGATGAATTTGAGACGTTGAAACTCTCATAAGGAAATGTACCGGAGAATTTTGCAAAACTTTTGACGGGTCTCAAATAGACGGTCCCTTTAGGAAACATTTTTACTCACTGCCACGGGTAAGACTGTTCTACATACAACTTATTTCAATATGTCTGTACACAAGTTGTATACACATCTAATTTATTGATTTTATTCTCTACAAATGTCACGTGAACTTAATTTGTTAATGCTTTAACCTATAGCATTGCGTCGCTATGGAATTAATACTTGTTTGGTTACTAATCCATGTACGATATATTCTATTTTGCTGAATGTGTCAAGAATTATATTTCTTCATTGCTAACACGCGTTAAGTGCTTATTTCCAATTAGTAATACTATTTAAAACTTGAATATTTTTATAATTTGGTTATAAACATAAACATATGCTTTGGAGAAAATGTTCATAGGTTTAAATTAAAATTACGGTTTGTAAAGGTTATACACACTACAAAAATGTGTATTGATTTGTTGTTTTGTTGTTATTTAATTAATTACAGTTTTATTTTTTTTAAACTATTTATAATAGTTCAATATTGTTATTTATGGACGACAGGTTTTATGTGAATATGCAAGATTTTAATCTGTAAAGTGAAATTCATGAAGCTTAAAACTTCATAGACTATTGTTACGACGGTCAAACTGATCGTCGTATGGTGCAGTGGAAAACAAAATAGAGACATCAATGAAGTCACTAATAACAAGCTTTAATTAATCACAAATAACAATTCGTAATCAACTCGTACAGTAATTCAATTTAAATTTCCCCACACGCAATAATTTCAACTATAAAGAATTCCGCACTAATTATACCACAAAACCACTTGATATCACTTGACAAATCGCCAAACATAAACTGCCTCCCTAGGTAGGTATAAATCGCCTATTTATAGCCTGCAAAGTTTCAGACTAATGTTTCATAACATGCGTCCTTAACAAACGCTTGAAAACATTAGAGAACACTTGAGAGCAGCCCTGGCAGAAACACGCACCTGCTGGGCCAGTCGAGAAGAGGGTAGATCAACATTATTGATTTTACGAGAATGTTCCATATTGCGTAACGCTACTTCCGCCTTAAGCCTGTTCGTCCCAAACTAGCAAACCGTGTCTAAAGTAATACTTTTAGCCAGGCGATCTATGTGGACGATCCTGAATATCCGTTGCCCTTCCTGTTAAATCCGATAAGTAAGATCCGACAAAAACAACGGTGATACAATTTTTCATATTGTAAGGTCGTTCCCAGTTAATTTGAAGTTTAGGTAAGCGTCCTGGACGCGCTATGTGTTGTTCAACCAAACCTGACCTTCTTCTTGGAGGTCATTGTCTGCGAATGTCATACCGATTCTTCATTTTATCACTGGCTTTTTGTGGCCCTTGGGACTAAGTTTCAGGTGATGTGAACATGAAGTCCCCAGGAAGACAAACATAAATCCCAAACACCGATTTCTCTGGAGTCATGCCGCTTGTGTCTCGTACTGATTATCTATACGCCATGATGTACCTGTTTCCATCGTCAGTAACTGCGAAAGTTCCAGAATTGTCTCGAATGGCAGGCCAACGTTATACTGTCTCATGTTCCCCTTGCTTCTAGTTTATGGTCCCTTGTTGGCAGCACATATTTTACATGTTCGACACCAAGAATCACTTCATCCACAATGTCTGCAACAAATAGTTGATTATCAAATTCAAGCCGACCAAAACGTAGGTGTAATCTTGACTTTCCAAACACTTTTACAGGTCATCCAATAGCTGTTTGCAAGCTGCAAAACCACCAGATTGATTTTAAGCTTATAAGTGTTTTTTAAATAAAGTATATAACAAATAATTTTACTTCCCTACACCATGGATGATGAGATGTCGATGATCCCTGGAATACAGCTGTGGTTATTCCTTCTGGATAGACTTTCAGGATATCGCTGCGAACTTCTCCTCTTTTCCGGCATTGGGTTGGGTAATTCTGCAATTGGTAGTGAACTATTTTTAATTGTAATTTATTCAGTGTATTTAGTATACACAATATTCCAGAAAATAGTAACTGTCTTTTAAATGCTTATGCGGATGATCTTGTACTATATCATATTAGCACTGGATATTCAATCAACTCAAGAACTTTCCGACTTGTTATCGTGCGCTTTTGTAGACCAATCGTCTAGACTAGCAGCAGCAACGATACGTTATCGAGTTCAGAGAGAGGCTGAATGATATGATATGACGAATAAACTCAACTGAGAATTTAGCCAATTTTTTTTGGCAGAAATATTACCCTTGCGGCTTAAGTTCAAATAACATTCTTCCTGTAAAGTAAATACAGTCTGCGGACAAAGTTAAGCTTGCTAAAAAAAGACAGCCTAATTTTATTACTTTCCTTTCGGGTCATAAAACTATGTTTATGTAGAAACCCATATACTCTTATTTAATTTTTGAACAAATATTACACTCCTTAGGTCTTTTATTTATGCGTATTCTTGTGTAAGTCTCATGTTAGATATTTTATTTTACAAAAGTTATTTAATATAATATTATTATCCCGGAACATAGTTATACATACCCGCACACGCCTACTTGTCATATGCCTACACATATTTTTTGCAATATTTCACAACACTACTTCTTTTTTCTACTGTCAAAATTGACTTAAATTAACAAAAATGTATTAAATCTAATGAACAGTTTACAAATAATTAAGTTTTGTTTCGGTATGAACAATAGTAGAATTTCAAAATTACACAAAACAGTAAAAATAACATAATGTATATACGCTTTCAGTATCAGGTGTGACGCGGTTTGCAAAATACTTTTCAGTTCTTTATATTGTAATAGCTTTAAAATTGTGTCAAGTAAAAAATCACGACCACGACATGGTTTGAAGTCGGCGCGGCGGCTGCTAAATTATAGCTCCAAGTTACTATAGTCCGCATCACGTGCCGCCGGTGTTTGACATTATTGGCTTTTGTTTTGGGGCAAACAACGACAATCAGGTCACCGTTTGTACACTGAACTGGGTCAGCCTTATTAACTCCGAGAAAACCACTTTTCTATCCGTCCATTTGTAACGCACGTCGTATTTCTCGTAAACAGATTTTACCTAATTCCACTTTAAATTATTTACAAAATCTATTTATCCTTCCATTGCTTCTTACAGTAAGTTATACTAACATAGATATTCATGACCATTTAATGACCACTGAATACTTTTAAAAATGGAAAATATACTGAATTTACCGTGATGTAAAAATGCTACTGTAATCTTAATTATGTAATTATTATTAACACTTTCCAGGCCGTAGTATAGTATTGTTAACACGGCTATCAGACCGTGGTCCGATGTTTGCAAATGTTTCAGCCAGCCCATTGGTGGCCATTTTCAGTGCTGGAAGGACTGAAAATACTAACAACAGTCTCCGTCAGCAAAACCACAGTACTATGACTGAGGCTCAATTAGCTACAGTACTGTTTTTTGTAGACCAAATAAGTAATTAGATTATGGCAATTCTCCTTGGTATCTCCTTTTTAAGAAACTGTTTACCAAGCATAAAATTTACAACACATTATAAAATTACATAAAGCAATATGCTATACGAACAAAAAACAGAACACATGTCTGAACATAACTATGGAAAATGGTTCGGTTGCTTGGATGTCTGACATAAAATATTGCATAAAATAATTACTTTCAATACCGTGAATCGTACATAAAAGTACAATTTATATTTGTTGGGATACATAAAAATCATATGTTTACTCCTAGAATTTTAATTAAAATGATATTTACTTTAGCATACATGATATTTTCAACATACATTAATTATTGAGCACTCACTTCAATTGAACAGTACAATTATTATAAAACAAATATAACGAATGTATGTTAATGTATAATTATTTAAGTTTTTGTGTGTACACTGTTTACAACTATGTATTTATTTTTCCTGTATTTATACCGTGACGCGGTAAATTTACTCATTTTTCACAAGCTTTCAGTGTTTTTGTTACGGTGGCGAATTATCGTTGTGTGTGTGTGTATGTGTGTGTGTGTGTGTGTGTCTATTTTGTTCGGATTAAGTTGTTGATCATGGAGATTCTACGTCGAGAATCAAAGTGACATACTCACCCATCGTTATTACCAGAGTCTCTCTGTTTTGTCCGAGATATTTATTGTGCGGTGTACCACCCAGTTTAGTTGTTATTGTATAGCCCATTGTAATTATAGTGTAATAACAGTGATGTCAACAGTGAAGTTTACAAGTAATCAGCATTAAACACAGCAATACATCTGGTAGAGTGTGGCACAGTTTAAATACCTCCAGTTAGCGCCTGCCCGCAACCCTCCTAAGTGACTGCTACATAATATACCAATGTAACGTATAATTTTGTTTATATGATAGAACTGGTAAATCTTAGAATCTTAATTAAATCCTTAAATTCGTAGTTACCGTCCATCAATGAATTTTTCCTGGTGAAGGGTTTGCGAGGATCGGTCAAAAATTATAAAACAAATTTTAAATTATTTGTGTTGACGATTCGACAATATTTATTGTCATCATCAGGAACTGTGTATGAATACAAAAAAAAAATGTCAAACACAACAGAACAATTATTTGAGTGAACGCGTTTGTGTATGTGAGTATGTGAGTGTGCACGCGGGTGCGTGCGTATATGTGTATCCTTGTTTATGTGAATGAGTTGAGCCAGTTTGTTTTACATCATCAAATGTTTTCTTTAAATACAACGAGAAAATTATAATATCACAGAACTTAGTTTACACAACATTTCAATTTAAATTACTCATATTATAATTTAATTTACTGCTTTTATAATTAATTACAAATACCATTACATTATGAGTAATTTAAATTACAGTATTAACTAAGTTCTTTGATATTATAATTTTCTCGTTGTATTTAAGGAATACATTTGATGGTGTAAAACAAGCTGTCTCAACTCTTTCTCATATAAACGGATGCATACATACGAACGCACGTACACGCGTGCGCGCGCATACACTCACATACACAAACATATTCACTCAAATAATTGTTCTATTGTGTTTGGCATTTCTTTTTTTTTATTCATAACCAAGTCCTGATATAACAATAAACATTGTCGAAACATCGACACAAATAATTTAAAATTTGTGTTATATTTTTTTACCAATCTTTACAAATCCTTCACCGGAAAAATTCTTGTAATCTTAATTGTTCGTTTATTTTTATTTAGTGGTAAGGAATTGGTACGCACAAGCAATAGGAATAATAGCGTAGTATACGTAACAAAGAAAGTTCTTCTAATTAAGAATAGCAAAGACCTTGTGTTACTAATGTGACTATATCTGTTGAGTTATCTACTACAGACGGCACAAACATGGAATAGTTTGTTAAAACCATAGGCTACTCAGCCACTGTTAAATTTTCCAATTACAATTTGAGATCGCGGTCCATGGAGTAATAACAATATTCATAATATGCACTTGTGCAATATGTATGTTAATGTAGTAAATTCAGTTAACATTACGTAGATGTTGTACAGTAGACTAGTGTTGTTAATCCAGTGTTAGTAAAGCGAAGTGGTGCGGTGTACATGAGCAGTTAATGACTTGCTCTGTAGCAGTAGCAGTATACGAACTATCTCACCGCCGCGGTTGCATCGTGCATCTTACAAAGTTTCCCGATTACATTGTTATAAAGTAGCGTTATATACGAGGATACACAAACATGGAAGAATTGTTGATAGTACGAAGTATGTTCTAAAAAGGATAATATAGTCTGAAAGCTTAAACTCTTGTTTATTAAAAAAAAATTTACTCTTAGTAGTGGTTTAACAAAAGGAACTTCTTCTTCTTCTTCATCTTCTTCTTCCTCTTCTTTTTCTCCTACTCATTCTCCTTTTCCTCCTCCTCCTCCTCCTTCTTCTTCTTCTTCTTCTTCTTCTTCTTCTTCTTCTTTTTCTTCTTCTTCTTCTTCTTCTTCTACTTCATTACATGGCTTGGGCTATAGCCCGTTCCGACGTGACAGAGTCTCTGACTATTTTTTCCAGTGTCTTCCACGATCTCTTGTTCCTACTGGCCTATATTCAAACGCTTGTTTACGAATACGCGTGTCTACCATGCGTTCCACATGATACATGCAATCCTGCCTGTATCCTTATTCAGAACCGAATTTAATTTCAGGTCTTTCCTTATGTCGTCGTTTCGTAGATGAACTCTCAAACAGCATACTTTAGCTACTCTTAAAAATTTCATTTCCGAGGCTTGTATCTTTCAAGTATCTTTTTGCAGGAGAGTCCATGTTTCACATCCATACATTAAAGTCCTCGACCATATAGAACTTTAGCTGTGTCTCTCACTGCGTTTTATTCTTCAATAGTCGTCTTATTGTTCCGTAGGTATAACTAAATTTAGTTAATTTCCTCTCGGTGTTTTTGTCCTTCGCCATTGGCTTCATCTTCGCCATGACGTAGAGGAATGGGTTCGGACGTGTGAAATATGTTCCGCAAGCAAGGGCCCACAAACCAGAAGCAAGGGAAAAATGAGACAGTATCAAGTTTGACTGCCTTTCGAGAGTATTTCCATAGACATTGCTGGACCATTCCCAGTTACTGACTATGGAAACCGGTACATCATGGTTATAGGTGACTACTTTACTAGGTGGGTGGAAGCCTACGCAATTCCAAATCAGGAAGTTACCACTGTGGCATGGGAGTTAGTTTACAACTTTTGTTACCGTTATGGACCCCGAATGGAAATCCATACGGATCAAGGGAAAAATTTCGAATTAGGAGTGATTAAAGAATTATGCCTCTACTCGGAATTCGAAAGACTAGGACAACGCCCCTGCATTCTCAGTCGGAAGGGATGGTTGAGAGATTCAATAGGACACTTGAGCAGCATCTTTCGAACGTTGTTGACGAGAACCAAACAGACTGGGACCAACGTATACCACTATTCCTCATGGCGTATAGATCATCAGTACAGGACACAACCGGAATGACTCAAGCAAAATTGGTGTTTGGGCGGGAGATTCGTCTTCCTGGGGACTTAATGTTCGGATCACCTGAGACTCAGTCCTAAGAGCCACAGAACTATTCCTCGCAATTAGAAAACCAACTGCGGAAAATGAATCTCTTGGTAAGAGGACGGCTGAAGATAGCCAGTGATAAAATGAAAACTCGGTATGACATTCGCAGCAATAGTGTGGGTTTCCAAGAAGGAGACCAGGTCCGGTTGTTCAACTCAAAGCGCCGTCGTGGTTGCTCACCTAAGATTCAGACTAACTAGGAAGGACCCTACACTTTGAAAAAAAGAATCAACAATGTTGTTTATCGGCTTCAACAGGAAGGACAGCGAAAATTCAAGGTCGTCCACCTTAGCCTAGATCGCCTGGCTAAGTACTTCACAGACGGTTTGCCAGTTTGGAACGAACAGGCTTAAGAAGGGGGCAGTGTTACGACATCACGATACAATCTACGTGTTTATCGAACGTTTCAGAGGGATCCGGAATGTAATTCGGTGGCGTACGTGACTCTCGACGCATTTGCTAGGCTGTGACAGAAGCCGGGCGAACTGTGTCAAGGCCGAAATTAATTATGTCATACACACTGGCGCTAATGCGCAGTATGGAATAATCTAGTCATTTGGGTCGGTATAAATAGCAGTACTCAACGACGTTCAGATCAGTTTATTGTCGGGCGATTACAACTGATTATCGGGCGATATTACTGTGTGCGTTCAAGTGATTATTAGTGAAGCGTTGTGTTTTATATTCGGGCGGTATATTGTAATACAATTGTGTTTTAATATCAGTGACATTTTATTGCGTGTGAACAATTTTTATTTGGTTTTTTGTATAAGCGACTGTGTTGTTAATTACGAACTGTTTAACTGTGAAAATTAAAGCTGGTGATTAGCGACTTAATTGGTGTCTTGTATTTTGTTTCCACTGTACCATACGACGATCAAGTAGACCGTCGTAGCAATATAGTTTGTATTAACACTTCCATAAAGGAAACACACTTTTGTACTACAATGGTTTTCTGTTTATACAGTTAGAGAATACTCATTATTTCATAATTATTTAAGTTAAATAACAGCAATTAATATAACACGTACACCAAGTTGCATTACAAAAAGGTTGGAGAACAAGAAATTTATTGTTTGTTTTTTAAATATAACAGTGTTTGATCAATTGTATCAAGCGATGGGTAAAATTTAAAATACTGACTTAAGTTGTAATGTCATGTAATCGGTACTATAATTTTCTCGACGAAACATATATTTGCATTTGAAGTTGAAGTATTGCAAACTCTTGAAATCATTTATGTAATTTGTTAAGTAGTAGATTCAATGATGCTGTAAGAAATTGCTTGTAAAAATAAATATGTTATCTTTATAGTCACTGGTATGATGGTCGTCGCTTTGAAATTTCTCATAAACGTGTAAGAGAATTATGAAAACGTAGAATATTCATAACTCCAAGTAAAACAAACTCTAAGGAATAAATGACTTAACGTTAGCAAACTTCATAACAATGAGATAGCGGTAAGTTTTGCGGTTGCCTCCAGGGGTGAAGATGAGTGAAATTTCGCTTATGAGCAGAGGAAATTTTGGTCTCAATGAGGTGTTACGAGCAGCGTGCAAGGTTTAACGTCTATTTTGTTATAGCATGTCGTTAAACAAGACGCAGTACCTATTCTAATTTAAATGTATAAACACCAGTCTTAGTATTAAATGAGATTTAGCGTGTATTAATTTTCATATAATCGAGCAAGATAATTTGGGGGAATTCACCACCTTCTTTGTTTATTAGACAAATTTGTGTTTTGTGTTATAATTCTATACATCTTTTACCTTCATATTGTGCTTATAATTGAAGAAATGTTTTAATAACACTTATATATTTCGTAAGTTACTGAATATATATATATATATATATATATATATATATATCATTAACAAAAGTTTATGATATGGTTGAAATCATATGGTAAAAATCCCACCAATCTGAATGAACAAAAGAAAGTCCACTCTGGAAGATACGAAATAAAAATAGCCAATGATTTATTAAAACGTGTAGGAAGTAATATTATCTGATTATTATTGAAATATTTAGTCTTGTATACACTTTGATTTATTCTATGTGCTTCTATTCCAATTCCTAGATATTTACAGGTGTGGTGTTTTGGAATAGTGATAGGCCACGCTTCTAGTACTGACCATGCCGTATTTTACCATGTTTTCCATTTGCAGACACAGTAAAACTTTAGCATTCTTTACTCACTGCTGGGGAAACACTAAGCGACACATTCTCAGTTAATTTATTGATCGACGGTCACGACGAACGTAAGGAATGATTTTATTTGTTGTAAATTTTTGTAATTTTCTTAACTCTGTTTTCCACTCTATTTTTTGTGAGGAAACATTAAAGCGCTCCTCATGAAATAGCATAAACAACTGGATAGATTGGAAGAATACAAGTATTCATTACAGGGAAAGATTTTGTCGGACCTACGTGATGCTGTCACGTCTGATATCTTTGATACGGCAACTAAACACGATGTCCCAGATTTTTCCAAAAGATCTGTCTTGCAAGTATTCTATTTTGTTAGACTAGCTTTTGATACTTTGGAATTTCATGTTAAACTGGGACGCGTTTGACGTATTTATTCACAACTATTTATCTACTACATCATTTTAAAATTGCCTTTACAGATAATGTAATTTCGAGGGTCAGTTGAAAAGTTCGCGGAGCGACATCTATAGCTCAGTGGTAGAACTAAAATTTTTCGTGTGCTGCGAGACGTATATATCGCGTAAACACCTGTCGTTATGTCTGTCAATTTATTCACTTCTTACCAGCTGTTTGAAATTTTACTGTCACACGAGTTCTTAAAATGTACAAAACCAAATATTGTGTTGTGATGAATTCTTTGTTAAAAAAGTTTTAACGCCAATGGAAAATCTAAACAAAATTGTAAATGTGTTAGGAGATACTGCGCCTTTAGAAACAACGGTAAGTGGGGCACACTCGAGTTTAAACGTGGTCGTACAAGCACTGAAGGCTATCCCAGCTGTTGACGTCCAAAAAGTGCAATAAAATGGCTTTATTGAAAAAAATTCATTGGGTGGTGGAAGATTAAGGAGCGGATGGCGTTGCTGAAATCTTAGGCATCTCATATGAGCGTGTACATCATACTTTAACTCAAGAATTTTGTGTGAAAAAGCGTTGTGCAAGATGGCTGCCGCATCTGTAGTTGTAGCAGTTTTGGGGGTCCAGTGCGACCACGTGATTTCAGTTCTCATACGACAACGTTTAAACTCAAGTGCCTACTTGAAAACCGTTTGTTTTGAAATTACAGCATCTCCTGACACGTTTATAATTTTGTTTTGAATTTCCGTTGGCGTTAAACAATTTTTAACAAACAATCACACTACGAAGTGTGATTATGTCCGTTTTTCAAAACACGCAAGACACGTCAACTTTAAACAGCTTCTAAACAATGAATAAATCAATTGATAGATTTAAAAATTAACGGGAGTTTACATAAAATACAAATCTTGCAACACACGAAAAGTTTAGTTTTACCGCTAAGTTAGAGATGTCGCTCTGCAAACATTTCAGCTGACCCTCGTAAAAAATGTTAATAGAACAACATACAATTTATTATTTCTCAACTTTTTAATTCTACGATTACACGTTAATGACCACAACGTGTAAATATGAAATCACACCCAGTCTCCGAGTTGGTGACTTGAATACAGTGGCAAGGCTTAATTGTGTTTGTTCGAAGTTTACACCTGGATATAACTTGGTTTGCTTTTACGTCACTGGAACTGAGGATTTGCATGTTCCAGTTGGCAGCTTGATAATACAGTGTAACCAGTTAAGCCTTATGTCGTGCGTTAAGCCCTTTAGTATTGTTCCATCGGGACTATTATAAATCCAAAGGCTATTATTATTGACAAAGTGTAAACGAGAAGCGACACTTCATCGGTGTCTTGTATTTTGTTTTCCACTATACCATACGACGATCAGTTACACCGTCGTAACAACACTAAAGCCGTTCCTTTCTTTAGAGACTCATTTTAAATTCCGTCTCGAACATTTCAACTAAACAAATGCATTATTTTTAAGTATCACAGCATTTTTTTATACAGGAAACAAACATTTCGGTTCGTCATGTCACAAAACTAAATATTCCTGGCAAATATTTATTAGTTTCATTATGCTCAAGGTAGCTATTATTTAGTTGGTATTTTAAATTTTTTACATTAAGCTTACTCTTCTTTCGAAATGTGGCTTTACCATAGAATACTGTGCATTTCATGTACACATAAATAATGTTGAAGTTCTTAGACAGATGAAGAAAGAAAGGAAAGTTATTAACGCAGTGGAGATAAAAAAGCTTTAGTATCCGGGACATCTCATGAGAAGTGGACAGACATTTTATTTATTACAGTCCATACTACAGGGAAAAGTACTTAGAAAGAGAGGAATTGGGTGACCGAGGATATCATGACTGAGAAATGTAAGGGCCTCGTTTGGCAAGAATTCAAGTGACTTATTCCATGCAGCAGTACAGAAAGTTAAAATAGTCGGTATGATATCCAACATCCGAAACGGATAGGAACAATCAGAAGACGATCAGAATTACTCTAATTTTTTCAGGATTCCAAGGCAGTATCGGGACTGGTCATTTAAGGTCTTGTATATCACCTTTACCACCTTTTAATAGCCGTGGTATATTTCAATAACCATGCTTAGCTGCTGGTTGTATAATATGTTCTTTGTTATAGTTATACATGTGAGTCCTGCAGTATTAAAACTGAAAAACAAACGGCCGAGCCCCTCCCCACACACACATAAAAGTGTTATGTATAATTTAGAAACAAAAATACGTGTGTAAGTTATTCATAATGTTCAACATTTATTTTAATTGTACTTGACAAAGTTACAGCCCAGATATGAATTGTCCAGGCTACAATTCTAACACATTTCTGTAGTTAATTGAAATAAGAACACTTCATTAAATGTATGGGTGTTTACTTAAGAAAGATTACAAATGCAAAAAATTTAACATTAATTTTCTACATCGACAACAAGTAATTTATTCATTTAATGATACAAATTTACATAAAATAAAATATAAGTATTTGTTTTTGGAAATTTGTACACATTTAAACAATAAATAAACACTACACCACCATCAAAAACGAATGTCAACTTTTAACTTGAGGATTTAATCAGAATACTGGATTCATTTAAGGCATTTATCATATTCTAACATACATAAAAGACACTCGCTTTTTTTAAATTGTTGCTAATTCTCTCCGTTTGGCGTAATGTAAATGTTTTTACAACTGATATTATGTATACGAGGGTCAGTTGAAAAGTTCTCGGAGCGACATCTATAGCTCAGTGGTAGAACTAAAATTTTTCGTGTGCTGAAAGACGTATATTTCTAGGTTTTACTAAACTTCTGGCAATTAGTATGCCCGGTGTGCTGACTACCTGGGGTTCAAATATAGAGCACTGGTTGCCCCTAGTATGTACCTCGCTTTTAATCATGATGATCTTTTCGGAGTTTGGCGGAACAGTTACGGGCACTTGGTTTATGACGTCCATCGATTTTTCTGATGTCGTCATTGTGGAGAGCATTACCACTTCTCCTCCGATTCTCAAGACATTGTTTTTCAAGTCGACTATAAATCCGTATGCGTTCGTAACGTCCACACCAAGAATTGCCTCATCCACAATGTCTGCAACCAGTACTTGGTGATTAAACTCAAGTCGACCGAGGCGTAGGTGTATCTCCACTTTTCCAAACACTTTTATAGGCCGTCCAGTAGCTGTTCGCAAGCTGAAGAGCAGAAGATTGGCTTGAGATCTTTCATCACGTCGGGCCGAACAATGGAAACCGTTGCACCTGTGCCATAGTAATCGAGGTTGGCCTTGAACGAATCCGGTAACCACCAAACTCCCGCTGTTTTTCTGAAGTGTGGAAATTGCGTATTGTCTAGGGGCTTCGTTCCTCCAGTTAGTCAGCACACGCCCCGTTGTACCGACTACTGCTCGTTTCCCTGCTGCTGAAATCTAACCCGACAATGCAGTTGTAGATGTCCAGGTTTCCCACATCGATAACACTTCGATCTTCCATTCTTTCTTACTTTATTCTGTGGCGCCGACCGTCGAGTCTCTGTTCCTTGTTCTTCTTCTTCATCGTCTGTGCCGTCGCGATCTTTTAGTGCTCGCACTTTATGACTTGTCCTACCAGACGCTGATTTGGCGGCCTCAAATTCCAAAGAATGCACCAGGTCGTCCGCACTGTTCTGGTGTCTTGGCATTCGTAACACTTGCTGTAGTTCGTTATCTCGGACACCGGCAGTAATGTCTGCATCGGAAAACTCGTTCGAAAATCTTCTGGGCTTCAAGATAGGACAGTCTAATTAGTCTGTCGATACTTGCTTCAAGCTCTTCAAGGCTCTCCCCGGTATGCTGTCGCCTTGCTCTCAACTGTGTGCAGGATACATCTCGCAAGTATTTATCACCATACCGTCATTCTAGAGCTTTTATCAACTCGGCATAGATGTTCTGGGTGTCAGGTGGCACTTTCTGTAGTAGTTCTGCCGCGGGTCCTTTTAATGAGAGAACGAGTCTTTCTCCGTCCAATTATTTTCACATGCTTCAAATTGGCGGAGGTACGTTGACTAGTGACTGCTGCCGTCAAAGTTTGGAGCTTTAACATGAACTGTCCCTACTGCAGCCAAAGTGACATTCTCTATTAACTTATTTTCTGTGCCTTTTTCTGTCTTTATATTTGGTACAGTCTGTTCAGAAAATTGTTTTGGTTGCATCTTCAGGCACTGCTCAACTTCACTTTTAATTTGTTCTCTTATGATTGCCATAGGGTTTTCTACTGCAGATATTTTATTTGACACCGATTCTTCTATGAAAGGTATTTTTGTAGACATCGATTCTTCAACCATAGAGAGAGATTTTTTTACTTCAGCTATTCTTAATGTCATTGATTCTTGTACCCCTAATATTTTAGTAACTTGCTTATTAATCTCACCTCGTAGGAGACCCAAATCTGCAGCGGTTTGTTCTTGTGTCTGCTTTAGTTCCTGTATTAACTCCTTGATGTCTTCTGTTTCACGTTTACGTTCCTCTCCTTCCTGTTTACGTCGTTCCTCTGTTTCATCCCTTTCTTGTCTTCGTTCTTCTTTTTGTCTTTCTTCTGTTTCTAGCATTAGTGCTTTCTGACGTTCCTAGGCCTCTTCTCTTTCCTGCCTACGTTTTTCATCCTGTCGTCTTTCTGCTTCTTCCACGTCCTGTCGGCGTCTTTTCTCTGCTTCCTCTCTTTCTTGTCTTCGTTCTTTTTTGTCTCTTCCCATGTCTGCCGCAGCAGTGCTTGGAAAGCTTCCATCATCTGACTGGCATCTATTGTTTACCGATTAGTTACTAATTACCTCGTCTTGTACAAAGTGTCCACTGTTTCCCGTTCTATCCCACTTCTGACACCACTGTTACGACGTTATAGTTGATCGTCGTAGGTACAGTGGAAAAAAAATACAAGACACCAATTAACTCACTAATCACCAGTTTTAATTTTCACAGTTAAACAGGTCGTAATTAACAACACAGTCTCTTACAACAAATAAAATATAAAATGTTCGCACACAATAAAATGTCACTAATATTAAAACATAATTGTATTACAATATACCGCCCGATTATAAAACACAACATTAATAACCATTGAACGCACACAGTAATATCGCCCGACAATAAACTGAACTGAACGTCGTTGAATACTGGTATTTATACCTACCCAAATTACTAGATTATTCTACACTGCGCGTTAGCGCCAGTGTGCATGACATAATTAATTGTGGCCTTGATACAGTTTGCCCGGCTTCTGCCACCGTCTAGCAAATGCGTCGAGAGTCACGTACGCTACCGCATTACATTCCGGATCCCTCTGGAACGTTCGATAAACACGTAGATTCTACTGTGATGTCGTAACAATATCGATTTTTAAATCTTCGGTAGCTTGAAAATCACGATTAACTCTTTTCATGAGAAAATGGTTATTGATTAAGTAGCTAAATGTCGGTGTGTGCGCGTCTGATGTTTAGTTCAGAATGTAGTGTTTCGACTGTCTGCGAACTGATATGACGGAATAAGTGGATGGCTTAGGCTGAACAAATGCTACAGGCAACTTCGTCAAAACATTAAAGGAAAACATTGAAAGCACGTATAGGAACCTATATTAACAATTTTAGAATATCCGTAGTAAGAGCTGCAAACTTGTAGCGGGTATTAGAGACAAACTGTTTTTAAAAATCAGTTTTTAATTTTGGAAAAATGCATTGTCTCAGAACGTCGTTGATAATATCTGTTGATACGGCTCTCTAATCATATATGTAAACCCAAAGCGAAACGAACGTGTAGATGTTACGTTCTCTTCTTCTGAATGTTGCTATCCGTTACTGATGTTGGATATCCGTAACAGATTATTTTAACTTTCTGCACTGCTGCACGGAATAAGTCAGTTGTATTCATGCCAAACCAGGTCCTCAAATTTCTCATCCATGGTATTTTCGGTCTCCCAACTTCTCTATTTCCAAGTACTATTCCCTGTTGCAATAAGTAAAATCTCTGTTCATTTCTCATGAAATGTCCCAGATACTGAAGCTTTCCTATCTTTACTGTGTTAATAACTTCCCTTTCTTTATTCATGTTTCTAAGAACTTCAACATTAGTTATATGTGCTGTCCATGAAATTCTCAGTATCCTACTCAAAGCCACATTTCGAAAGATTCAAATTTTTTAGTTATAGCTTAAGTCGAAGTCGAAAATTCTACACCATAGAAGAGGACCGAGAATACGTAGCAGCGTAAAAATCTCTTCTTTGAGTTTATTGTTATTGTTTAACGTTTATTGTTTATCTTTGTGACTTTTGAATAAACTGCTCATTCTAGTGTACTCTGTTCTTGCCTTTTCAATTCTGCTCTTTATTTCTTGAGAGTTGTCCCATTGTTCATTGACTATAGTACGAAGATATGTAAATTTGGTTACAGGTTCATCTAGCCTTTGGTTTATATTAATGGTGCAGTTTGTGAACTTGATCTTAGATACAATCATTAGCTTCGTTTTGTTTAATACTAACGTGCAGACCTAGACCTACGGCTGTGTAGCATTAACATAACTTGGATGCTACGTTAATAAAGTCGTCTTGTCAGTTTTTGTTAAAATTGATAGTAAATTAATAAAAATAATAAGTTTTGTTACATCCGATATTGACAGTAAATCTATCGATAGCTATAAGATGATGGTTGAAACAACTTGTTGTGCATATAAAAAAATAACAGAACTAAAATATCGGTATGGGGAACCACACATGACTTCCATGTTCTAAGATGTTTATTTAAAATCATTTTCGAAATGAAATATTTTGATAAAAACTATTTCCTTTCTCAATCTTAACCTCAGTACTGTGGTCACTAACGTATACCACCTTAAGTTAGCGCACTCGATTTTCACTGATGATGGCAGTCGATGAAACTGCAGAAACGTTGGTTTTGCAGAATACATTAGACCACGGCCAAACAGCCCGGGAAGGAAATTTAACGACAAACTACTTCTTTGTTCCCGATAAAGTAGTACACATGACATAAATAAAAATTATCCCCTCCCCTTCAACTATCACTTTCATTTATAGAAAATTACCCCCTTCAACTAGCCTTTTCATTTACAGATATTTCATCTACATTTCTACAGTTTATTATTATGACCTTTTCAGTATACTTTATTTATCAAAATTAAGTACTTTATGCTTGTTAAAACGTAAAACGTTGCAGGTAAACTACCCCTTCCACTTAACCGATCTTTACCAAAATCAATAGACCTTGAGTCCTCAACAATTCAGAGATGTGTGCAAAACATTATTAGATTCGGCTTGAATTTGCGGCAGTTATCGTTCGCCAAAAAAATAATTCTACACACAGACACTATTCGAAAAATCGGTATGGAGAAACGTACATGACTTCCATGTCCTAAAATTTATATTTAAAATCATTTAAATATTAATTAAGTAAGTGGATGCTCGAGTTCTGAAGAAATTACGTATCAGCTAAAATGGTACCACCATGTCAGGTGAATTAAGACTATCCTCAACCTTCGTGAGGAAGGACTGTACTTTTGAATAAAATGTCTGTAGGTCGAACGAAGAGGTAGCTGCGATCTGATTCCTGTAATGAAATTGGACTCTCGCTGCGAGGGGCCGAGGGATGTCTATAGTGTTATCAAAGTCTTTCCTGTCAATACTATACTAGTCATTTTGCTTTTTTAAAATTCGAGTCTTGATTTCTTTCTTTCCATTTGTCTTCTGATTTCCTGAACGACTATTCTGTTCACCCGTATAATTATAAATTTCTCAGCAAAACATTTCTTCCTTAATACGTTTGTGTCTCCTGTTTAACACCCACCATTCTGATCCATGTCATAACGCTATATTCCACACAGGCTAGTAAATAACTAGCCATCAGGGAGGTCAAAATATTTTCAAGGAGGGGCAAACAATATTCCAAAGGAGAAAAATATTTATATATTTTTCATACATACACACATGCACATATTAGTTTATAATTCTCATATCATAATAGAAATATGTGCACAGATTGTATTAAATGCTTTAATACAACAAAACTGCTCAGCGATCCACAGGAAGCAAATCGATATCCTACTTTTCGGCTTGCACGCGTTGTGTTGTGGTGTTTTTTCGGCACTTTCCATTTAAAAAGCGTGCAAGCATAAGAAAATAAACATGAGTGAGGCCAGAAATAACGCGAATTTTGTATGTGTGCGTGTGTGTGTGTGTGTGTGTGTGTGTGTGTGTGTCCTGCCGGCCTTTTTATTGCGGTAATCACAATAATAAAACTTTGGAAAAGTAAACATTACATAATTGAGATACGCTTGCCTGCCAGAAACGTATATCTTCACTCATACGTGATTTAAATTAAAATGAAAAATATAGAATTTTGTTAAAGTGAATTGAAATGTTTCCATAGAAACTATTTCTTTGTTGTCAGTAACGTAGTACACATATAAAACTTATAAAAATTTACCTCCTCCATCATCAACTACCATTTTAATTTTAAAAAAAATTACCCCCTCCCCCCCTTCAAATACCATTTTCATTTATAGACATTTCATCTACCTTTCTACAGTCGATTATTATAACCTTCTTTGCAGGTAAACTACCCGTTTTCCTTAACCGATCTTCACCAAAAACAACAGGCCTTGAGTCCTCTACAATTCAGGGCTACATGCAAAAAATTATTTGATTGTGTTTGAATTTCCGGCTGTTATCGTTTGCCATAGAAAAATTCTACACACAGACACACACAGACAGACAGACACACACAGACCCTTTTCGAAAAATGACTTTTTTTCATGTTTTGATGGTAGTACAATCAGAATCTGCCGTTATCTCGAACACGATTTTTTCGCCATGACCATACTTACATTTCCTTATGGAACATGGAAGTAAAAAAGGATGGTTAATTTTAATTTTGCCAAAAATATATTGTATTTCACATAATGTGTAGGATAACGAACACACATCTATTAATTACGTGCAAGATATAAGTGGTTTCTTGACGGTACCTTGTAATCTTTTAAACCAAGCTTGTGGTTTTTAGAATGTTTAAAATTGCATATATTAATATTTTAGAATAGAGAAAGTAATTTATAATTCATTTTACAGCCGGTTACTTAAGTTAAATTGCCAAGAAAAACAATAATCCATAATTTGTATGCTGACAAAAAAAGGGAATTGCGAGAGCTGAATTCAAATCTAACTTTTCTCATTATGCTTATAAACTTTGCACTTTATTCCTACTATTAGTAGGCGTGCGTACTGCATTAAGCAACATACAAATTACAGGTCTAACATTATTGTCATTTTCTCTAGCTCAGATAATTGTTTATGTGATTTACAGAAACTATATATAGTTCAGAGTAAAGATATAACAAACCCACCTACATTAAAAGTGTTACGCAATATAGAACTTCAAACCAGTATTGTGACAACCTGAAGCCCATGTACAAGACCTTTTGTTTTAAGAATTTGGGAATTTTACTATTATAATTTGGCAAGACTTAGAGTTACGCAAGCAGCGAATGTTTCTAATGACCATTGTTGACAAAATAAGTATTTCAATACATTTTTTTTTATACCGATATTTAACAATACTTTCATTACATATTCCATGTACTAAACACAAAGAGTTTTACGTCAATTTGAGAACGCATGCTACTGATATTGCTGGTAGGGTAACAGCAGTAGTAATATTATTAATAAATTGATAGTATATTTCAACGTTATAAGTATTATAAAATGAATACACTTTCTACATGTACCCAACGCAACTATATAGTGTTAAACACGGGCCAAGTTGTAGTAGTTTTCTGTTCGTTGCGTTAAGTATATGTGGTTACACAATATATGTATTTTTAAAAAAGAGTAGTGAAACGTTAACGACATGAAGTACAGAACGTTCACTCAATTAATTGATGTGTTGTGTTTGATATTTTCATTTGTATTCTTATGCAGGTCCTGATGATGACAGTAAATATTGTCGAAACTTCGACACAAATAATTAAAAAAATTTGTATTATACATTTTTGACCGATCCTCGCAACTCTTAATCGTTAAAGTTCATTAATTGTCGTTTCAGTCGTTTGACTACGAATTTAATGTTGCACAGGAAGTTCTGTAGAAGGAAAATTAACGAAAGAAACGGATATTATGTGAACAGTTAGAGGTGAGAACGGAAGAAGCGGAGAAAAATGGAAACCGTATCAAAACTAGCTAAACGACAGAACACATTCTTTCAAAAATATGTAATTAAATCTCATTCTCATGTTTAGCTATACCAGTTGTTTTTTCGTATACTTATTTCAGCTGATCGTAAAACGTTAAGTATATACAGAAGGAACAGTACAAACGTATTACAAAAGTTGTACTTGTATTTCCTGCGACGTGTTTTCTCAGTATACGAACCGTAAATTTCTCGTAGACCCAGGAAGTGTTTTCGTTTTAATTTCCGGAGATAGCGGGCAGGGAAAGGCCAGTAACAAATAGAAAGGAAAGCACATTGATTGGTCTCGGCCGTGTGCGATCAACCGATGGAATGAATCTGCTTCTCCCCCGCTATGAGTTTTGTACTGGCCGCTTCAACAATTTCTAAATTTTTAACTTCTTACCCTCTAGCATTCTGTTTTACCGTTTTACATTAATAAACAAAAATCTTATGATCAATTGAAATTTTTCTGTGTAGATAAGAAAGTGTTTTGTAACAAGGTGTACGAAGACGCACTTTCGTAATCAGTTATACGGGTTAATATATAATGAACAATATACTATCTTGATTAAATAAGTTACTAATGAAGTATAATAGTCATTACATTATTTATAATTGAAAATATTATTGAATATTGTATACAAAAGCAAATGATGTTAACATTCTTACTAAACTTTTTTGGTTTAAATTTTTAACAGATATTGACGATTAATTAAGGTATTCGATGTGGTAAGGGATTAGTAAATCTTTTATGCCATCAACCGTTTAGTCTTTTAAAGTAAACCAGTTTTCCAGTAAATCTCCTGTTAATAGCAGCAAGTTATTCAAAAATTCTAATGTTATTATTCTGCATAATTTCGTTTAATTACATCCAAATTACAGATGATAATTAAAACCAAAGCCATTCTTAAACCATTGCCTTTAATATACAATTTTAAATATTACTTTGGTGTAACATTGTCATGATGTGTTAATATTTTCTTTACAGATATGAAGTTTTTCTTGTTTCTGATTGTGACTGAACCTAAGTACTGTCTCAGCAGCGGCTTTGCTACCAAGCAAGGAATGTGGTGACGTATGCCATTCCACTAAGGCTCTATAAAGAGTGGGTATGCGCGTCCGCCATTTGGTTCTATGGCAGGCGATTCTCCTTACCGCGAATACAGATTGCTGTGTAACGCTGAAGACCTACGATTTGTATTTTCTTGTGTTTTTTTTTTCAATAATGGTGTGTTGTTCTGCACCAAACTGTTCTAATTACAGTGCTGCAGGACATCGCTTATTCAGATTTCCCTCTGACAAGTCCATAAGAGCAATTTGGCTTCAAAATTGCAGGCGTGATAATTGGAATCCAACATCTACTTCAAGGCTTTGTGAGGTAAGTTTAAAATTTATCTTGAAATTACAAATAGTTCTTCTAAATAGTGACACATACTGTGTGATTGACTTAAAAAAATAAAACTTAACTCTCAAAACATTACATATTAAATATTATAAGTGATTAAATATATGAATCAGGATGAGGAGAAAGGGAACAAGTCATTTTTTGCAACTTTTCAGAAGGAAGGAAAAATTTAAAGAAAACTGGTTACTAAAATCATAAATGCAATAGACATTACTTAATACTTAAAAATATTATATTTGTTTAGTACAATCATTTATCCATCGAAATAAGGTTAGGTTTCCCAAGTCGGAATGTATGAACTACACAGCTATTAATATATGGTCGAGCAACAACAACTCCAGGATCATCAGAACTAAAACTAAATTCTTTGAAACGACTAGGCATAAAAGACTGCTTTTTATTTCTAGGCGTTTCTGCTGTACTTGTCTGCACAGAAAAAACAGTTTTCTTGAAGTATTTCGGCCACCATTTATCAAAATCAAAAATGTAACTACTGTCCACCATTTTCACAAACGTATTTGATTTAGCATTGCAAATTATTTCCAAGTAGTCCCTTGGACTTTATCATACGATGTGCCATATATTGTAATACAAAATAATATATTTGTTGTAGGTACACTTTGAAGAAAACCAGTGGGAACATCACAGGGCAGATAGATGGAAAAGGTTGAAGCCAAATGCAATTCCCACATTGTTTAAAGTACCAAATCCTCCTCGAAAACTTACGCCCACAAGAAAATCTCAGAATAAAGTAAATGCATTAATTACGGTGTAAAATTATAATCTTCAATTTTTTCCTGAGTTCTTGTTATGTCAATGAAAGAATATTAAGAACATAAAACAACTTATGAGCTCAACTCTACTTTTAAAGTAATATTCAATAAAACAGTCTAGAATAAAAATATATTTACACTCCAGGTCGTAAAACAGTTGTGTTAATTACATTATGAGGGAATAAGTTATTTTATTAAAAAGAAAGAATTTTTAAATTTGTGGATTTTAGCAAAAAAAAAATGGATATGGTGTACTACCTGCTACTGTTAATGTGGAATTTTTCATTAATTATAAATATTTTACTTTTTTCAGGTTTCAAATAGTCAAGGTAAAAATTCTGAGGTTGCCAGCGATGTTCAAGATCAACTTGCAATGAAGGCTGGTCATCAAATGAAGAAGGGGCCGTTTCAAAAATTCAGTTACAAGAAGAGATCAATTCATTAAAATGTCAACTGGAGCAACAGAATGCATTAATGAGGAGTTTCCTCACTGAAGAACAGATTTCTGCTCTAAAAACCAAACCTACAACATGGAGTAGTGAAACCATTATTCTTGCTTTGAAACTGAGGTTCAGTCTAGGCATTCATGGTTACAACTATTTACGCAATACAAACTATCCATTGCCATCATACAGTACCCTGAATAAGAGACTCAGGAACTTGGAAATGATATTTGGGGTTTTTGAAAGTCTTTTGCACCTCTAAAATGTGAAGTACAAGCTCTTGATCCTTTAGACAGGGTCTGTACTATGTCAATTGATGAGATGGAGGTGAGCGCATCAATTGAATTTGATAAATATAAAAATTCATTTTGTGGAAACATTACACTCGGTGACTCTCAAACAATAGGAAACCACATCACTGTAATACTAATTAGGGGTGTGAAAACTGCCTGGAAACAGGTTATAGCCTGTGAAGTGACTGGTCCATCAACAAAAGGGATCTTACAAAAACAGGTAATTGAAACATGTGTAAAGTTTCCAGAGTTGTGTGGACTTCGTGTTGTGTCTCTCTCATCAGATATGGGAAGTAATAATAGAGCTATGTGGAGCGCTTTTGGTGTCGAAGTAACAAGAAATTAAAATCAAAGAAATATACACTTTACTGTCGACAGTAACGACATTCATGTTGCCCCAGATGTATGTCATTTAATTAAAAATATGAAAAATACTATCTTAAATTCATCTTCCTCAGTCACTTGTAGAAAATGAAGACTTCCCAAGTAACTTTGTCTCAGGTAAATATATTGTACAACTTTGACATTCTGAAATTGAGAAAGATAAAGAACTAAGATTGTTGCACCACTTAAAGAGAGATGATGTGGAACCAAGTCACTTTAACAAAATGAATGTTGGCTCAGCTGTTCGTTTCTTTTCTGTGAAAACAGCAGCAGCACTGGAAGTGGCTGTGAAATTAAAATCATTACCTCCAAAAGCATTAACTACAGCATATTTCTGTAGGTTAATAGAACAATGGTTTTCAATATGTTGTTCTAAAATTTCAAAGGCTGGTATTACTGCAAAAAATAAATCTGCTAATTTCGAATTTCTTTTCAGTTTGTAAAAAGTTTCCAGAACATTTCAATAGGCAATGGCTGGAAGCCTTTAAATACAGGCATGATCATTTCTACATTGTCCTTATGTAAAATAACAGAACAGCGGCTAAATGCAGGCTATAAATTTGTATTGCTGCATAGATTTACACAAGATGCTGTGGAGAATATTTTTTCACAAATTAGAAGAAAAGCAGGTTCTTGTCCTTCTGCATTGCAGTGTCTGAAAGCTTTGAAACTTATAACAGTTTCCAAAATTTTTCTGATACAAAGAGATCATCTTACTTCAATGATAGTGATATATTTTTGATTGATAATTTACAATCCAAATACTGTAAGCCTAATACTATTACTGTAACAACTTCTGGTTCAGTTCCTGTCTCAACGGTGTCCTCTTGTAAAGAAGTTGCCACATCTTGTACATCAACTGCAAAAAATAATGAGCTTTCTGCATTATTTTAGTTTACCTCCTTCTTCTTCATTAGTTATGCCTTCTATTTGTGTTTCTGCCTCCAATGACAGAGTTCCTGAATTCAGTTTTCATACTGTACAGTTGGCAGATTTACAGTTGACTACATATGAAAAAAATAATTTATTTAATATAGGTGGTAGTACAACAAATGCAGTGTTAAAGAAAAACGTATGTGATAAATGCAAACAGTTTTTAAATGAAGACCACAGTGATGAAACTTATGATACATTTGTACATTTTTTAAACTTTGGTGGTCTAAAGACCAAACAATGAAGTTTTGACCTTGATTTGTAACTGCGAGGTGTTATATAGACAAAATAAACAACATATGTTGCATAGTGATGCCAAATTGCTGATAAATAAAATTGTACAAAACATATGCCCATCTTCCCCTGTGTGCTGTAATTTAAAAGAAAAAGTTGTTAAACACTTCTTTACTGTAAGATCATATGCAGTAGTTGATTTCAATAAAAATGTAAAAAAAAAGGTGTAAAATGTATGGAACAGCTTCTGAAAAAAAGAGGAAATCGTAAATGGCAAATGCATATCTGTAGAATTGGAATTGTTTTATGATAATTATAGGTAATAAGATGAAACAAATTGTACTTTATTACATTGAATTAAGTTATATTTAATTATGTTTAATTGAAATTAATTTTGTTATATTTTATTTAATTGTATTATACTTAATTTTATAATATTTAAGTGAATTGTCTTGCTATTACATTTAATGGTGCTGTGTTTCATTGGACTGTGTTGTGCTGCATTGGATGTATTATATTGTACTGAACAGGGCTCTGTACTGAATTGCCTTGTATTGTAACCAATTGTGTTACATTGAATAATTCCACTGTGTTGCCTTGAATTGTGTTCTGATGCACTGACTGTATTGTATTGTCTTGTGTTACATTAAATTAAGTCACTTTGAATATTGTACTGCATTGATTTGTGTGGAATTGAATGTGATTTCCCACTGATTTCCTTTAAAGTATACCTACAAAAAATATATTATACGATATATATTATATTTTTGTGGTTTGGGCAAAAAGACTTAAGTCAGACTTTAGCAACAGATGTAAGACGTTTCGACTTTAATGAAATAGGTTCTTCATATTTTACAAAAATTTTTAAAGATACACATTATTAATAATAACAACGATTCTTGCGATGTACGATATGGATTTAAATTAGAAAGTTCGTTTCTATTTCTCAAAAAAGTGTTTAGAGAAAGTTGTTTCTGAAGGTCGGAAGAAACAAACCACAATCTCAAAGTTTCATTCATGGTATTTTAGCAGTTCTTATATGTAAAATATATTAATTTAATTGCTTATAGTGATTGTTGTGAATACAAATAATACTAAATGTAAGGTTATATTAAAATGCTATTTCATTACTGATGTCCAAGCGAGAAGAAGAGAGAAATATGGACGGAATGTCTATACAGCTGAACGGCAGCAAAGAACCAAAATGGCGGGCGAGCATACCTAGTCTTTATAGAGCGCTACATTCCACTGCACGAATCACAGTCATACTACAAATTTAAAATACGTTTAACACAGTTCCGGTGTAACTTGACTGTCTCTCACAAGGTATTTCTTGTAGCGCATAAGAAAACATACTTTAACAAAATATTCAATAAATTAGACTGAGATATAATGTACGAAAGCTCAATCTCATTATTAACTCCTAAAGGCAATGCCTTGTCGCTGTAGCCACGTCACTCTATCCCTTGCGATATTCTTCATTTCTTCATAGGACCCACTATTCACGACACTCATTGTGCTGCGGAAGTATGCAGTTCTTGGTCTTCCTTTCGGCTTCTTCCCCACTACTTTGCCCTCAAAGATGTTAGTTAAAAAAGCACTAAGTCTGATCACATGCCCTATCAACTTAATCTTCCTCACCTCTATACTCCTAAGCAGTGCTCTATTCTCATTTATTTCCTCTAAGATCTGTTCTTCCTATCTGTCCAACTAGTTGTTGTCATTCTCCGCCAAATCCACATCTCCATTGCCTGAAGTCTGTCACTCTCCACCTTCCCTAAGGTCCACGATTCACACCCGTAAGTTAAAACACTCCATACAAATACCTTAACAAACTTTTTCCTTGTTTCAATACTAATATGGTTGCTTGTTAATAAGTTCCTTTTGCTCTGGAATGCTTATTTTGCCAGAGCCTCAATCTCATACGCACACAAAATCACAATTAACTACGTCTTCTGAACATCTGAACAATGTTTACAGAACCAGTAATACCTCACCAACAGAAGCACGCACTATCATTCAGAAGACACCCCACCCCACCACCGTTCATTTGGCGTCTCGGCAGCAAAACTGATGCGCGTACAGTATGTAATTTATTTATTATCCTTCTGAAGAAAATATTTTATTTTCCTATGTAAGCTGTTTAGTGAGAATTCATTTAAAACTGTTTTATTATATTCTTTATTTGTATATGTAGTTCTTGTGAAAAACATTTGGGATTTTATAGCGGACGTAACATTATCTACTAAAAGGCTATGAGTTTAATGATACACTTTAGGGTTGTATTGAAAAAATTGATTTTAAGCAATTTTAAAAATAGTAGTAGATTCTTTCAATTTGTTTCATTTTTACGATTTGTTTAAATTAATTAATTATTATAATATTTATAATATTGTTAATGGAAATATTTGTATACATATTTAAAAATATTAAACCAGTATTTTTCATTTTTTTATAAATTTAATTTTTCTTTGAGTTTAATTTACTTTTCATATTACACATGCTTGTAGGTCACTTTATCTTTTACAAATCTTGTTATTAATTTAAGTATCTTATAAGTGGGTACTAGTTTAGAATTTTTCAAAGATCTTTTTCTTTTCGTTTATATATTGTGTCTTGGAAACCACTGCCAATTGGACTAGTTACCATTCTAAGACGACAAATATTTCAATATCTTGTTGATCAATAGTGTAAGATTTTTTTTGAAAGCCTCCATTAGTCATGAATTTTACATGCTCTTTTCAATGCTGCGTATTTTTCAGTACCTTTTTGTTCAATATTTATTTATTTAAAAATAAATAAAAATTGAGGCCTTTTTGTTGGCCGCGTTTTATTATTTAATACCCTGTTTTTTCTCGTGACACTCGGAGCATATACATCATAAATATGAAATATACTTGAATTTCTCAAAGCTTACTTTTTACAATAGAAGAAAGAACCTAATTCTTAGTCCTGTTTCACCCTTATATAACAGCCCTAGTTTTATAAACCGTTCATGATTTAAAATTTGCCTATAATACCACGCAACTTCCTAAATCTTTTACTTATTTTAAATTTCATTCAATAATTAATGGCCACTATATAAGTAACAGCTGTGCTTTTGCTGTCGATGGATTAATTTTTATAAATTTTTAAGAAATTATTGACAAAATGCTACAAAAACGTAATGAAAAATATGAATATTCAAAATCAGAATACCTATGCATAGCATAGGAAGAGAAAAAAAATCTTAATTTTTAACTGAGGGAAAACAAATAAATAATAATTTAAACATAGTTATTTATTTCCATTTCTATTAACAATATTATTTATTTCTATTTTTGAATGTTTTGTTAGTATTTAATTTTGTAAACCCTTGTTTGAAAAATATAAAATATTATAAAAATGTGTAAACTCTATAACGCGCGCGAACTCGTGTAGTGGTAACATTAGCAAACGGCTAGTGTCACTGATTCCCGTCGGCGACGGCATATGGATTTTACAAAATGTCGCTTACATATGACTGTCTGTCACAATTGGTAACAAACCGTAAAGTGGATAATATTTTTACTAAAGAATAAGATACCATATTAAATGTCTCATCTATACAGCAGACAAACACACAGCAACAACATTTTATATTGGCGACGTTATATAAAAATTTGTCTTTAAATTGTCAACATCTGAGATCGGGTTAGACTGCTCTCAGACGTTTGACATTTTCCAGTAACTATGTTCCACAGCAAACACAGATTGACAGTATAATACGTAGAGTAATAACATTTTACTTTTGTCCAAATTTTGTGACAGTAAATATTATGGCTTTACACAAAAGACTACAATATATAGAAACTCGGAATTGGAAGTGTTTTGTAATTATTAAGAACTCGTCACTCTTTACGTGTAGCGCACAAGGATATAACGTAGTTTTTACTAAACAGTAGGGGAAATGTCACACACTTTCATTCGGAAGAGAAATGTTGTGCTTTAAGGTTTAATGTTCATATTTGTCATATATGTACAATGGGTGCATTGTATTCAAACGTGTAGACCCCTTTGTTTTGAATTTACTCAAAGATAGTATAATCCGGAATAACATATTTATTGTACGGAATATAAAGACTATAATAACATCTGCCATATTACACACACATACTTATGCTATTCTTCAGAAGCATTCAGACTGCATTCTTCATATTGTAAACGTATTCTAACAAGCGATATTAGAGTCATGACATTTACCTATATACATGTTACACACTATATAGCCCATGTCTCGTGTACACAGTGTCGTTTAATACACTTATATTTTTAATTGTAACTTAATTAAGATTAATTAAGTTATTGTTCAATAAGATAATTGAACAAATTGCATAATGTTTACCCATATTTTACAAAAGCGAATTATAAGTGGAGAAAATACAATCCTAATTATTAGAAAAAGAGTTCGCTGTTACGCTGCGCTCAGCTTTCGAATATCAAAGCAATTTATTTAAAAAAATTTTTTTTTGTACAATGAGTGACGTTAAACTTGTTCCGTAAAAGTATCACACAATAGCAAGCGCCCGATTTCCGCAGATCAACTCTGCATAGGAGTACACATTATAAACTAACGTCTCGGGGTCGTTGTGGATCTCGGGGTGAAATGACATTTTCACCTAACCTTCTTAGTTCATTCAAACTGAATTAATTTGAAGAAAATTTGTCCTACCGATAACATTTACTTTGACAAATACAACAATTGTTATGCTATCTTTCTGTATTGATTAGTTTGTGAATCGTATGCTCTCAATGTCCACATGCTCTCAGTGTTGGTAAGCTCTCAGTGTTACGCTCATTGTTACCCCATTACACAACATTCTACGTGCTTCTCGGCTATTCCAGCGGAGTCCGGCTGTAACGTATGTGTGCGTACATATTGCCGCAACTTTGAGATATGGGAGAATTACGTCCGCAACTTTTCCAGACTATACCGGTCCGCGCGCCCTGTGTTCAAGGTGGCAATTAATTACGGTCTAGTGTAGTGTTGACGCGTATTATGGAAAATCTCAGCGGTCTATAAATAGAAGAATTTAGAGACACTTAGTTTCAGTTTAAGTGTGCGATTTATTCAAGTGAAGTTCGAGTTATTGTCGGGCGATTTACACAGTGCGTTTCAAGCGGTGTATTATTATAAAGTGATTATGGTGCTGACATTATTATAGTTGACATTTTTATTAGTCTGGACAGATTAACTTGAAGTATTGTTTAAGTATAATCTTGTTAAGTAACTTGTTGATTATAAATTGTTTAATTGTGTTAATTAAAGCTGGTTTTTAGTGACTTTATTGGTGTCTTATATTTTGTTTTCCACTGTACCATACGACGATGAGTAGACCGTCGTAACAGTATGCTCTCATACAGTAAAAATTTAGTAAATGCACTTCAAGATAACGCACAAAGTTTCTGTTTCTCTTCTCTTCTCCTGACAGGCACAGGTTACGGTATTTAAGATTAAAAAGAAAGTAAAGGAAGTAGTACTTCGATAACCTTAACTAGGTGGAAAAAAAGAGAATTTGACGGAACCACAAAGTCTAACGAAGTACTAAATGTAATATTTGTATTAAAAAAGTAGTTTACAGTTTACTCTATATAAAAGAAGAGTAAATTGTACTAAGATTGAACTGTTTTATGTGTCGACTGTGTTTGTTTATTTGTATTTGACTATTTGCATCTAGACCAAATCTGTATTTTGTGTCACTTCTGTTCTCAAATATAAAATTGTTCTATTGTTCCCACTTAGTCTCTGTTGTCCTACTCTGACATGTCACTTTCATTACACTCATAGTGCTACCTTCTTGTCCAGTGATCCTCCATTTTATAATGCATACGTACATTGAATATGTACTTAAGTGTATAAGGATTGGTGGGATTTAAAATTAAGGGAGCTCTCATAAGTTTGCTACGTCTGTACATAAAATTAATATTTTGTAAATACAACTATTACATTAACGACTCGGAACACAAAGTTTTTTAAGTAAAAACATAAAGTTTTACTTTACAACCTCAACCGGTTTTCATCTTTAAAAGGCTTCTTCAGAGGTTGACCCTGTTACGGGCGACGGAATCGAATTTCGAAAGATCGATATTGTGCGTGTGGGGTGAGATGTGTTCGAATAATGCGTGCGATTTGAATTGTGTCTGTTCATTTAGGATGTCGTTTTTATTTGTTTTCGTGTGTTTGTATATTTCCAATTGTTCTAGAGTGTCTAGTTTTCGGCCTTTTGTGTGTAAGTGTAGAATGTTAATGTTGTTGTCGATGTTTTTGTATGTGTGGTTTGCTTTGATGAGGTGGTTTGCAAAGGTGGATTCTGTAGTGGAGTGGAATGCCTTTGTGTGTTCAATGTATCTTTGTTTGAAGCTACGTCCTGTCTGGCCTATGTAGAATTTGTTGCAATTTGAGCAATTTAGTTTGTAAACACTGGGTAGATCGAATTTGTTTTGTGTTTTGTGTGTGTGTGTGTTTTGATAGTGTGTGTTCTGTTTTGTTAGTAGTTTTGTAAGCGATCTGTATCCTGATTTTTTGAATTTGTGGGCTATTTTTTCCGTTTGTTTGTTGATGTATGTTAGTGTTATGAATTTGTTGTTTTCTGCCTTTGTCTGTTGTTTGTTTTGTGTTTTGTGTAGGAGTTTACTGACTATTGTTCTGTCATATCCGTTAGATTCTGCCAGATATTTTATCGTGTTAAGTTCGTCATAGTTAATATTTTGTGTCGTATAGCATTTTGACCGCCCATTTCATAAAAACTGTTGTTAATTTTGTTCAAATTTTGTTGATAACATCATCATAACTATCATAATAACAAAGTTGATTAAAATAGAAATAACCGAAAATTCCTTATCAAATAATCCACACGAGAATTTAACATTTCTGTGAACGTATGGATGTGTCAAATTCTTGAGTCTGCGGTGTACACGCCTTTTATAGTGCTTGACAGCGTAGTATTTGATGATTGCAAATTCTGTTTTACTAAATTCAAACCCTATGGACACACAAGTAACCAGTGGGCGCAGAATAGACGTCAAAGCTCGTAGTGTATGGAACACGATGACCTTGAATCGCAGATTGTCTACCACTCGTCTGTATATTTGAAGAGCTCCAGTATAAATGTATAAACTAAAGTAATTACTTTAATGAAGAAAGTTGTTTTAGTGGTTAAAATCACAAACAGAAATATCACTGTTGCACATCACTATCTAGAAATTATTCCGATTAGCGCTTTCAAGCTTCACAGCTCATCGTCAGATCGGAAAATTTTCCGATCTGACGAGGAACTGTGAAGCTTCAAAGCGCTAATCGGAATAATTTTTATATAGTGGTGTGCAACAGTGATATTTCTGTTAAAGTAAGTACTGACAAAGGATGGATAAAACTGATTCACGCACGTCATTAACAATTTCTTTATAGTCCTGTATTGTACAAATAATTGTCTAATTTGGTATTCTTTGCTAGTGAAGCACATTCCACGTTTAAGCTCGTGTGTCGAATAATGTTCACTCCAAGCAATGTATGGATATTTATTCTGGCATATAAAGCCTACTGCACATCGGATCAGTTTGACTCTTTGTCTCATCATCTTCAGGACAAAGCCAAGTTGTATGAGAGTGGAAACAGAAGGCATATGAACACCGACGTTTCTGACTAAACCCAGGAACAAACTTATCCCTTCACGAGCAGTGAGGTGACACAGCTGAATCAAACGGTTATACGAATATTGTTGGATGTATATCAAGTGACAGAATATCACAAATAGATACAACAAGGAATCAATTATTTTGCCTTTAAGGGGCACTTTACCTATTAATATTGGCTTAAGTGATGTATCTGTGTAATCTACACTGTCCAATAAGTTGCTGTACATATCTGCGTGGAAATTGTATTTGAAATACGATAGTAAGTGTTGTAACGCATCAAGAAATACCGTTACATAAATATAATAAAATTACCCAAATGAAGATCTACCATAAACATATCTAAGCTAATATAGACAAAAACACTAACAAGATGAAAGACAACACTAAGATGTCAAAGTCAAACCTGTATATCCATGAATAAATAATGCTAAAGAAACTAAGCACCCTAGAAGGAAGGAGTTGTAATTAAATAAATCGTCAATATTATGACAGAAGGAAAAGTGAACCAAGCAACTACGTTAGCAACCAGGACCCAATAGATCCAATGAGTGAGGGAAAATATATAATAAGTAAGGAAAATATCCAACAAATAAGGAGAAAATATTACCAGTGTGAAGAGTACCAAATAAGTGAGGAATAATACCACAACAAGAAGAACATGAGAAGAAACTCCAAGTGACCAAGAGCAAAAGTCTTGACAATATAATAATTCAGCAAGCAACCACAGACAACAACAGTGTGCTACTTACAGTGAATTAAATAATATTACCTTACAACGATCTTAAAAAATCAAACACAAACAATGATAGTGTAGTATTTACAGAAAATGAAAATATTAAGTGACAACAATTTTATACAATAATCTCGAATAAACCAGCACACACAATAAGGGTATTATTTATGAGTAAAAAGTATAATATAATAAAATATAATAAAGACAACAAGTGAACTGAAGTTAACCCTGCTGAGGTGTTCGGGTCCTTTTTGACCCAAAAGATTTTGTTTTACGCTGCTGTTTGTTAAAAAATTATTAGATTATTATTATTATTGAATTATTATTCAACTTTCCGTTTTGTGACTTTGTCAAATACCTATAAATAAGTATCATTCTGTAATATAAATTTTTTAAACCGCTTATAAAATTTTATGACACGTTTTTATACAAAAAAGTTGTTCGGGTCCTTTTGGACCCATAGGTGAAGTAATTATTTTATTAATATTATAAGCTGTACTTTGGATTCAAAAGCTTCATTACTTTGTCTCGTTTGATGATTCAATGCATAGTCTCATAGTACAAGGTCACACTGGTTGCTACATTCTCTCCCACCTACTCCACTTAGTAACAGTGCCTGCCCACCGACAAGAAGGTTTTCCCTCTCCGTCTGTCAGTCAGTGCTCCTTGAGCAGAGTGTGAGTGAGGTTAATTTTTAGTGCTCTTTCTTTGGTTTTATTACCATACTTGTGTTAGACCTGAAGTGGCTTTTGTATGAACAATGATGGACGTTGAAGAAGTGTTATCGGAAATCTCCGACGAAGGAGAAGTTGCTTCAGAAATTGAAGATAATATTTCTGAATGTGTGTCTTCAGATTCAGAAGATGAAGAAGTACATCACGAACCAGGAAATAACACTTTATTATCTAAAAACGGTGATATTCAGTGGAAGACCAAGCCTGAGCTCCAGATAGGAAGACGTCCTTCTCATGATGTAATGACACTTACGCCAGGACCAACCAGGTATGCAACTGCACGTGTTACTGATGAATATTCGGCATTCAAAGTATTTTTCCCCCTCCAATTGAAAATATAATCCTGACCCAAACAAATGAAGAAGGCAACCGTATTTATGGGGAGAATTGGAAAAAAATTGACTCAACAGAACTAGACGCTTATATTGGACTTTTGTTACTGGCAGGTGTTTATAAATCACATAATGAGTCAACTGAGAGTTTGTGGGATGAAACAAAAGGAAGGCCAATATTTCGGGCAACAATGTCACTGGAAAGATTTAAAATTATTTCTCGTATTTTCCGTTTTGATGCTCGTCAAACTCGATCAAGTAGGCGCGCTAGTGATAAATTCGCACCTATTAGAGAGCTGTGGGAGAAATGGGTTGAAATTTTGCCAAAACACTTCAATCCTACCGAATATGTCACAGTGGATGAAAGGTTAGTTGGTTTTAGAAGAAAATGCCCTTTCCGTCAATACATGCCTAAAAAACCAGCTAAATATGGCATAAAGTTTTGGGTTGTATGTGATAATGCCACTAGTTACGTTTGGAATATCCAGCCATATTTAGGAAAGCCACAAGGTGCACTACCAGAGAAAAACCAGGGTCTTAGGGTAGTTCTGGATTTGACAGTTGGTCTCAAAGGCCACAATGTTACTTGTGACAACTTTTTTACATCGTATGGATTAGGCCAAACGCTTCTCAGAAGAGGTATTGCAATGGTAGGAACTATCAAGAAAAATAAGCCTACACTTCCTCCCCCACTTCTAGAAACAAAAAATGTACCTGCACTGACCTCAAAGTTTGCATTTACGAGGGATACTACACTGGTCTCTTACTTTCCAAAAAAGAATAAGTGTGTTGTACTACAGAGTACTTTACACCACGATGACAAAATAAGTTGTAATGATGATAAAAAACCACTGCTTATTTTAGATTACAACAAACCTAAAGGGGCTGTTGATACTCTAGATAAGATGTGTGCAAACTATACTTGAAAAAGGAAAACAAATCGTTGGCCCATAGTTGTCTTTTCAAATACAGTTGATATTTCGGGTGTCAATTCTTTTGTTTTATTTACTTCCATCAACCTTCAATGGAAGCCAAAATGCAATGACCGGAGAAGAATATTTTTAGAAAACCTTGGAGAATCTTTGATCAAAAAACACATTGACAGACGACAGTATATGCCAAGAGGAAAAGCTGCAAGAGATGAAGTTGAACGCGTACAAGCTGAACGTGCAGTACCAACTCAGTCTATTATGAAGAATCCAGATACAATGCAGAGAAAAAGAGGGAGGTGCCAGTTGTGCCCAAAAACTGACAATAAGTCTTCTGTGAAGTGCTCAAAATGTTACTTGCAAGAATCACCTCACCCATATATGTAATAAATGTTTCAGTGAAATTGTGTAAGTTTACGTAACAGAAACAGTTTACCTGACAGATAGTCTCGTAACATACAAATATAAGATTTTCCATTTTGTTTTTTGCCTGTGTTATATAATAATTTAGAAATGACTTTAATCTTTGTCGTATAGAATAGTATTTCATAAAAATTATGTTCATGGAATAATGTACATTTCTTTAATAATACAGATTTTTAAATTTCCAATAAACAGAATTTTAATAGCTAGATTATCAATAAAGTTTTTTGTTTCAGAATATAATAATGTGTTCGTTTCGTGCTTAGAAATCTTTACTGTATTCATAACAAATAAAAATACAGAATTATGTTAGTTTTAGTACACAAATAAATATATACTTACATATATTGTAACGCAACCCTGTATGCCGGTCTTTACAAAAATAAAATAGTGGAGAAAAATTTTATAAAAAATAAAATTTTTCAATAATAAAAATAATTTTGTTTATGTTAATCAATGTGTGTAAATAAGAAATAAAGCTGTTTTAAAGGTATTGTAAAAATTTTGATAATCAGGCAGGTATTTATTAACTATCGAGCACTTCTGGAAGATTTGAACCAAGTCTGGAGTTAAATAGATTAACTCCAGTCAGCAATCGATCGATGATTTTTCTTGCTGGTCCAATATCTCACTCAAATAAAATATTTTCTTCTTCTTGAAGTCCCTTAGCCTTAATAAATAATCTTAAATTAGCCTGTGAAATAATAACAGATAAAAAACAATTGAAAATATGGATTTATTGAACAATTTAATAAATAATCGATGTTTTATCAATTGAGAACAATTATCGACTCCGTCTCAGGGAATTATCGATTGTGCATACAGTATAAAAATTATTATAGGTATTATATAAAGGACAGGTTCTTTGAGCGATTAAATTAATAGTCAGAGAAGGGTGACGAGAAAGTATAACATTAACAATTAAAATAAATTCAATAATTATTATTTAACAGTATTTAAATAATTCTGATATATAGTGTTTAATAAATTGTTTTGTCAGACCATTGGCAGCTTCTATGACGTCACCACGGGATGAAGAAGGCAGGCTTAGTAAATTCAAAGATGGCCGCTACTCGATCTGGATATGTTACTGCAAAAGTCGTCTTGTTAAAACTCAACAAAATTATCTTCATGAATGTTTGAAATGTTCCCGCACTGGTGTAATCTGTCTATTAGGTAGTTTGGGGTGTTCTGAAGAAGTGTTCCGTGTATATTGGTGTTAATTAAGTTATTTGGTATGTGTTCACTTCTGTTGGTTAGGTTGTCTGTAAAAGTGATTATGCGTTGTAGCGTGAATTGTGTCAAATATATTGTTTTACTGTTTTATATCACTCGTATCATGAAGTTAGGTGTTATTTTTCACTATTGTCGTTAATGTTTTGGTAAATTTAGCTAAGAAAGTGTTCAATTCATCTAACTCTCGATGCACTGACATTAATGGCAATTTGTCGTATTATTTTCTACTCGGTTTTAAGGAACGTTTTTTCACACAACTATTCAGCTTGATATTCAACAAAAGACTAATTAACTTGGTCAAAATCTGGCCCAGTTAATCTTTGAAAAAGTATTGTTAACATATTTCGATTACACATACACATGATACAATATTACATTATATATGGAATTTATTTATTTTATTCATCACTTTCATGAATTATGAACCTTATCATTGGTTTAATCATCTCATTCCTTTTAAATTTATATATTATAGTCCATATCTGTAGACATTTTGTGGAAATTAACAAATTTCTTTACTTTTTGGAAATATAGGCTCAAAATTGGATTTCCGTCTTTATACAAATTTTCCTCCATTTTAATTATCATTAATACTATTATAATAAATTTTAATTAGTCATATTCCTCCTCCTTTCCTTAAATACATATAAATTAAACCTTTGAACTGGTTTTTTGTGTTAATCTCAGAATTTGACATTGCTCTTTAAAATTAATTAATTTATATATTTTGAAAATTTACAATATTATAAGGTATATTTCCTTATTATCATTTTAACTCATAGAATCATTCCCAGTAGTGGTTAACTGATTTACCTTATCTAAATCTTGCTAGTTTACAGGATTTATAAGTGAATTATACTGGTTTATATGGTTTCTGTGAATTCACCAAATGGCCTAGAGTTTAGAATTTTACATTTCTGTCTTTCTCAAATAAATTTAATCTTACCACTCCTCTGACTTTACATAGTTACTATTACATGAAATAGAATGGTTTATAACTTACTGTGAGGTGTAGTATTTAATTAACACTACAGTTATACAAAATAATTATGAACATTATTTAGCAATCTGTACAATTGAACATATTGCTGACATGGTTTGAACATATACTTTTAACTCTTTTTGAGTTAACATAGCATACCTATTGAAACATTATTAATGGTATGTATGCTGTTATTTAGCAAACATTATTCATTTTAAACACATAATATAAATCTTATTTTCTAATAACTCTTACAAACACATTGATTTTATGGCTGTGAACAAACAGTTTATTTAAACATTTTAAACCTATGAATACTAAATTAATGCCAGTCCTTTCTGGTCTAAACCATTATTATTTATGATCCCCTTCATCAGTAAACATGACCACCCGTACTCTAGTTATTAGCATTTTTTACAAATGTCTTGTAAATAAAGAGTTACCTTAAAATAATAAAATACTGGAAACTTCCATTTTATTATTTTATTATACTGTTTATTATTGGATATTAAAGTTGTTATATAGCATATTGATAAGTCATAGTATCACTAACTTTAAGTTTATTGCATTTCCAAAAAACACTTACACAAATTCACTTTCACTGGTGGTTCTGATATTTTGAGTCTCACTATCTCAGACCAGACCTTTAGTAATCATGGACTGTTAAGACTTGTTTATTTGCTTATCACACAATAGCTTTAGTCGGTTCACTTCTTATAATATTATACAGCACTTTAGTTTTCTAAATAATTACATTTTTATAGGATTTTGGTATGTTATACTTTCTTTTTAATCGTTTTTGTGGGTTTGGGGTTGATGGTAGTTAATAATAATAATAGATTTTACAACGGTGTTTCTTTCATACTATTTCTTCCTCTCTTCCTGTCTTCTTTCTTGTCCTACTTCTGGTCTTCATTCTTGTCCTTCTTCTGGTCTTCATTCTTGTCCTTCTTCTAGTCTTCATTCTTCTGGTCTTCTTGTCTTCCTTCTTCATTCTTGGGTAAACCAAGGTACTTTGTGTTATCTCGACTGATGTTTAGTTTGGAGCAGCTAATTTATTTACTGATACGGACCTTGTTCTTCTCTAAAGGTTTCAGGGTATTGTTTTCTTCCTGATCACAAACTTTATTCTTCCTTCTTCTTGTCTTTGGGGTATTTTGGTATTCACCACTCTTAAACTGATTCTCTTTCTTCTTGATATGGTGTTATTTAATTTGTTTACTGCTCCTAGCTTCCTGGGTAAATTACTGATCTTATAATATGAGTTGCTTTCAATACTTTCTTTGATATTTAAACAGTGGTTTTTATATAATGTAATGAGGATTTTTATTTTATCGTGGTTCATTCCTTTGATTTCCTTAAATCTCATTCAATATTATTTTAGCATATGTGGTGTAATTAAACTTTATGATTTTATATGACTTAATAAGTAGTGGATTTTCTGTCACGCTACAATATAAAAATAAAATATGATGAAATGTGCAAGGCAACATATATGATAAAAATGCTGATATACTGTATTGTTAGGTGATTATTTTGGTCATTCATTATCATAACTTAGACCTAATGTATAAAACATAAATATGCATAGGCTAACAAGAAACTTTTTTGTTGAAAAATATAATTTTTCCCGTATGGGTCATTTTGGACCCGAACGTCTTAAGTGTTGCTAAAATTTGAACACCCTAGTAAGGTTAAGTGCAGAAATAATTGCTCAAATATGAAAGTAAATGGAACTGATTACCTGTAACTACCATGACGGACTCTAAATATAAAATCATTGCAAAACACACATTTAGATATCAGGAGAGTGGAAAGTAAAATCAACAGGATGTAATTGTTAGAATATCAGAAATAAGACAACATGTATTAGATTAAAAACAGTCAACCAAACCAAATGTAACCATTCAATATATATACCAATAACCAATTAGAATTAGATAATACTATGTAAACAAATATGTAGTCAGTAATAGAGTTAAAATACAGAAAACCATTGTACTAACTAATAGTAATACCAATTATGGTATATATGTAAGAAAATACACAAGAAACCAAACTAACACATATAGGCATTGTTCTCATACAGTGATATACACATAACCTCAACTGAGCAGACTTTGAAAAAAAGAATCATAATTAACGATTAGAAAAACACTGATAAAAGTATTTACATAATGCAACAACCAAACTAGAATAAATAATGAGTAGAGTAAACCCAATATGAACTAGAAAACACAACAATATACTGTAAATTTTATAAACAAATAACAGCCAAAATATCAAACCACATAGTGACTGACAGAATTACATAAAAAACTCAATCAAAACTAATCAGAAAGAGGAAAGTAGTATAACAGTAGTTTCAAGAATACTCAGTACTTCTTTGAGAACACTTAACAAACAGTAAATGCATAAATTTATGTAATAATCATGAAGAACAATGTACATGTCAGATGAAACTAGATGAAAGTAACAAGTCCAACAGAAACTTGTGAGTAATTAGCGCAGCAGGGAATACTAAATACCCAAAATAAGATGTAAACAAACACTAAATACCAATTAATGGGTGAAATTACATCCATAATACAAAAGTACTGTATTTATAAAATAAGAGTGTCAGATTGACAGGACACCTGACATGGTGTGATAAAACAATTTCCTGTAAATAAACTAAGATATATTAGTAAATACAAAACTGCACCAAATGTGGAGGACCGTTTAAAGTATAAACTAAACACAATAGATTTGTGTGAGAATGAAGTATATATTGTAAATAATAAGAAATAATGCATGGACATTTAAGGCCTACTCGCCTGAAAAGTGTATTATTTAATTTTGTAAATATTTAGCATTTAAGAAATAATTAGTAAGAAAAAATGACTTGAAACATTATCAATAAGTGATATATGTTTCATGTGATACTATAAAAGTGAAAAAATTTATATTTAGAAACACTAAAAGTGAGTCAGTGAAAGTGTAAATAGTTTAATCATGAACGGAAATAGTGCTTGCGTGGACTTAAAATAAAGAGCAAAGCAGCCGAAATAACATGATACTGTTAGTTTTCGAATCGGAGGTGCATTAAGAAAGTTATGAGCAATCATGATTATTCAATAAATTACAAAAGAATTGATGGCGTCACTTTTATACTCTCGATCCCAAAGACAGACGCTGAGAAATAAAAATTATTAATTTCTTGTGGCACATGGGTACGAGATTAATCGACTTTCAGCCAACAAGAGACGCTGATTCCAAGCAGACGCCAGCCGAAGTAGCTAAGCGTGGCTTCACTACCAAACTGATCATCAACGCCGGCAGAACGACGCTCCGATGAAAGTATTTTTACAAAATGTGCGCGTCCCCCGTTAGTAAACAAATAACTAACCTAACATATGTGTGATAATAACCTCCAAACGTGTGAAGTGTAAACAGTGATACGAGACATAGTGTAATATACCATTGCTAGTGTATAACATCAGCAATGAAGAGTGATAATAAGGGAGTGTATAGAATTGACAATATTTAACTCCATTTTAAACGATTTTGAGATAATAATTTTTGTGTTGATACTACGTTAGTCAAATGCGTTCATACGTGACTAACCTAACTTATCATTATGAATTAACGCATTATTGAACAAACGTTCTCAATAATATTTTTTTAAATAAAATATTATTAATTTTAAAGAAGAATCGAAATGAAAAAATACTATTTGATTAACACAAATGTACTTGAACATTGCTGATTTGACTTTAACGATAACGAAAGACAATTCGATTATTAATAATATTTGAGAACTGTCAATAAAGTTAATGATTAATAAATGTGTCATTAGCTAATATTATGTATAACAATATGATTTTATGACTTCAATTCAGATGTTTTTATCAATTAACTAAGAAAAAGTTCCATTCTAACCTACCTGTTGTTGAAAGGTACACACGTGATACAGTGCCATGCTTTCAATTCAAGAAAGCCTAACTATTCTTAATTGCACTGAAATTATAAATTAATCATTATATTTTAATTTTTATAACCTTTAACGGAATTTTATTCCGATATACAAAATTAATAATCGTATTGCACATGCGATACCATAACCTGCAAATTTAAATGCAAGCGTCTCTAGTACGATAATTTACAATTATAATTAACCTTTTTCTATTTATGTAACCACTCTCCACAATACGTCATTATCGTATTTAAGCATTTTTTTGTAGTAAGTATCTTGTATACTAAAAGAACTCACGATTTTATTAATTATAAATAAGAAACCTAACCAAATCAGGTTAGAAAAGTACAACATAAAAATCAGCCCTGAGTTTTAAGAATCTGTGTAACGATTTTGAATTGTTTTTAATGTTTTATAAAGCTGTTGTGAAGGTTTTAAGATGAACTTTAGTTGTTGTTAATAAATTACCATTTAATATACAATCGAGTCAGTCCATTATTTAAAGGTAGACTATAATAACAACACAACAGATTGGGAGTTAGGCAAATAAGCGGCCAAGATTTTGAATAATTTCAAAACAATCTTATTTACTGATTGACTTTATTTACATAATATCAACATACCAACAAGTGATAAATATTATATGAATTGTGTTGTGCTGTTTTTAATATATTACAGAAAGAGAAGATCTACATTAGAAGATTGACATCGGTAAGTAAGTGGTAAATAACGTCTAAACTAACCAGTGCTTCGAAAAGTGAACTTAAACATTTTTCAGCTTTTTAAACCTTTTTGAAACAACGTAAATTATAAATTAAATCATAAATAATAATAATTCTAAACCTACAGAATTGAACAACCAAAACGTATACTCGTCTAGTCATAGAGTGACGTCAACAACGTGTGGCTTATACTTGAATAAACACACATCTATTCGTCTAGTAACAGTGTGCAGAATTATTTCAATAGCGAATATCATCGTGTGCATAAAACTAAGTTGTTCATAATGTGTGCTTAATATTACTACAGTTAATAGATATACAACATACGTCAGCGTAATAATGCAGAAATGAACGGTTATTATGTGACGTAGCACTTTGTTCTTGAAGCGAACAGTTTAGTATCCACAAATAATACAACATACGGACAGCAAATTCATCGTACTTTACAGTAAAAATTTTAAACTAATTGTACAAATAACAACGGTCAGAATAAAACAAGCCACGGTATTTAGTACAGAAGAGAAGACTGTATACTAATTTCCTATAAATACAGATATTATTATATACAAAGGTATTAATAGAAAGTGACAGAATTGCGAAAGTCACTTCTGACATGTCAAGAACTTATATAAACAATTTATGTTGTGTTACTAAATAATGTTTTGGTCGTTGCTACGCAACGGATTATTAACACATAGTTACATGAAAATTAAAGTGTAATATGCACATTTTTATATATAGCCTCTATATAAACGTTTTGACCGCATAAAAATAAAATAAATGCACGAAACGTAAATTTTATTATAAATATACACAGTGTATTATATTCTTATTTCCCTTATTCTTTCAAAGCATTTGGTCCCTTGTGACAAGTCCTGGACAGTCTTATTTTCTTTTTGCATGCATGTTATTTTTTAAATTTTGGTTTTAAATTCCATAGGTCTCTCTGATTGCCTCTTTTCCAAATCTGCCTCTTTTTGTTATCCCCCAAAACCGAGGGTAAAACAGAATTTAAAAAACAGAATTTTATGTAATTATTAAAACATACAAGCATCTCTTCCATGTTCAATGTGCATCTGTCGAAAGGTTGTGGATAATCCTTTGCGGAGAAACAGTAAAATTTTAACATTGGACTTGACCCGAAAACAGAACGCATATCAGACAGAAAAGAACCCCCATATATAATTCCGTGCTCATATTCTTCCTGCTGTGCTTGCTTTGTAGTTTAATTTGTCATTGTCCTGTGGAAATCCAATTGCGTTGGTGCAAACGTGAACTTATTGTTCGTACACGTGGATTGATATTTGAGATGAAGAAAGAAATTGGATTCTAAGACCACATAAGATTTGTAATTATATATATTGCAACAGTGCGTCTGCATACGTTACTGTGCATTGTCGCAGTTAGTTAAAAAAATACTGTTGAATTAGAATAAATAATTAATATCGTCAATATAAAAAAATGCGTATTGAAAGCTCTAAGTAACCAGCGAAGGGGAACACCGAACGCATGTCGGTACATGCAGATCACGCCACACTCAAACTGAGACTGTGTACACTGTAATGTCAGTGTGTGTGTGTGTGTGTGTGTGTGTGTGTGTGTGTGTGTGTGTGTGTGTGTGTGTGTGTGTGTGTGTGTGTAAGCCAGTTGAATCTGGCATAGCGTCACTCCTGAATAAATGTGAAATAAATAAGTAATTTATTTAAATTTTGGTAAGTACGCGTAAGATATGACAAAATAAATTATGCCACGTTATTAATAATATAAAGACGCGCACATGTGCAAAATATAGTGCGAAACAAATAATACATATGAATGGAGTGTAAATAAAAGTGAATAGAACCAAGAACAATTAAAGTATAGAAAAACTGTTAACATACAGTTATACATAAAAAAATTACCGATCGTATGAACATCGAGTAATAAACAAAAGACTTCGCACGTTGCGAATAAAATTAAAATAAGTAAAAAAAGTAAACGAATCTGTAAAGGGACGCTCGACAAACTATAACAATAGAAATCGTGCACAGAATGGTTGAAACATGATTTTTGCGCCCGACAGTATAAATAAGCGAGGATCACTAGCCTCGACCTCTCATTAACTGGAACACCTCTGGACCCGAAGGCTATGCCCGATGGTGGAGCATCCAAGGTCGATATCCCAGCAGTACCGTACGAGTCATCTGAATGCTGAGTGCACCAGGAGGATAAGACGACAACGGAGGATCGACACAGGTCACAGGACTCAGGATCATGACAAGGAATCACTGAGTATCACCGCACAGAAATAAGGTGACATAAACCCATTTTTACTCTTCAACCAACGAGTCATAAAAAACATTAAAAAAGAAAAGAATAAAGAGACAATGATAAACTTTAATAGTGTAAATAATAATTGGAAAATCTAATTGGTTAAAGTCTAGTAATTTATAATGATATTTAACAATTTACGAATTTATTATTATTTTTGAAAATTTTAACGTAGCATAAATGTTTAACTAATTCTAAAATTGATTGATATTTCATGAATACGATATTCATATGTAGGCACACAAAGCAGAGTAGTAATAATAAAAAAAAATATGGAATTTAAAAAGAAATACAATCTGAGCAAGTCGAGGGCACATTATATTTTATAAAAATTTCTGTTTATACATGTCAATTTATATCTTGTGTATTATATTTATGAATATGTGTGTAATGTTATTTGTATAGTGACAATCATTGTGTGTATGATGAGCACACACAAAAGATAAATATTATGCGAATAATAATAACGAAATTTGAATTCGTCATTTTTGAAAATTTTATTTAATAAAATTTTGAATGTTTTTTTACAAAGTCGATATAATACAAAAGTCTTATTATTATTTAAAAAAACAAACCATACACTTTTTATCTTTATATATATAATTGTAAAGCACACATATATTATAAATAATATAAAACACATTATTACATACTTATTTATCTACACCCAGATCCTCTTTTTCTGGTAATTAGTGCACAGTGGAACACTCAAATTGGAAACCAAGAGTCCTCCTTTATTGTTGCTTGTTTCTGTTCCGCTAGTTATTGTTGTACTGTACTAAAAATAATGTATCTGGTAAGCACAGGCCAACTATCTGAAAACAATACCCACCGTCAGATATCTTACATGTAATTTTTGGAACAACATTTAAATGCAATTTTATATGAGATAACTCTTTTAATCTAGTATTCGCTTTAAATAAGCCTAGGGCTAATCAACTGATATTATTATAAACGTAACTAAAATTATGCCATTCACAATAAAAATACTTGCAAAAGTCTTGCATAGAAATATGTAGATTACTTTTTAATGAGTTTTATGTGCTATGGTTTGTTATACAACACCAAAGTCACATACTTGAACTGATCTTTATTACAGAAACGTATATTCCGTTATAACACCATTTTTGCTAAATTTTTTACATAAGTCTACATATTTTATCACCTTTATTTTTTGTATTTCGTCTAATAATTCAACGTTGACTACTGTGATTTTACTCAGCGTCAGGAAAAGCGGCAACTTAATAACCCATCGTTTTTATTATTAACTCTTAAAGGCAATGCCTTGTCGCTGTAGCCACGTCACTCTATCCCTTGCGATATTCTTCATTTCTTCGTAGGACCCACTATTCACGACACTCATTGTGCTGCGGAAGTATGCAGTTCTTGGTCTTCCTTTCGGCTTCTTCCCCACTACTTTCACTCAAAGATGTTAGTTAAAAAAGCACTATGTCTGATCACGTGCCCTATCAACTTAATCTTCCTCACCTCTATACTCCTAAGCAGTGTTCTATTCTCATTTATTTCCTCTAAGATCTGTTCATTCGTCTTCCTATCTGTCCAACTAGTTTTTGTCATTCTCCGCCAAAACCACATCTCCATTGCCTGAAGTCTGTCACTCTCCACCTTCCCTAAGGTCCACGATTCACACCCGTAAATTAAAACACTCCATACAAATATCTTAATAAACTTTTTCCTTGTTTCAATACTAATTTGGTTGCTTGTTAATAAGTTCCTTTTGCTCTGGAGTGCTTGTTTTGCCAGAGCTACTCTCCTCTTAATCTCTGCCAGACACTTATTCCCACTTGTAACTATGCTAACTCATCGTTTATAAGCTATAAATTCTTCCTAAGAAACGATAATTAAATATCTACTCCAGTTTCGTTTTTCTAATTTATCAATATCTGACTAGTTAATATCCATATTTGTATGAAAAATGAATTAAAGACTACACTTTATAGGTAAAAATGGTTTATTATTGTTGAAAATCCTAATTTCTACTTAGGTGAAACATGCACTTACAGCTTTTATATTATTACGCCGTTAGACAACATTCTAGGTGTCTCTAAGCTATTTCAGTGGAGCCCGGCTGTAAGTGTGCGTGCGTACATGACTGCTGCTACTGTGAGATGACACTTATCCGCAGCCGAGACTGCTCCAGACTTCACCGGACCGGGCACACTGAGTTCAAGGCGGCAAGCAATTACGCTCTAGTGTTTTCTAGTAGCGTTGACGCCTATTATGATTTAACCTGGAATATCAGCCGAGTATAGATATAAGCATTCAGCGACGATTAGTTTCAGTTTAAGTAGCGATGTATTCAAGTGAGGTTCGAGTTTTTGTCGGCGATTTACACAGTGCGTCTCAAGTGGTGTGTTAGTGATTATAATACTTTCTAGTTGACATTACTATTCGTGTGGACACATTAACTTGAGTTCTTGTACGAGCATAATCTTGTTGAATAACTTGTTGATTACAAACTGTTAATTGTGATAATTAAAACCGGTTATTAGTGATTTAATTGGTGTACTGTGTTTCGTTTCTACTGTACCATAGGACGATCAGTGAGACCGTTGCGACAGTATGGTTTTAGTTCCTTAGCTTCAGCGGTAATACTTGCCAGCTTTAGCACTGATTAAGAATAACATCACTTGTAGGTGATCCATTTGCTACTCAAAAGATGTAAGAAATAATGAAGGAAAACCCACCCAAAGCTAGTTTCTCCATTAAAGAGGAAATAGAAAACTGGAGTTGTGAGTTGTATAACTAATAAGTAGTTCGCATAAGTACGATAAATGTAAGCATTCAGTTGACTTGGGTTTTACGAAATATTAACAGAAACCATTACTCTGATAAGTGGACCAGTGACACGTTTCGCTCAACTTATTTTAATGTTAACATGTTTTTATCTACAATCTGCTATACAAAATATTGGTTTCAAATGCAGATGACAAAACTGGTTTTAATATTTACGCATCTGAATATGGGAAGCAATAACGGAAGACTTGAGTATATTCAAGTATTATAGGATGTATAAAATAAATTAGTGGGTTTGTGAAATACGTAAATAATGGTAATAAGCATCATTTAAGTTAACTTAATTATTAAATATAGTGTAATAACTATTATATAATACATTTTTCTTATGGATTTAATTAAATTTTTTGAATCAAATATAGGTTGTTAATTGTAAAACAATTTATCTAAATATTTTCAGAAATGTTTGAATTAAAACAGAGTGCACATAATTCTTACAGAAGTGATCATTTTCAAATTGACGTCGAAGAATCCAAAAGCTGAAAACTGGACTTTCTTTGAAAAGAGTTCCCTACTGAACTCCACCAGCTGTTTATGCAAAAACGTTAATACAACTTAAGAAACTTTATGCTGAGTTAGTAACGTAAGTAAAGTTTACACATTACATCACGCTTGCCAATAATATGATAGCACTTAAACATTTTGCATAACTGTAATTTTCACTGCATGTCTGAATAGTATATTTTTGCTAACATGACGACAGATAATTATAGTAAGTAATTGCATTTATCTGCCTTGTGACTAATGCTTCCAACGTATATTACCCGTTTCGCAACAAACGTTCTAGCACCAGATTATCTCTTCTTCAAGTTTGTACACCGACATAAAATTACTGGAAAATATTTTCAGATAATATTCTATCACTAGGTAAAACTACACATGAAGTTAGGTAAACGTCATTCAACCATTCCAGAAGTCAAAAGAGGAATAAAAGTTGTTATTTACCTTTATTAAAATTAACTATACAAAAAGAGAAAGGAAGTTTAAATTTAGACAATTCATTTATTTTTAACTTAAAGATATGACATAAATTAATTTTATACAAAGCAAAATCTAAATAAAAGTTTTCTTCATAAATTGTAACCGTCTGAAATGTTTTCCTTAATAAAATTTGTAGAGTAGCTACAAAGAGTATAATACTCCTAAATGACATTTTAGAATCATAATTGTAAAAACGAGTTTTAATGCTGTTACACAGTGTTATGTTGCTGCAATAAGGCGGCGTGGTTAGAAATTACGCGAAACGTACGCGAAATTACCCGATGTGAATTTGTCTCTCCTGGGTAATGCACTTCAACACATTCTGGCTACTGAGTAAAAGTGACCCAAATTTCCTTCTCAAATAAAATACACTTCTCAGGCTCTGCTTCAATTAGGGGTATTCCAAAGTATAAAGACGATGTTTGAATTTTCTTAGGGCTTTGCTCTTATTACAGACAATTATGTATAAGGTTTTGCTGTTATAGAAAAATCATTATTTGAAAGGTATGATATGACAATGTGTGGTCATGCAAGTTGCAATATGCTCGAAGCTAATAATGTCGTGAATATAGCCTATATGCCTGCAAGACTGGTCTAGGTGCGTTGAAGTCAGTGAAATGCCTATAATAACACGCTATAGCAATTATATTCCACAGCACTCAGAAATTGTACTACAAGAAAAGAGGCGCTGACTATTGCCTGAACGTTGGACAACTCTACAAATTTCTGATCTCGAACGGGGACTTTTCATTAAGATTAGGCCACAACGAAGCTTCATTCGTAGCTTTTGAGATTCTAAAATACGGAAGAGTAACTGGCAGAGTTTGTTAAACATTTTGCAAAAATATAGTGTATAACATGAGTTGGGGCGTTTACACGATAATGCTGGTGAGACCGTGCCCAGATGATTGCCAACAATGCTGCAAAAGGAATAACAGGACGCCGGAGTAAAGGTTGAATCTTAGGCGGCGCTTAAGTAAACCGTGCCTTTTCCGTGGCAAGTTAGGAGACAGGGTCGACACATACAATTGACTGGTTATTCCCGTCATGACTTAATATCGGAATTGGTGTTGTCGGGTAATTTTTTTCGAGAAAATTTTAAAATAAAATATATGAAACAGGTTATAATAATCGGATTTATTATTTTGTCCATTTATCGGGCCGATCGTCTGTCATAATAAAATCGGTTAGAATATAATAAAATAGAAGAATACTTTATTTCAATAAACGCTGATAGAAAATTTCCTCAAAGCAAAGCAGTGCTCGTAGAGGAACAAGATTTTAAACTTTACAGAATTAAAAAAAGTTTTTACATTATTTATGTACAGTTTGCTCTAACACGCGTTTTCTAGATTTAGAGTCTTACTAGCGAATTAGACTATCTTTGACCAAACGTTTTACCAATCCTTTCAGAAGTACGATCCATAACATTGTACTAACTGTACGTTTCTCGATAGATTACGATTTTAGATAAGTTCTATTCAATAAAAAGGCATTAAAAATTAATAATCCACGTAGTTCCAGTGTGAAAATTACTTACTTCTTTTTCAACGTCCTCTTGATGATCCTCATCTAATAAGTCGCTGATTAAATATGCCGTCCTTTATGACAGCATAAGAAAGCAAAAGCATTATTTTTGGGTCAAATATGTAACTTTCTCTTTATATAGTGTGCATTAAAAAAATTATGAAATAGAATTGCTGTTCTTACGTACCTCAGAAGTTATGTCATGAAACGTGTAGGCAATGATAAAGACCATAACGTAACCATTGAAGTTAAGGAGTGAAAAAGAAATAACAACACTTGGTACGAGACGAGTTAAATCTGGCACTGCCAGGCACGACTTGATTCCTTGAAATGTTACCAAAAGAACACACAAGAAAATCTGTAGCGAAAAGTAACTGCTGATCAAATAACATGAAGAATACAGAAAGAAATGCACTTGATTAAATAACTTAATCTTTTCGGCAGTCAAACATCTCAGGTCTACGGCAGGATTTACAAACTTTTCAAATACCCGTTTATCATGTATTTTAATTTGAATGAACAATTTAGCTTCATGAGGCAAATGATAAACAGGAACTTTGTTGTTTAGGTAATCCAAATACCAATTGGTTAATTTATATTTACTTTTAAAAAGTGAGAGCAGTGATACGATGTAAATTGTGCAAGCAAGGAACGCGTAATGATTCGTTACCAATCCAACTGACAGGACTACACTAGGCGTGAAAATACAGTACGAAGTAAAACCAGTAAAAATTAAGGAAAACAATGCAAAACGTATGTAAGCAAACAACTGAAGGTTTGTTGGGCTCTGTTTCTGATTGATATTTAATGAGTACATTATACTTTCTACAGTAGAAAGTCTCTTAAACACTTTCAAATACGTCTTCTTTAGGAGAAACAGAATTAAGTAGCTGCTAACTGAAAAGCATAATTAACAATATCTGACATTACAAGAGAAAAACAAACTATGTCTTTGTATTAAAAAAAGTGATAGACTTAATAAATGTAACTTTGGCATGCCGAAGTTAGCATTAAAACTAAGCAATAGCTGAAATAAAAGTGTGATGACTTTGAATCGGTAAAAGTCTTATAAGGAATGTACCGGAAAATTGTGCAAAATATTTTACCATTTTCAAATAGACAGTCCCTTTAGGAAACATCTTTGCTCACCGCCACAGTTAAACTGTTGCACAAACAACATATTTCAGTATTTCTGTACACTAGTTGCATATACATCTAATTTATCGATTTGATTCACTACAAATGCCACGTAAAACTAATTTACTAATGCTTTAACCTCTAGCATGACGTTGCTGTTGAGTTAGTATTTGTTTGCTTTGTAAACAGTGTAAGATATAGTCTAGTTTGCTGAATATGCCAAGAATTACAATTAACAAATTAAAAAACACACGCGTTAAATGATTATTCCTAATTAGTAATAATATTTAAAACTTGTACTTTTTAAAAAGATAATTTGGTTATAAAAATAAATACATATTTTGAATCAAATATTTATAGGTGTAAATTGAAATAAAGGTATTAAAAAGAACGGAAACTACTGAAAAATTAATTGGTTTAATACGTTATTTAATTTTTAATTAAATACTTCTTTATTATTTTATACAACGTTTTTAATACCTCAATATTGTCGTTTATGAGAAATACGTTTTATGTGAATACGTAAGTTATTAAAGGAGTTACATGTGCCATAATACTTTACATTTATAAACTATAAATTATTGTGGTAAATTTTTCAATGAAGGGTCAGTGAGGATCGGTAAAAAATAACACAAATTTTAACTTATTTGTGTCGACGTTTCGACAGTGTTTATTGCCATCATCATCAGGACAATTGTTGCTGACGCCAAATACACGACTTTTTGTGTTTGGCTTCAGCAACAATTGGCCAAATGATGATGGCAATAAACATTGTCGAAACTTCGAAACAAATAAGTTAAAATTTGTGTTATTTTTGACAGATCCTCACTAACCCTTCACTGATAAATTCATTGATTGACAGTGACTAAGAATTTAATGATTTAATTATGGTTAATCTTCAATTAAAAAATGTACTTATAGAGTTTGTCACAAATTACAGAGAAGACAATATTATTTATTTCTTATTCTTTTTCTCCTCTTCAAGAATTAGGTTATATAAACCTGTTCCGGCACCCTTCTCATCCTCGGACGAACCACGCCAATGGCTTTATAGTTCAGTGACGCTTTCGGCAATCGATCCTGTGTCCTCCTTTGCAGATGGTCCCACCACTGTCTTCTGCAAATTGCAATAAATTTATTTATGTCCTTTACTGCTAGTTCTGCTCATCTTCAATCCTTATTGTATCTTGCAATATATAGTTTAAAGTATTTCGAAGAAACTGTATTTCAGCGCTCTGAATCTTGCCGCTTTCCTTTTTTTGTCATGACCCACGCCTTACTTGCATAAATCAACGTGGGTATCTCAATAATCTTATAAAACTTAATTCTTTTGCTGTGTCTTGTTTTAAATTTTTCTGAAATATATTGTCTTGTCTTTTTACCTTGAATTTAATGTCGTTTTGTATTGTTATATTCTATTGCCTTTGTTATTTATTTCTCTGAACCTTACAGTATCTTCAATAATTCTGCTTCGTGACGCCTACAAGCGTAAACTGTTGCGCACTGGACAATGTTTTCACCTACTTTCTTCTGGGTGCCTCTCTTATATATTGTTTTTTATAAAACGTTAATTCGCAAACAAACTAAAAGCAAGCAAACTCCTTATTCAGCGTTTCTTCTTATTTTGTCTTTCGTAAGACTGTCTACATTTTATTTGAAGTAAATTTTATACAACGCATTAGGCATATAATATCTGGTAAAAAGCAAAATATAAGGACAAATTAATTAAGACAACTTGTGCCTAAGATGTGCCAGGCAATACAATTAAATTGACAATGACTCCTTGAGTATAAACTCTGATTATGATGTAATTGTAAGTTAAAATTAATGCTGATATCTCGATGAAATAATTTTTACAGACTATCTGGAAAACCTTAGGGAGGTTCTAACTAGAATTCACGGTGCCCAACTGAAGCTAAACCCGAAGAAGTGGTCTCTATTCAAGAAGGAAGTATAGTATCTGGGTCATCTGGTCTCGGCAGCGGGTGTTAGTATAGATCGCAATAAATTAGATACCTTAAGAAACTGGCCAGTTCCGAAGAGAAAAAACAAAGTGTGTAGTTTTCTGGGGTTATTCTCATACTACAGACGTTTTGTGAAAGGCCTAACTATTAATGCTAAATCACTATATGAGCTAACGGAAAATAAACGAAACTTCCAGTGGATCAGAACGAAAGAGTGTGATAAAGCATTCAAAACTTTAAAAAGTGGCCATTATATTTGCAGTCGATTCTTTCTTTCCCAGCTTACGAAGTGAAGTACATCGTAGACACAGACGAAAGCAATACTAGTCTGGGAGCAGTTTTCTCTCAAGTGTAAAACGTTGAAGAACCAGTAATAGCCTTTTACAGCAAGACGCTTTCTAAACCAGAGAGAAATTATTGTGTTACAAAAACAGAGTTGCTGGTGTGACAATTTAAAAAAAAAAATAAAAAAATCGCACAAATAAAAAAAATTTTCCATTTCTAACAAGTAAATGTATTATCCACCCCTTACCTATACCCAGATTCCTGCATCAACTTGAAATTGTCCCGTACCAACACGCAAAGAACGGTGTTATTTAAATAATAATAATAATTACGTTAATTATTTAAAATACGACTATATAAATAAGGAAATTTCTAATTCGTAACAAAGTTAACATAAAGTATAATTAACAATTGAATTAAGGAATAATTAATACTAAATAAAAGAACGAACTATTTTCTCAGTGCGTAAAATCGCGCCAGCTTACTGTCCCCTCGCCGCTAAACTATGCACACAGTCGCTAGAGAAACTTCGACATGTAAAGATGTCAGTTTTGTGTTGTCCACATACACGTAGGTGTATGCCGTTAAAAACATATATCCAGTTTGTGCGGATATTCTTTTGAAAGATGTAGCGTGAAAATAATACAAAAATATATAATGTAGTGTGTGAAGAGTTATAATAAAAATAAAAGAAAGGAAAACTTAGCCGACACATCTCTTAATTAAAAAATAAAACTGTAAGTGGTAAGATATGTAACTTACCAGACTTTAGTACTGCAAAATAAGAACTATAATTAAGGTGTAAAATGTGAACTACAAACTCCATAAGTGGAAAACTCAAACTACAACAGTATGAACTTCAAGTAAAAAATCCGATCATCGAGACTACCAGATATAATCATCCCGATGTAGCATCAAGAGGAACCATGTACTGCACCCTAGAAGACGACAGAAGATGACCATCATGGACCCCACAACAACCTCATGTTAAATTCAGGTGATATCCAAACATAACATTTGTAAAAATTTGTTTCAACAAGAGAAGTAACAAAAGAACAGTAAAGAACTTGTGATAATGTAAAGAATAATTTATAAGATTTGTAATTTCTGTAATGAAGTAGTAGTAACATCACGATATCTAAATGTAAGGTAATTCTATAGTTTACAACCAAAAAGTGGCATTATATTTGCAGTCGATTCTTTCTTTCCCAGCTTACGAAGTGAAGTACATCGTAGACACAGACGAAAGCAATACTGGTTTGGGAGCAGTTTTGTCTCAAGTGTAAAACGTTGAAGAACCAGTAATAGCCTTTTACAGCAAGACGCTTTCTAAACCAGCTTACTGTCTTTCTTCAGTAAGACCAACTTTCTAACGGTAAACCAACTTACCGTTATTCTTCAAATAATTTGGTTATAGTTGTGATAAATTAAAACTTAACAAAGTTCAGTCCCGGATCCGAGGTACTTAAAACAATTTCTAGATGAATACTTTTGAGATAAAAGAAATAAGACATTTAATATTTTTACAGCATTGAAAGCTGAATTTAGTAGAGTAATTCTTTAAAGAAAAACAAAGTAAACCATGAGATTTGAATAATAATAAAGAGATGTTTTGCTAACACCTAGCGAGTGAACAAATTTATGCAATCCTTGTCTATTTCCTATGTAATAATGTGTTATAATTTGTTAGTAAGTAAGTTTTACTAACAACGGCAGCTAGTTTAATTAACTGGTAACGAATTGAACTAGTTCCCGACTTTTGTGATGTCTTAACAAGGGAGACGTCACACTGGCTATCATCCGAGCTTTTGAGCACTTCCATAAATACTACTATGGGAGATAGTTATCACTACGCACAGACCATGCCGAACTCGAATGGCTTTTGAGATTTAACAATCAGGAAAGCCAGTTGGCAAAGTAGCTCAAACGTCGCAAGAGTACAACTTCAGGGTACAATGTCGCCGGGGGTGCTTGCATAGTAATGCAGATAGCTTATCTTGAAGCTTGAACACCGTACTAGGAGGATTGCCGACATTGCCGCACAAAGTAGCTCAAACGTCGCAAGAGTACAACTTCAGGGTACAATATCGCCGGGGGTGCTTGCATAGTAATTCAGATAGCTTATCTTGAAGCTTGAACACCGTACTAGGAGGATTGCCGACATTGCCGCACAAAGTAGCTCAAACGTCGCAAGAGTACAACTTCAGGGTACAATATCGCCGGGGGTGCTTGCATAGTAATGCAGATAGCTTATCTTGAAGCTTGAACACCGTACTAGGAGGATTGCCGACATTGCCACACAAAGAAAGAACAGAACGCAAGTGGACATGTTAAGCCATCTCAGTAGATTTCCTGGCACACAAATGGACTACACAATAAGAACACAGATGACTGATGAAGGCATTAGAACGTTCTTGGTGGCAAAAGAGGAAGGCCGCTGTCTTTATTAGCAAGATGTCTGCCATAGTTCTGACTGTTGAAGAGCTACGGGGCACAATGGGAATCTCTAACCTCACCTTCACAAAGTATAGCCTCTGTTGTATGGTGCACCCTGTTTTAATTGAAGAGGAAATGGCGATCGAGGGATTACCGGAATAAGTAGTCTCCCGCTTGCCAGTCAACAGCTTCGGGTTGATAAACTGGCAAGCGTTAGGACACCTCATTGTCCTGAGGTTGAGAAATCGGCCCCGAAGGCGGATAAACTAGTTACTTGTCAACGACGTTGGGATTTAAAAGGTAACGAGAAACCACTATATTAAAGATCGTTTAGATATCTCTAGTAATATCATCATGGGTTTGTTCAAGGCAAAATCATTTGTTCGCAGATAGCGTAGAGGGGCTTCAACAACTAATAAATATAGTGACAGAAAGCAACCGTAAATATGGTCTAAACATCAATGTTAATAAAAAGAAGCGAATGGTTGTATCTAAGAACACATTCACAAGCTGCACGCTTATTATAAACCAAATTTAAAGCAAATTTATATGTCTTGGTACCATAGTCAATGAACATTGGGACCACTCTCAAGAAATAAAGAGCAAAATTGAAAAGACAAAAGCAGTGTATACTAGAATGAACAGTTTATTAAAAGTCACGATTTAACAGTAAACACATAGATAAGACTTTTACGCTGCCACGTATTCTCGGTCGACTTCTACGGTGTAGAATCTTGCACTTTGACTGAAGCTTCAACTAAAATATTGGAATCTTTCGAAATGTGGCTTTCTCGTAGAATACTCAGCACTTCATTGCAGCACATATAACTAATGTTGAAGTTCTTAGAAAGATGAAGAAAGAAAGGAAAGTTATTAACACAATGAAGATAAGAAAGCTTCAGTATCTGAGACATCACATGAGAAATGAACAGAGATTTTACTTATTGCCGTCCATTCCAAAGGGGAAAGTACTTAAAAGAGTTGCGTCCGAGAATCTAATGGCTGAAAAATTTTAGGACCTGGTTTGACGTGAGTACAACTTTAAAATAATTTGTATTATATCCAACATCCAAAATGGATAGAAACTATCAGAAGAAGAACCTTGGTGAACGGATTCGTGAAAAGTTCTTGGGATCTTAATATTACGTAATCTTAATATAAAACTGTTTTCAACTTTCAACGTTTAATTACGCTACGTCTACGCCAAAATGAGTACAAAACTGTAGAAAACGGGTCAGTAAGTTACAGAATGATTTCCTTGTGTTCACAGTCGGTGTGTTTCTGTAGCTCATAACGATACTGTTCCACTTTGTTGGTTTCAGTTTGAGTACAATAAAGCGAATCAGGTCAGCTTTTGTATAGTTAATTAGGACACCCTCCTATTCACTCGTCTTATTTGATCCAATAGTTTAAGCACGTTCCATTTTTGCCACACATTAAGAAATGAAGTTTTAGAATTTAAAAAGTGTTTAATAATTTATACTAACTGATTCTTTATACGAGGATTGTTCAATAGAAACACGTTTACAGGATGCAAAGCATTTTTTATTTAACGATTTTAAAAGACGTCTCTATTAACATTAAGGCATGAGTCCTACCGTTGCTCTAATCTGTAGATTCCCTGCTGATAAAATACTTGCGGCTGTTTCCGGAACCATTCGCTAACATTAAACTCTACCTCAGCGTCCGATTTAAAAAGCCGTACTTTTAGTGATTCCTTTAATGTCTTTAAAACAAAAGTTATCAGTTCTTGACATTGAACAGAATGAAAACAACGTTAAACTGACAGTAGTATCTTTTCCATTGTACAGAATTACACAGAGGGAGGATTGTATTCCTTCTTGACACACATTGAGAAGACGTTACAATACTTGGATTTCGTTGTCCATGACGTGTCCGTTACATAACTAAATATCACTATTGTATTAACGACTCGGAACACTAAGTTTTTTATAAGTAAAATCATAAAGTTTTACCTTATAGACTAAAGGGTACCTTTTACCTTTAGGCTATAAGGTAAAACTTTATGATTTTACTTATAAAAAACTTAGTGTTCAGAGTCGTTAATACAATAGTGATATTTAGTTACAATACTGTTACAGTTGTAGGAAACAAATTTTCTGAGTTATTTGTTGGCTGCTGACTCCAACGTCAGGCTGATCTACACGATAAATATTTTTACACAAAAAATTATTTTGCAATAATATTTCATTTACTTGCAACAATAGTTTAAACAGTATAGACTAAATATTTTGAAATAGATAAACGCTAACGTTTTTATAATAGAATAATATGCAATAGTACGGTAATGACTCAATAAAAATGTCAGAGTGCAGAAAAGCAGTTTCATTCCATGGCATGATAAATAGAACAACTGTAACCATTCAATGAAACATTTCTTTATACTTGTTACCGCCTCTCTCCTGCTTGCTATCTCAGGAAATTGAAAAGAAAACGCTTCCTGGGACTACGAAGAATTTACGATTGTAAATAAACGAAACAAATAGCAGGAAATACTAGTACAAATCTTAACTGTACTTATGTAGACCTATCTTTTGACCTATGTTTACTTGAATTTTCAAAATCAACTAAACATATCTACATGAAAAGTTTATTTTTATGTTATTGTCGATGAAGATTAAATTCTACTGTGAATAAGACTGCACAGTATATATTAGTCCGAAAGTTTATGGGCGCCTGTTGTTAGAGACTATATTTGCGTAGAGCAATAGAAAATTTTGTTGTTGACAGAACATAAACATATTTGTATACTCTGTAAATCATGGTGATTTAAATTCTATTTTAGTCATTATGTCATTTTATATTGATAAATATAATTGCAGCTTTGAAGATTACACTCTTTATCGTAACGAGTGATGTAATATTATTTCCTCCCTTTACTGATGTTAGCAAGGATATAAGAAACCTTGTGCGTAGCGAAACTTTCTGTATCAATCTTGCACGTAACAAAACGTAAAATAATTTTAAATTTGAAAGAAATACATGAAATTATTTTTAATAAAAACTATTAAGTTACAATGGAATTTACATTTAATAGTAACATATCCAACTCTTGTTGTTGACAGAAAACATAAACATATTTGTACTGTCACTGTACAAAGTACAGTACTGTCAAAGTACAGTACTGTCAAAGTACTGCAGAATTTCTTGCAATTTTTTGTAGGTAATAATTAATCTTTGTGGAAAAAAATTAATAATTAACGGAGTAAATTTATGTAACTTATGTTCTCCAATACTACTGTATGGTTTAAGTAGCTTTACTCCACTTCTAATTATAATCATCACACACATTTTAATGGAAAATTTTGTTCTTACCGTTCAGTGATGTATAGAATTAGATACTTGTTTTCTCTGTAAAACTCTTGATTATGCATGTGGGTAGCGAGTAAAGTTCAGACTTCAAAAGGTACCGCAAGCCAATTGTTATCACTCAGATACTCTATTTATTCATCCTTTATCTTAGAATCTTAGTTTAATCAACAATACAACTTTACTTAATTTGATAGAATACTAGTACAATAATGTACTAATTGAAAATATGTTTATGTTTCAGTTATGTAAAATGTGTTCTAAGTGTAAAAGTTGCTACTTTATTATGGCAAACAAAACATTTGGAATAAGTACACTTATTGTTAACCAATAACGGATTGTATGCAGTGCCTACATGCCTAGTAACTAACTACATGCTTCTGCCCTGAAAATTACTAGAAGATAACATTAATAGTTTATGTATATCTCTGTAGAAAATGTCAAAAATATCGTGTAACTTATACTGAGTAAATAATAATATTTTTTATGGCTCGCTCTGATATTTTCTAAGAACACGTACTTTCAACATTCAGCTTCACCCACTCATTTGATGCTGTAACTGAATAAGTATATAGCTTACTACTATGTACCAGAGGAAGTACCTATCTTGTAAATGCAGCTAATCTAAGTCAGAAGTTGTTCAATCAACTTTTCATACGTTTCTGCATTTCTTCTTCACACAGAGCGGCCAAAACGTTTCTATTAAGCGTCTGTTTAAGAAAAATTAGTTGTACGCTTGTTACCACCGACCAACTGAACCCATCGAATCAAATTTATGCAAATTTCTAAAAATTGATAATCATTTGTTTTCAAGCGCATTTTGTAATGTTGATATAATATTTGGTTAAAACACATTATCGACAACTTAAGTTTACTAAAGAAGTTAATAAATTTTAAATCCACGTTGTATAAAAATGGAATATTTAATTCTAAAATGTTTTGTATAATAAAAGATGTTGTACAAAAAAATCCTATATTTCTTAATAAATCTTAACACATTTCCTTTACAATGTTTTGTAAAATAATTTAACGGATTTAATAAACAGTAAAGTGTAAACCGAGAAAAGACTAATCTACAAGATGTAAAATAACTGTGTTGGTCACGTCTGTATAAAAATATTTCTATGAAGTTTATTCTAAAACTTAGTCCAAAATGTGAGCAAACAATAAAATGTTTATTATTTTTTCTTTCATATTTTTTCCACGTTAGCAAAGTAATAATATCCAATATCATCATCAGAAAACACTATTTACATTATTATTCTAAATTAAATTTAAGGTTTTGTAATTAAAGTTTTCTATGCCGATTGGCAGTGAGAAAGTACATACACTCTGTACATATTAAGCTGAAGCAAATCAAAATGAGACATTGTTATTTGTTAATACTAAAGTGGGTCACGACGAGAATAACACGGAACTTTCATTTTGCAATCTCCAGCTGCGTCCGTACGATAGCAAATGTTTATTTTATGTAAACTTCCCCACGCTTTATGGCGTCGTTATTCCACTTGATCTCGTACCGGCCGTTATTTGTTTCTGTAGATTGCGGTTGCCGTGTCAACACCATAATCGCTCCTCTACGTCAACAGCTGGTTTCTATGATGCATTCGCGCGCGTGTGTGCATACCTACGTTTTACTAATAACATCAAATATGCTAAAAATTTAGGCCTATACTAGAAATAGTTACTGAAAAATGTTTTGTTATAAGTAATTGAAAAAGGTCAATAAAAGTTTTTTTTTATAATTGGCTTTCAGGTTAGTTACAGTACAATTATACCGCCACATTTGGAGTATGTTTTTCGTTACTATAATGAGCATCGGATTACAATCTAAAGCAACATGCTTCTACGTCTACTCCTTAGAATTTGTTTCTGATGACGGAATTGGTCATTCCCGTCCCGTTGGTGTTAGTAAAATTGCTTTAAAAATACTGGCTACTACGAATACGTATAACCATGCCATAACTGGATTGCGTAAATGTAGTAGTGTTTGAGATATGCAGGTTTCCTACGGCTAAAACGGAAATATGGATATTACAGACTATTTTCTCTGCGCGCGCGCGTATCTGTGTGTGTTTGTCTGTTTGTGTCCCGAATACATTGAACGACCTGTTATCTAAATGTGTCCGCTACATTTTTCTGCTCACTTACTTCGTTAACTTAATAAATAATTTTCAAATAAAAATTTGTTCGCCTTACGGGGTAATTAACGAGTAGAGATTTTATAAAGACTTTATGTGATAATAAAAAGTTTGCTTAATTCTGTTTGGAATTAAGATCATTTGGTTAAAGAATTCCAAATGAAATTTACTTTAACTTTTTGTCTGCCTTTTAGTCTTCCATTATAGTCTGCGATTATTCAGAAGAAAAAGTTTTAGTTTAAATATAACAAAACTTAATTCACAAACCTATGAATAAAGTGAAGTCTGCGTTAACATAATTTTGCGCTCAGCAGTCTACTCTACTCGCATTAAATTTTATGTAGTTTAAACAGTTTTTTGCCGAGACGGGGGAGCATTTACTTGATAGTAAGAGTGAGAGAGGGAGAATGCTTTGCAGAGTTGCTGCTGATGTTGATGTTGTTCTGTTACAATAAGAATATCAATAAATGAATTAACAATTACTATCCATGAGGACACGAAATCAAGCAGATGAAGGAAATTACACTATTTTCACTTACGGGACCGACACGATTTAGACATGTGGCACTTCAGAATGACGTTTAGAATATCGTGGAGGAAAAGAGTATTTAATAATGAGGTTTTTGAAAAGGATGGGTGAAGAAAACGGTTGTGGTTGCTGATTTTAACCATTATCGAAAGAAGAAGCAGTATGGTTAGTCACCTGCTATGCTCTTCAAACTGGTTCACTACTCTGTTCGAAGAATGATCGAGAGGCGTAGTGGGAGGAAAAGACCAGGCAGGAGTACAGCGATGGGGAATCAGAAGGAGGAAGTAATCAAGAAACTGCCTGCAGATAGTGGAAAATTGCAAGCCTACTAAGCTCTGGGTTGAAGATAGGAGCAGGAAAAGATGATACCATTCTCAGAACACATCACCATATTATTTTAGCATTGAAACGTTATTGCCATTTTGAAAAAATAAAACATTTTATTTGCGGTAGGAGTGGGTAACACTTGTATATATTATTGTCACCAGGAAAATGAATGACTTTGATCACGACGCGCCATGACGATATAAATAGTTATGACGTTAAAAACATCTCCTTGATCGACGTATGGTACAGTGGAAAACAAAATACAAGACAACAATTAAGTCACTACTAACCACCAGCTCCAATTCAACAATTAACAGTTCGTAATCATCAAGTTATTCAACAAGATTATTCTCGTACAACAATTAAAGTTAATCTGTCCAAGTTAATCTGTCCACACGAATAATAATGTCACTATTATAATGCCCACACTATAATCACTTATTATTAACACACCACTTAAAACGCATTGTGTAAAACGCCCGAAAATAACTGGAACCTAACTTGAATAAATTGCTACTTAAACTGAATTCACCGTCGCTGAATGCCTTGTCATTATACCCCGCTGAGATTCCAGAATAATCCATAATACGCGTCAACATCGCTACTAGAAATCACTAGAGCGTAATTGATTGCGGCCTTGAACACAGTGCGCGCAGACCGGTATGGTCTGGAATAGCATCGTTGTGGACGCGTGACAAGTGTCACGTAGTTGTCCTTTATCTCAAAGAAGCAGCAGTATGTGCGCACACACACATTACAACCGGGTTCCACTGGAATAGCCGAGAAACACGTACAATTTTCTGTAACGGCGTAACAATATAGAACACTTACAACTTTTATGAAGAATATTTCGAAGATTATGAAGATCAAAGAAAAGATGTTTAATACATTTTAGGTTAGTTGTCTCCAAGTCGCTTATATTAATATATGTAGACGTATTTACCAGATATCCGTCGTGCGACTTCGTTTTCCATGTCCTTTATGACGCGTTTCGGCAACGAATTGCCATCTTCAGAAAACTTGATCACTCATCATGATTTTTTAACGATCTCTAATGAGCGACCAAGTTTTCTGAAGATGGCAATTCGTTGCCGAAACGCGTCATAAAGGACAAGAAAAACGAAGTCGCACGACGGATATCTGGTAAATACGTCTACATATATTAAAAGATGTTTAGCGCTGGAGAAACTTGTTTTTCATATTTAAAGTGTTCACTGTTCGTGTGGTACACAAAATAAAAAGAATCATATCTGGTAAAACTGATAGTTCGTTTAAAACAGCTGTTTAAATAAAGTAGGATCTTATACTCACAGTGCATATAAACTTCACAATAATTTGTAACTATTTACAGCAATTTTCCTAACCCCCTAGTAATTAATTTGTTAGATAATAGTGAAGACATTAATGTGTACTCTGTATTATCTGTATTGTAATGTCTGTGTTATCTGTTCTGTAATATCTGTATCTTGTGTGTTCTGTATCTTGTATTAAGTGTTAATTATCAACCAGTATATGTGCCTCATAGACCCAGTGTTTAACATTTTGAATTTATTGTATCATGCCAGCAGCAAGTGAAAATGACTTTTGTTCATTTGCTTACATTTGTTGCCATTTAATCTTGTAATTTGTGTATCTGTTTAATCTGTTAACAAAAACAAGGAGAGCTGTCAACGGTCAACTCATAATCATGTATGTGTTTTGTCAGACAATTTGTTCAATTTTCGCTTACTCGAACAGGTAACAAATCTGAAAAAAAAATTACAGTCCGTGTAATGTACTATTATCAAATAATAACTAAGGCGAAATTTTCATAACATGTAATTAATTAAAATGGAAAGCAAATTAAATGTATACGTTAATAATTACGTAATAATGTAATCTGTAAAGCGCTTAACCGTTTTCCGAAAGACGATTACAATACAGCTCTGCTAAGCTAAACTAATGCTATTACTGTGTATGCGATTATCTCAGTGTGCACAGATTGTGTGATTCTGCGTCATACGTATACCACCGGTGTTCCACGTTATCAACCATTACGGTATGGTTTGAATAACGTGAATTAGGTCAGCATTAAATGCTTCATACTTTCAGACTTCAGAAAAAATATTGTATTTTATTTGACAAACTCGTTACTTGTTTCTATTGCAAGTTACTTGTTTCAAGTACTTTTTAAATTATTATTAATAACAACAACAACAAACTTTTAACAATAAATGACTATTATTTTGTGGACATTTTTATAGAATGTGGACGACAGTAGTTTGACAAAGCAAATCTTCAAATATCTGTGGGAGAAGAAGTCAACATCAAGTTGGACTAAAGAAGACCAAAAGGATTTAGAAAAAAATAATATACACGCAGAAGAAGCAATTGAAAGAGAGGTGTTTCGGGAATAAGTGTTAAAAATAGAGGGAGTCCAGTGTAGGAGAGAGAACAACGCAGGTTCAATGTGGACTGAAGACAGGAAGAAGAGACACAGTGAAGAGATGAAAGAATATTGGAAAAAAGAAAAGAACTAAGAATAAAGCATTGAAATTGGCATGTGGTCGTCCTTAGATGGCCGATACAAAACAAAACTTTTAAAATGAATATATTTTTTTATTTTGTAGTTTACAAACGTTTTGATAGTAATACAGCTATCATCATCGGATGTAAAATTAACTTTAACGTTTTAAATCGATTGTTCAAAACACCTATTTTATTGTAGACTAAATTTAATGTTTTATATGTGCATATAAAATATGTTACACAATTAATTGTAAAATATAATATAAATATTAATATTTTTATTAAATTATTAATTTTTAAATTATCAACTTATTAATATTCTATTCCAAACGTATCTTGCAACACATATATTAACTAAGTACTCAAGTACAATGAAATAATAGTAAATTATGTTTGTTCTTATAACAACTTTCAGCCACTTACTTAAGCAAACTATTATTCTTGTTAAAATTTCGAAAATTCGTATTTAAAATTAAATTACTACTGAAGATAAAAACTAAGTATATTGTTACGACGGTCTACTTGATCGTCGTATGGTACAGTGGAAAACATAATACAATACACCAATTAAGTCACTAACCACCAGCGTTAATTTTCACAGTTAAACAGTTTGTAATTAACGACACAGTCTCTTACAACAAATAAAATAAAAATTGTTCACAAGCAATAAAATGTCAACTAATATTAAAACACAATTGTACTACAATATACCGCCCGATTATAAAACACAGCACTTCAATAATAACCACTCGAATGCACACAGTAATATCGCCCGATAATAACGTCTCGAACCGCACTGTAAATATATCCCAACTATAACTGAAAACTAAGGCCGCTGTCACCTTGTGTTTATACAACGCTCACAGACCAGAATATTACAAACTACGCATGAGCGCCAGTGTGTACGACGTAACTAATTGCGGCCTTGACACAGTCCGCGCGGCTGGGGGCTTCCAGAAAAGTCTCGTGAGCGCATGTTGAAATCACGTACGCCACAACATTTAGTCATATTCCACTGCATTCATCTGAAACAATCGATAAACATGTAGATTTTTCTGTAATGTCGTAACAGTATGGCGAAAGGAAGCAGACGACGAATTATTTGGAAGCTTTTACATACCATACAAACTGATAATATTAATACTCTAATGTTTGCGTACGACATTGGCAAAACTGAATTTTATACAGCGAGATTTATATACAAATATTGTTAGGATAAATTGCTATATAAAATTGAAGTTTCAAAATAACACCGCACAATGACTAACAGTGTCTATTAGAGTAAAGTATTAATGGAGCAAAGATATACTAAATTAAAGCATCATTATTAATATTTAAGTACTAAGAATTAAACTTTAAGGAAAGACCAGCCCAGTCGCATCCAGGCGGCTTAAATGAGATTTCTCAGGCACGTGGTAGGGTATACTTTCCAGGATCATGAAGAAACGCAGATATACGGCAGGAGCTGAATATTATGAGTATACTTGACAGGATCGCCCAGTATCGGCTGAATTGGTGGGAACATCTTTGCCGAATGTATGACTGCCGCACCCCCAAACAACTCTGGAACTATAAGCTGAGGTGACGCAGAGGTGTGGGACGTCTGAGGAAGCGCTGGAGTGGCCAGCTGTAATCTTTGCCTATTTGAGACCGGAACAAACCATCATTGATTTAATCCGTGAAGAAGATGATGACGATGATTTAAGTACTGCATTATAATTTTACACATTACCGTATTTCATGTTCAAAGTATTGTCCATTAGCTCTAATTTGAAATAATTGAGACTTGTTGTTATCAGTTCGTTTGTTGTTGCAACAGGCCAGTAAAGCTATAGTTTTACTTGGGCAAACGTAGGAAATGTTATAGTTACAATATACGTAAACTGTAACTTTTGCAAGTACTGACTATTGTTTTTGTGGGTGTCTGGATATTATTTTTTTTTAATATTAAAATAACATAAATTACATTTCTAAAGTTTTTTGTTACATATTGTTTTTTTAATTTATTTATTTATAAGGCCATTAGAACAGCATTGGTCATTAGCGACAAAAAAAAAATAAAATAAAAAATGAATTTGTAAATCATACAGAAATTCGTATTTAGATGCAGTAACATATATTAAACTAGAAGGTGCTTACTGAAGACAAACATTGCAACAAAATACACAGGAACTGGTACAATTTTAAAAACTATATTTGTTTACTTAAATGTTTGTTTAATAAATGCAAAATAAAACGACATATATTACCCCACACAACATGACAATTATAAATACACATCATGAAAACAAATAACGTAAATATAAATATAATAAATATAACACGTAATAACATAGGCAATGACAAACAATATATTATAAAAGTAAATTTAACAACAAGTTACATAATAATAAATATATGTAACCAATAGAACAGTAATAACAATCTCACCACATAGAAATACATTAACTTGACTGTTCTGGAAATTACACAATTTTTAATCTTCTTATAATTTTCATAGTCCGTACTTATAGTTTTGCTAACAACTGAAACTCATTTATGAGGGGAAGTATAGCGGCGGCTCCAGTCCTGTCATTTAATATCGTTCTTGTTTCCTGACAAATACCAACAGACAGAATTTAAAAGTGATTATTAGACTCGGTCTATAAGTTGTAAGTTGCAAAAACTGAGAAAACTTAGCGGCACGAATAGTGAGCAGCGACGCTTTAAAAAATGAGATAACGATAGAAATAGAAGTGCATATTGTGTGAATAAAGTATTCGTGTCTGTGTAGTCCAGAGTTTAACAGTTTATAAAGTGTATGACCGTTTCATACATACTGCTAAAGCTCATCAGAAATCAATAAACAGAAGAAACTCGTAAGGGAAAATGTATTTCTTCTCTACACTGACACGTCGATTTCATTACCAACGAGACTTTCATTCTGTTATTGCAAGATCGTAATGAAAAAACGAAACCTATTTCATGGAAATTAAGCCTATGTAGCCGCTGCCATATACAGACAGAAGCAATCCCGCTAAAATAACTGTCTTTTACTAAAAAATATTTTCTAATTTTTTTGTGCAAAAATACTTTTACGTGTTGGTTAGAAAATTGACAGTAAATTCTGTTGTACAGCAGTTGTAACACAAAACAATAGACGACCGTGGCATAGAGAGATTATGAATACTGTAACTTTATATGTCTTAAAGTTTTCTTTTATTTGTGATGTAGTTATATTGTCTGATGTCATAGTACTGTAATAACGAATTATTTCAGTTAAATATTTACGTAGTACCAAACACAAAAAATGAATATAATTACAGTTTATATTTGCAATAGCTATACAAATTAACAAGTTTTTATTTATTCATATTGTTACGTATACGGAGAAAGTGTTACGTAATACAGAACGTTCTACAAGTATCTGGCCTATACCAGCTGTAATGTGGGTGTGCGTACACATTGCTGCTACTTTGAGATGAAAGACAATTACGGGTCAACTATCGAGTCTATTCCAGACTGCACCGGTCAGCGCAGCGTGTTCAAGGACACGGTTTCTAGTGCATTCTCGACAGCGCCTGTTTGTTTAACACGTCATCCGAAGTTACAGATTATTCTGGCATAGAGGCGGGGTATAAGTGTAAGCATTCAGCGACGGTCAGTTCAGTTTTACTTCGAGCGATTACACAGTGCGTCTCAAGTTGTGTATTAGCGAAAAGTGATTATAGTGCGGGATTTTATTAGTTGACATTATTATTTATGTGGACAGAATAATTTGAATTTTTGTACGAGTATAATCTTGTTGGATAACTTGTTGGTAATCAACTGTCCATTGTGATAATTAAAGCTGGTTTTTAGTGACTTTATTGGTGTCTTGTACTTTTTTCCCACTGTACCATACGACGATCAAGGAGACCGTCGTAACAATATAATTTACGAGATGGTATAAATTTAACTTAGTAGTAGTAGTAGTAGTAGTAGTAGTAGTAGTAGTTGTTGTTGTTGTTGTTGTTAGAAAAATGTTTAGGCCTATTTTTTTTTTTTTTTTACATTGTGGTGGAAATAAAGTTTATAAGGTTATATAAATACGAGGCTGATAAATACCAGAACAACTAAATTTAATTTCTACAATTTTTAAAGACGGTGACAGGAGACAGTTAATTTTAAAATTAAAATGAGTATGTATTAGCAAAACAAAATATTCACGAGCAATGTGAATCATAACGTCTTTATTATTTTATGTTTACACTTGTAATGCAAACATAAAATGAAAAATAAATTATATGCTATGCACATTCAAATAATATTGTTACGACATTACAGAACATGGTAAGTATTTCTCGGATATTCCTGCGGAGCCCGGCTATAACGTTGTGTGCGTACGTGATCTCAACATGGGTTATCCAGACTGTTGCAGACTTCGTCGGCCGCGCGCACTGTGTCAAGGCCGCAAGTAATTTCGCTCTAGTGAACCGCTGACGCGTAGTATGGATGATTCTGGAATCTCAGCTGGGTATAAATGTAGCCATTCAGCAACGCTTAGTTTCAGTTTAAATGGCGATTTATTCCAGTGCGGTTCGAATTATTGTGACTAAGTATTATGTGTTTGATAATTGTGAGAGACTCTATTAGTTGACATTTTTATCGCCTGTGAACAATTTTTATATGGTTTTTTGTTAGAGACTATCTTGTTGATCACAAACTGTTGAATTGTAATAATTAAAGCTGGTGATTAGTGACTTAATTGGTGTCTTGTATTTTGTTTTCCACTGTACCATACTAGGGTCAAGTAGACCTTCGTTAGAATATTCACGAACGATGTGAACCGTAACGTCTTTAATATTGATGATTTTATATACAAATATAAAATGCAAAATGACTTAGAATAAAAAATATAACAAATCTAAAGCAGCCACTAATATTGATGTTTATATAAAAAAATTTCCATACATTGGGAAATTAAGCAAGGTGTGAGTAGGACACTCTACTTTTGAGTAATCGAAATGTTAAGCCTACTAAGTACAGGATAAAACAAATTTATTTACTAACATGATTGAATCGATAAAAATGGTTACAGGAAAGCAAATATTGGTATAGTGAGGAAACAGAATTTATTAATAAATATACTATGTGCTCAGCACATTCAAATAATACATTAAATTATCCTATACTTCCGTACACCACTATTCAATAACTATTTGTTCGGCATGGAACATAAATAGTCTACTGTTAGTAAATAATATTATGACACTTTGTTTGTATTATATGTACATATAATGTGTGTGTGGGTATGTGTGTTTATATATATATATATTTCAATCACTTTCTGCTACAGTCCGTTTCTTGATGTATATAATACTATAATGCTTATAACTATTTTACCTCAAGATTTTTTTTTTTTTTTTTTTATAAAAATATTTTTTACAATATTAAAAAAAAAAAAAAAAAAAATACATCTTGAGGTAAAATAGTTATAAGTATTATAGTAATATATATATATATATATATCTTCTTCCTACACAAAGACACAATTTTTAATGTGGTATAAATTGATAACCTAGTTATATTGTAAAAGAATCAATTATATGACTATCTACATTTACCAAATCTACACCATTTAAATCTACGTGTAACAGAATGCATTACTCTGTAAGATGTTCTGCAGACTGTTACCTACGATTAAATGTTGAATGTGTTCTTCAGCTGACGAATGCTGGCTGGCCGTGTTTCTTTGATCTTGGCTTTCAGATATCCTCAAAATAAAAAGTGTACATATAAAATATTGTTACGACGATCTCATGATCGTCGTATGGTACAGTGGAAAAAAATACAAGACACCAATGAAATCACTAATAACCAGTTTTAATTCCCACAATTAACAAGTTTGTAATCAACAAGTTATTCAACAAGATTATAGTAGTACAATAATTAAAGTTAATCTGTCCACGCAAATAATAATGTCAAATATAAAGCATTCCGCACTATAATAACTTTTCACTAATACACCACTTGAGACCAACTGTGAAAATTGCCCTAAAATAACTGAAATCTAAGCGCCGGGTCGGGGTATTTAAAGTCTGCAGTGTTCCGTAATACGAGTCCTTAACAAACACTTGAAAATTCTATAGAATATTCGCAGAAATTCTATCGGGTCCGCCGAAACACACACCGTTGGTCTAGTTGAGAAGTTTGTCGAACAACACTGCTACGTTCGAGATTGTTCTGTATTACGTAACACTGTCTCGCGTGTTAAGTGTCACGTACGCACAAACACATTATAGTTGGAATAGCCGAGAAACATGTAGAACGTTCTTTAATGCGGTAACAATATAGTGGCAGACGAGCCAGTTCAAGTTACCAAACCGTGACTTAGGGTGCGTAGAGGATAATTTTGTGATACCAACATGCTGATACCGCCCGTGTGGGTAGCAGTTCCTAAAACTAAAGCCTACACCTTCTATGCAACTAAAACGCCCCAATACTCATTTCGCTTTACTTTTCCATTTACAATAACAAAGTGTTGTTGGAAAATTGTTGATCAAAGTGTTTATTTTTAAATTAAACATCTCTTGCTCACGTAGTGTGTGTTTAATTAAATTTGTTTAGTTGATTACAACTGTTTCTATAAAACATTAAATATTTTTATATTGGTTTCTTTTTTATATAGCCTAAAGGTACCATATAATGTTATTATTTATATTCTTAAAGCGATCGATTTCGGTCACAGACCATCGTCAGGTTATATAGCACATTTGTGTTCACAATATTATAAAACACTATCTATATCTATAAAAATGAATGTTTCTTTCTTTCTTTGTCCCGTATGCGTTCCTATACCATTCATCCGATTGCGATGAAACTTCGGTGAGTTGTTGTGCGCACGCCCGCGAAGGTTTATGATTTTTTTTCAATGGGGCCCTTTGGGGGGTTCTTGGGGTCTTCCACATCTCCTCCTAAACCACTGGACCGATTTCAACCAAACTTGGCACAAATATTTTATGCAACGGGAGAACCAACATAGGGTAGGTGTTTTTTCGATGGGGTCCTTTGGGGGGTCCTTTGGGGTCTTCCACAACTTCTCCTAAACCACTGGACCGATTTCAACCAAACTTGGCACAATATTTTACGCAACGGGAGAACCAACATAGGATAGGTGTTTTTTCGACGGGGTCCTTTGGGGGTCCTTAGGGGTCTTCCACATCTCCTCCTAAACCACTGGACCGATTTCAACCAAACTTGGCACAAATATTTTACGCAACGGGAGAACCAACATAGGATATGTGGTTTTTCGATATGATTCTTCGGGGGTCCTTTTGGGGGTCCTTTGTGGTCTTTCACATCTCCTCCTAAACCACTGGACCGATTTCAACCAAACTTGGCACAAATATTTTACGCAACGGGAGAACCAACATAGGATAGGTGTTTTTTCGATATGATACTTCGGGAGGTCCTTTGGGGTCTTCCACATCTCCTCCTAAACCACTGGACCGATTTCAACCAAACTTGGCACAAATATTTTACGCAAAGGGAGAACCAACATAGGATAGGTGTTTTTTCGATGGGGTTCTTTTGGGGGTTCTTTGGGGTCTTCCACGTCTCCTCCTAAACCACTAGACCGATTTCAACCAAACTTGGCACAAATATTTTATGCAACGGGAGAACCAACATAGGATAGGTGATTTTTCGATGGGGTCCTTTGGGGGGTCCTTTGGGGTCTTCCACTTTTTCTTCTAAACCACTGGACCGATTTCAACCAAACTTGGCACAAATATTTTACGCAATGGTAGAACCAACATAGGATAGGTGTTTTTTTCGACGGGGTCCTTTGGGGGGTCCTTAGGGGTCTTCCACATCTCCTCCTAAACCACTGGACCGATTTCAACCAAACTTGGCACAAATATTTTACGCAACGGGAGAACCAACATAGGATATCTGTTTTTTCGAAACGATCCTTCGGGGGTCCTTTTGGGGGTCCTTTGTGTTCTTTCACATCTCCTCCTAAACCACTGGACCGATTTCAACCAAACTTGGCACAAATATTTTACGCAAAGCGAGAACCAACATAGGATAGGTGTTTTTTCAATGGGGTTCTTTTGGGGGTTCTTTGGGGTCTTCCACATCTCCTCCTAAACCACTGGACCGATTTCAACCAAACTTGGCACAAATTTTTTACGCAACGGGAGAACCAACATAGGATATGTGTTTTTTCGATATAATACTTCGGGGGGTCCTTTGGGGTCTTCCACATCTCCTCCTAAACCACTGGACCGATTTCAACCAAACTTGGCACAAATATTTTACGCAACGGGAGAACCAACATAGGACAGGTGTTTTTTTTTATACGATCCTCTGGGGGGTCCTGTGGAGTCTTAAAAAACTAACTTATAAGATCTGGTTACTATGGCAACCCAATGGAATAGATTCTGTTCTAAATATATTATCGCATTAAATTGAAGACCACGCGAACGAAGTCTTTATATATTATATATATACAAACACTTTCTTTCTTTGAGTGGCATTGCAACGCATGCCGGGTACTCGCTAGTTATTTATAAAAACGAATTGTAGAATATAAATAATAACACTATATGGTACCTTTAGGCTATATAAAAAAGAAACCAATTAAAAAAAATAAAAAATTGAATTATAGGTACTATTAATAAAAAACAATAAGTGTAAGTATAAAATACATCACATTATCATTAAATATTGTTTATCTCACTTTCTTTTTCTCATGTAGAACGGAAGTTGCTACGTGAAATGTAAATTTTTTATTGTAAAAACAAAAAGTAGTCTTCCTTTTATTACACGAAACCAAAGAATTAATCACAGTTAAAAGTTTTTAGCTCATGTTTCTCTGAGTTTTGTTACTGAAAATTGAAAGTTATTCTTTCCACTGACAGAATACTGTTGAATGAAAACCATTTGTTTTCTTTACAAACTTCTTTTTGTGCCTCATTTCTAGTTGTGCGCTTATTATTTTTTAAAAAGATATTTTTAAGGTTTAACACTTTAACCATAATCTTAAATCTTTTACATAAAATTGCATAACATTTATATTTTAAAGTTATTACATACCAAACCATCGGTAAGAACGTGGTAAGATGTCTGATATTACAGTTTATAAAGAAATAGCAAGTACGAGTATATTTTTGAAGTCCTTAAACTGCGTAGTATAGTAAAAATTGAAAGTGTGTAAAACAACCAATTCTAATATATTATATATATATATACTGTAAAATGAATGTAAAATGACATATGTAATTACAAGCGGAAAATACGAAAAATGTATAGAACGTCGATATTTAATGAAAGACAAAGAAGTCATTAAATATCTTGTGCAATGATTCCTTCATGAACCTGCACATGCAGGTTGTGCATGCGTTCAACCTGAAGAATTTGGGTAGATTTTCGTAAGTCCACCGTGAGGCGGATTTGACATTTAAGACGGCGGATGAATTTTCCAGCCACATACTTAGCTTCTCTATACTTACTCTACAAACTATATATACTGATACGACGGTCTACTGAACTTCGTATGGTACAGTGGTAAATAAAATGCAAGACACCAATTAAGTCACTAATAACCAGCTTTAATTTTCACAGTTAAAGAGTTCGTAATTAACAACAATGTCTCTTACAACAAATCAAATAAAAATTGTTCACACGCAATAAGATGTCAACTAATATAAAACACAATTGTATTACAATTATACCGCCCGATTATAAAACACAACACTTCACTAATAACCACTTGAACGCACAGAGTAATGTCGCCCGATAATAACTCGAACCACTGAAAATTTATCGCAACTATAACTCAAAATAATTCCGCTGCCGCCTTGTATTTATACCCCCGCACACAGACCAGAACATTCCAAACTACGCATTATCTCTACTAACGATGGAAGTAATTACAGCCTTGACACAGTCCGCGCGGCTCCCGGCCCAGTCTAGCTAATGCGTCGAGTATCACGTACGCCACACAGACTCCGCTGGATTCATCTGGAACATTCGGTAAACACGTAGCTAGTCCTGTGATGTTGTAACAATACTATTACACAGTGGAACTGATCGTCGTATGGTACAATGGAAAACAAAACACAAGACACCAATAAAGTCACTAATAACCAGCTTTAATTATCACATTTAACAGTTTGTAACCATCAATATATTCAAAAGTTTATTCTCGTTCAATAATTCAAGTTAATCTTTCCACATAAATAATAATGTCACCAATAATAATGCTCGCACTATAATCACTTTGTATTAATACACTACTTCAAACGCACTATGTAAATAGCCCGACAATAACTGAAACCTCACTTGAATAAGTCGCCACTTAAACTGAACTGACCGTCGCTGAATGCCTACTACTACTACTACTACTACTACTACTATTACTACTACTAAGTTAATTTTATACCATCTCGTAAAGTATATTGTTACGACGGTTTCCTTGATCGTCGTATGGTACAGTGGAAAAAAATATAAGACACCAATAAAGTCACTAAATCCAGCTATAATTATCACAATTAACAGTTTGTAATCAACAAGTTATCCAACAAGATTACACTCGTACAATAATTCAAGTTAATCTGTCCACATAAATAACAATGTCAACTAATAGAGTCCAGCACAATAATCACTTTTCGCTAACACCACTTGAGTCGCACTGTGTAATTGCTCGAAGTAGAACTGAACTGAAAGTCGTTGAATGCCTATATTTATACCTCTCTGATATGCCAAAATAATCTGTCATTTTAGATGACCTGTTAAACAAACCGGCGCTCTCGAGAACCCACTAGAAACAGTGTCCTTGAACACACTGCGCTGACCGGTACGGTCTGGAATAGACTCGATAGTCGACGCGTAATTTACTTTCATCGCAAATTAGCAGCGATATGTACGCACACAAACATTACAGCTGGGATAGTCTAGATATTTGTAGAATGTTTCGTATTACGTAACACTTTTTCCGTATTACGTAACAATACTTTTATTGTACAGTACGTCATAGTGTTGCAATAAGACTTAAGTGTTTAATAAGACTCTGTTGTGTGGTTGGTGAGACTATAAGAGTTTTTAAGGGTTTTTGTCTACCACTGACAGCCACTATAGCGCACTACATAACCCTTTGTCTGAGTCTATCTTTGTTATTCTTAAAATTGTAAGAGAAGGTGGCTCCATACAGCTTACGAACAGACATGTGTAACACAACTACTGGTCGCTACAAAAATGTTGCAGGATAGTATATACGGGAATATATTCAGGTTGTAAAAAAATCAAACGTTCTCACTAAACAAGATATAACCTACGATTTAATTAGCATGAAATCCTGTTCTTCTTTTATATAACTTCGCAGTTTATGAGACATCACTAGCAAAAAAATTAAACCCCCTAATATATAATATGTGTTTTCTAACCAATGTGGATACTCATCCAACCCTAACGGTAGCACAAAATATAAGACATCATTGAAGAAGGTGTAACATCATTCCGTCCAAAAACTTCAAGGAAGAATCGGTATGAATATGGCGGAGATGCAGTCTATCTGTTAAAACGTCGCTGGAAATCTTTAACTCTGTTTTGACAACCCAATGAAAAGAGAACGTGTTGAAATTAGTCAGATGAAGTTTGCAAAAGCAAACGGAATTTGAAGATTTTAAATAAAATGGAAATATCTCTCAAGATTTTACGTAATCTTCATTGTCACTTTGTCTGATCCGATGTATATCTTGTGCTCATGCTCATTTCATCAAAAATAATTAGGAGGTTTGTGCGTAATGTGTGATATGTCAGTTTATTCTCAAAATGTTTGCTAGCTACACTCATTATTCGTAGCAAGCACCAGCGTTTTGTTGTAATTATAAAGTTTTAACGGTGTAGGAACGTCAGCTACATGACATACAAAATGAAATTTGTACAAGGTTTATTACCTGTGTCCCCGAGTGGTACCAACCAGAATTATAAATGAAAATGATGTATTCCTGCACCTAACACATACCACTCAACGGAGAGCGTACGACTTACAGATACTACTCTTTTGTATATAGGCTATAATTCTTTTGTTCCTTTGTACTAGCATTTAGTTTGAAAATATATAAATTATTACCATCAATTCAACATTCCAGTATTCTTCTTTATACAATTTAAAATTAATTTTAATGATTTGCTTTTTTTTTTGTATCGGCCATTTGAGGACCACATGGCAATTTTAATTCTTTATTGCTTGTTCCTTTTTTTTCTCCAGTGTTCTTTCATCTTTTCACTATGCCTCTTCTTCCTGTCTTCAGTCCACTTTGAACCTGCGTTTTTCTCTCTTCTACCCTGGCCTAATTCCATTTTTAACATTTTTGCCCGAAAAACGTCACTTTCAATTGTTTCTTCTGCGTGTATATTATTTTTTTCTAAATATTTTTAGACTTCTTTGAATTCAACTTGATGTTGACTTCTTTCCCCTCATATATTTGAAAATCTGTTTTCTTAACGTATTGTCGTCCATTCTATATAAATGTCCAAAAAATATTAGTCTTCTTTTTCTCATCGTTTCTGTTATATTTTCTATACTTTGTTATATTTCATAATTACTTCTTAACTTTCCACCCTCTGAAGTTTTTCGTGGGCCTAATATTTTCCTAATAATTTGACTTACCAATATTTCTAGTTTATCTAAATTATAATTCAAAACTAGACATTCACTTGCATAAGGCATTCTGGCCTCACTACTGTACTGTAATGCCTTACTTTCGCATTTTTAGATGTGCACTTTTTATTGTAAATATCTTTAGTTATACCATATGCTCTTTCCATTTTATGAATCCTTTCTTCTATAAGCAATGATAGGCTTTTATTATTTCACGTTTGTTCATACCATATTCTGTAGCGTTGGACTTAATCCGTTATTTGATCTAATTAATATCACCTCGTTACATTTTTGTAACTGCATCTGCTTTAAACATCTGATTTAAATAAGTTTTAGTCATATTAAATTTTTAAAAATTGATCCACTTATATCCTGAAAAGTTTCGAAAATCGTTCAACAATTATTTTTACTATATTTTTGTAAGCGTATTGGGATTTAAAGCCAAGATATTTTTGTAATCAACAGAATTTCTTTCTTAAAATGTTTAGATTATTGTCACAGTTAACTGTTACAACGCCTGCAAATTTGGCTGATCGTTTTGATGGATGAAAACTATCCAGTGCGTAGTTCAGAAAACATTCTCGGTGCAGATTCGATCGCCTTGAAGCTAAACATTTTCATCATATCACATTTTTTTGATCTGGAACATTTTTCCCATTAAAAAACTGTTAATTAAAAGACACAAACAATTTATTGTTAAGTCTAATTTCTACTAAACTTGTATTTCAATCATTAACACGCAATTATACTTTCCATAATTACTCTTTCAAGCCTCTCCGCTCACCTTCAGATAGAACACAACAAGCTACCTAGAAACCTTCACCCCTTTACATATCTTATCTACAACCCTGAAGCGTCAACTTGACATAAACAAAGATACCAGGTAAACACCCTTGTTACGCCTTACACCAACAAACAATCAGCCGAGTCCCAGTATTTTTCCAGTATTTTGGTTTCTTAGGTAGGTTTTTTTTCATCTGAAGATGAGGCGAGAAGCTTGAAGCGCTTACGGAAAGTATAATTGCGTGTTATAATTTGAATTCTATAAAACACTATTAACTGAGAACAGAAATGAATATAAACGAATCATATACCGAATAAGAGAGGAAGAAAGAGAGAATGTGGAACCCATTTCATCAAGGGAGGTAGAAAATACAGTTAAAGAAATTAAGAAATAAATCCACTGGACCGGGAGGAATTCTTATTGAATTGGTGAAATATGGACCAAGTATTCTGTAGGAACTATTAGCAAATATTTTAAATAAGTTAATGATTAAAGGAGAAGAATTACCACAAGATTTTAACATCTCTTTGATTACTTCTATATATAAAAAAGGGAATAAGCAAGACTGTAATAACTACAGGAGGATTTTTGTATCTAGTTCAATAGGAAGGCTGTATGGTCGAATCGTAAAAAAAAACAGAATTGAAGGAGAAATTGGTAATGTGGAAGAACAGAGTGGATTTAGAGCGGAAAGATCCTGTGTCGACAACATATTTTCGTTGCGACAAATAATTGAGAAACGAATGGAAAGGAATTTAGAAACGCATTTGGTATTTATAGACCTCGAAAAGGCTTATGCAATGTCCCACTAGCCAATTATTTGAAACTTTATAAAATAGTGTAATTAACCCCATATACGTAGGAAGTGTATATAACATCTACAAAACCGTTCAACCCAGAGTGAAAATAGGACTAGAAGTATATTAGTAAGGACTGAAACAAGGATGTTGTTTGTCTCCCACTTTATTTAAAGTATATATACAAGGAGCACTGGACAAATGGGAAAACAAGTGCAGCAGAATGGGAATAGAATTAGAAGACAAGTGTTTATACACTCTTTTATTCGCAGATGATCAAGTGGTGATAGCAAATGATGAAGAAGATATCACTTATACGATGAGAAAACTAGTAGAAGAATATGATCGATGGGGATTAAACACAAACTTAAAAAAAACAGAGTACTTAGCCACAGGAAGTCGAACATCAGATCTTCAGTTATCACATAATACTTCCATAAAGAAATGTGGAAAGTATAAATTTTTAGGAAGTATAATTAGCGAGGATGGAATATGTTATGAAGATATAAGACATCGATTAGTTTTAGGAAAAAGCACCATACGCCAATTAAACCCACTTTTATGGTCCACCAAAATCGGGCTACCGTCAACGATCAATGTTTATAAAGCCATTGTTGAACCAATTACCACCTATGGATCAGATTTCTCGTCTGGAACATGTAAGGAATGACGTAATAAAGGAAAGAACAAATAAAAAAGAAACTGTAGAAGATAGAAGATATAAAACGTAAACAGCTTTCCTGGTATGGACAATTAATGAGAATGAGGAAAGAAAGAACACTTGTGAGTGTGTTCAAATACAGACCTAGCATCAGAAGAAAAAGAGGCAGACCTGGATTAAAATGGATAGAAGGGATCGAAAGGAGTATGGAAGAAAAGAATTTGAAGAATAAGTTGATATGGAAACTGTGATGCGGGATGCTGCAGTAGCTGTGGGATCCCCGCCAATGTATATATATATAGTAAAAACTTTTAATTGTCTAGACTATTCTTCATTAATAATAACTACTCACTAATGTTTCTAGATCAAAGCAAACAAAAAAAAATAGCATTTATCCTATCGTCCGTATGTCAACAAAGAATGAGAGCTGTATATATATTGTGTGTGTGTGTGTGTGTGTGTGTGTGTGTGTGTGTGTGTGTGTGTGTGTGTGTGTGTGTGTGTGTGTGTGTGTGTGTGTGTGTGTGTGTGTGTGTGTGTGTGTGTGTGAACAAATTACAAAACAGAAATTGAATTAACACTTGGTATATAAACAAATACATTTTTGATTATAGCATAGGCCTATACAGGCCTACTGGTATATCTACTTCTGATAGCTCCTATCCGTTTCGTATGTTGGGTATCATACAGGCTACTTCAAGTCTCTGTACTGCTACACGGAATAAGTCCGTTGTATTCATGCCAAATCAGGTCCTTAGATTACTCAGCCATTAGATTCTTGGTAGCGCAACTCCTCTCTTTCCAAGTACTTTTCCCTGTAGTATGGACTGCAATAATTAAAATCTCTGTTCATTTCCAACGATATAGATATGTAAACTGTGATGTTTTTGCATTTTTCATCGATTACCAGAAGACCTTTGACCAATTCCAACATCAGAAAATGTTTTAAAAATATTGGGTTAGATGGAAAAGACCTAAGGATAATAGCTACACTGTATTGGAACCAATCTGCAAAAGGTACAGTAGATAAAGAGAAAACTGAAAATATAAAGACTCTGGGTTTGTCTGTTAGACAAGGATGTATACTATCTTTGCTTTTATTTAACATCTACTCGGAAGGTACTTTTAGAGAAGCTTGAGATGAATGTGATGTGGGAATCTCTCTGAACGGTGAACGAATAAATAACATACGTTATGCGGATGATGCCGTCATATTCGCAGATAGCTTAGAGGAGCTGCAACAACTAATGAATAGAGTGACAGAAAGCAGCCGTAGATGTGGCCTAGACATCAATGTTAATAAAATGAAGCTAATGATTGTATCTAAGAATAAGTTTACAAATTGCACCCTTAATATAAACCAAAGGCCAGTTGAACGTGTAAGCAACTTTACATAGCTTGTTATTATAGTTAATAAACAATGGGACTACTCTCAAGAAATAAAGAGCAGAATTGAAAAGGCAAGAGTAGTGTACACTAGAACAAGCAGTATATTCGAAAATCACGATTTAACAATAAACACAATAATGAGACTTTTACGCTGCTACGTATTCTCGGTCCCTCTTCTATGGTGTAGAATCTTGGACTTTGACTGAAGCCACAACTAAAAAATTTGAATCTTTCGAAATGTGGTTTTACCGTAGAATACTGAGCATTTCATGGACAGCACTTATAACTAATGTTGAAGTCTTAGAAAAATGAAGAAAGGAAAGTAAGTTATTAACACAGTGAAGATAAGATAGCTTCAGTATCTGGGGCATTTCATGAGAAATGAACAAAGATTTTACTTATTGCAGTCCATACGACAGGGAAAAGTCCTTGGAAAGAGAGGAGTTGGGCGACCGAGAATTTCATGCTGAGAAATCTAAGTACCTGGTTTGGCATGAATACAACTGACTTATTTCGTGCAGCAGTGCAGAAAGTTAAAATATTCTGTATGATATCCAACATCCAAAACGTATAGGAACTACCAGAAGTGACAAAAAAATTGCATTTATCCCATCGTCCGTATGTCAACAAATAATGAAAAGTGTTTATATTGTGTGTATGTGTGTGTTACAAATTACAAATTACAGAAAAGAAATTGAAAAAATTGCGTATATATAAACAAATACATTTTTTATTATAGCATAGGCTCCTATATGCCAACTGATATATATGCTAACTTTCTATTCTCCGTTCATAATGTGTGTTGTTCCAGCATTATTACATCTCTAAACAGATTTGCTGCAGGCTTAGGGCATTAGTTTGACTACAGACACTGCCTGATTGCTCACTGACCTATTACCGCACCGGCCTCGTTGTCGCGATTACCTTGATATATTACACTATGCGTGACGGATTGTATGGTAGACTATATAGGATAAACTATGGAATTATCGTCATATTATCATAGCAACTGTGCGTATCGTATCGTAGTTCACAATGATAATGAACAATGTAAGGCATATGGGTTTGGTATGTCTTACTCTTTTTATAACAAAAGTGTCAATCAATATTCTCTTTGATATTTCATAACGAATCCCTTAGAAACTAAATATGTGTTCCTTATTACTATGGAACGTCTGAAATTTATTAGCGTATAGGAGTACCATGGATTACTTAAGGCTGTCCACAGTTTTATCCCGCACGCACATATGCCTACCATAACATTCAAAAATCCAAGCAAACATTATACCTTGTTCAAAAAATATTCTGAAGGTAGGAAAAAAATAATTTAAAGTTTACATATTTGGTAATAGCGAAATTCTCTGCGATAATTACACAATCGGCTGATGAAGTACAAAGTTTTTAATGGAAAGGGCGACTTTTGTTACTTATTTGAAAGTACAGTAATTAATAATAATAGATTCCAAAGACACCGCTTAGCTGATGACGTGCTTTGGTTCTAATGGTTCTCGACAAGTGAAACGTACTACTTTGAGCAGTGACAGCCAGCCCTGAAACTTCTGATACTGTCACATGCGTCGGCATTACACAGCATTTCCATTAAGTAAACACTAAGGCAAGGCCTGTCTGTAGATTAAAACTGTTATCGGTGCGAAAACTTAAAGTTGTGTAACTACGGTTTCACACTGCCGTAAGTAATAATTGTAATATAAGTAACTACTGCTGTTATGTTAATGTCATACACACTATTACACTATGCAAAACATTTGTTAATATTCTTGGATTTCGTTGTCCATGATGTGCCCGTTACTTAACTAAATATAATTAATTCACTACCGATTCGGAAAACAAAGGTTTTTATTGGTAAACTACTTCACATATAACAATAAATTTTACACACAAAATGACGGTCTACCCATGGGCTCACCCATATCTTGCATTCCAGCAGAAGTCTTCCTCCAACACTTAGAAAAAACAAGAATCCTCACAAACAATGACAAAGACTGACATAAAATACTATAATGGCACAGATAGGTTGATGACATTCTAATACTCTACAGGGTAAACAAAAGACAATGTGAACAGTTACTAACCCACATAAACAAACTACACAAAAACATAAACTTTACTGCCGAATACGAACACAACAATAGCAAAAACTTCTTAGACCTCTATATCACAAAATTTGAACACATGCACAAATTCAATATATACAGAAAACCGACTACAACTGACACACTAATACACAACTCCTCCAATCACCCAATATACAACACAAACTAGCTGCCTTCAGAATTATAATACATAGACTTAACAACATCCCACTAGATGAAAAAGACTACAAAGACGGACTAAACACGATAAAATATCTAGCAGAATCCAACGGACACAACAGAACAATAGTCGATAAACTCCTACACAAAACCAAAACAAATAACATACAAAGACAGAAAACAACAAATTCATAACACTAACATACATTAACAACCAAACTGAAAAAAATTGCCTACAAATTCAAAAAAGCAGGATACAGAATCGCATACAAAACTACTAACAAAACAGAACATACACTATCAAAACACACACAAAGTACAAAACAAATTCGATTTACCTGGTGTTTAGAAACTAAATTGCTTAAATTGCCACAAATTCGACGTAGGCCAGAGAGGACGTAGCTTCAAACAAAGTATATTGAACGCACAAAGACACTACACTCGACTACAGAATCCAACTTTTCAAACCACCTCATTGAAGCAAACCACATATACAAAAACATCGACAATAACATGGAGACACGTACACACAAAAGGCCGAAAACTAGACACTCTAGAACAACTGGAAATATACAAACACACGAAAACACATAAAAATGACATCCTAAACAAACAGACACAATTCAAATCACACGCATTATTCGAACATATCACACCCCACACACACACAACATCGATCTTCCAAAAGTCGATACAGTCGCCAACAACAAGGTGGACACTGCGCCCAACGGCAGCCTCTGAATAAGTTTTTATAGGCGAAAACCGGTTAAGGGGCTCTAAGGTAAAACTTTTACGTTTTTACCTATAAAAAACTTTGTGTTCCGATTCGGTAGTGAATTAATTATATTTATTTGTTAATATATTTATCTCTTACAAACAACACCTACCTCGGCACAATTTATCACTCAGATACTCGTATTTCAGTTCCTTCTGCACCTGTAGTTGAGTGTTTTTAGTTATGTGTAAGATTGTCTCATAAATATTTAAATTACTTCATAATATCTTAAATTTTAAAATAATAATAATAAATAATAATAACTTGCGAGCTATGTAAACATTATATAAACAATGTTGTTGGATGATGTGTGTGTGTGTGTATTTGAACGAATGTGTGAGCATACTCACTAAATATACTCTTTCACTAATGTATGAACATTAATGTGAGGGTTATCTTCCAACTTAAGTCGGGGCACGTCGTTTTAAGACTTCCTCCTTATCACTGTGTAGTGAATCCTACTGAATTAATATGGAGCCAGTAGAAAGGCTATGTTTCCCGTCACAACAAAACATTAGCTGCCTGATAGAAAACCAATTACTGAGAAGGCGGTAAACGAAACAAGGGCAGAAAAGTGAAGTCATTTTTTAATGCAGCATATAAGCTGTGGCAGCTGGTCCATATTACCGAGGTCGTTGTGAACTGTCTTATTAATAATAACGTTGACTCAAGTGATAATACAATTTCCGACACAGATATGGAAGGCATTGAATTACACTGTGACAGCCAAGTGATAGAATTCAGTACACTGGTAATTATCACAGCTTCTATTTTCGTTTTAAATAAACTTTACTTTTTGTATGTTACAATATTTAAACGAATAATAAAAAAAACATTAACTGGTGTTATAAAATGTTTCACTGTCGGTCTGACACTTTCACACAAACTTTACTTTTGTCAGGACAAATTATTACAATTTACGTGTGTTTATACAGTATCAATGTTTTATGTGCCCTGTATATACTCTTTCTGTACATATCTATTAATAGTTACTAGATTTTTGTTTGCTGCAAACAATCTTTTATACAAGTTATGTAAGAGGGACGTTCATGTCTATCCGGGACTTTTGTTAGACCAGAGTGTAAATGGAGATTCCCGCGCATTCTGTTGGTCGTACATATGAAGTACAAGTCTCAGCTATTACCCCATGACTCGCTGTATTGTTTACACGTTAAACAATAACAACAGTCAGTCGTAAACATGGCGTCCAATGCACATGTGGAACAGCGTGTTGTAATGAAATTTCTCATGGATGAAGGCGTAAAACCTGGTGAGATTTATTCGTGACTCCTTGCACAGTACTGTGATGAGACTCTTAGTCGCAGTAAAACATTTGAGTGGTGAAAACGTTTAAAGAAGGCTGTACATCAGTGAGTGACGATCCCGGTCGAGGTGGTTCGGAGCCTACTGTAGTCATTCCCATGAACATTCAGCGAGTGGAAGAACTGATCCTTGATAATCGACTAACTTGTCAGCAAATTGCAAAAGAAATCAATGTGTCTGTGGGAACTGTAACAAAATCATTCATGAATATCTGAATTTCGGTAAGGTTAGTGGACGTTGGGTACCAAGACAGCTTTCTGCTTCCTACCGCAAAGAAGATTGCAAATCTGCAAGGAGTTAAAGCAACGTTTTGACAAAAAAGGTAGCTTGTTATCAATCGAAATGTTACCAGCAATAAAACGTGGGTCCATCATTTCACCACGGAATCAAAACGTGCATCAAAGCAGTGGAAGCATATGGACTCACCACCTCCCAAAAAATTTCAAACAATTGTTTCTGCAGGCAAAGTTATGGCCTGAATTTTTTGGGATAAAAATGGCATCATTCACATCGATTTTCTACCCCGTGGAGTCAATATTAACAGTAAGTACTACTGCAAAGTTCTTCAAGATGTGCACAATGCTCTCAAGAAAAACGGCCTTGTTGCGATCACTAAAGGCGTTCTGTTTCTGCAGGAAAATGCACGCCCGCATACCGCCCACCGCACGACATGCGCCCTACTAGATCTTGGCTGGGAGTTACTGCCACACCCCATTTACAGCCCGGGACCTTGCTCCCAGCGATATTCACCTGTTTGGGCCCTTGAAGTTGTTCCTGGGAGGCCAGCATTCCAACAGCGACGATGAGATGAAGCAGTCAATCCTATCTTGGTTTCGACGTAGCGACAAATATTTCTAAACTGCGGGTATCCAGGCACCAGTGAAACTTTGGGATAAATGTACAAATATAGCAGGGGATTACATCGAGAATTAAAAGTATTTTTTATTATCATAAATGTGTTCTATATTTATTAAAAATTAGTAGTCTCGGAATGACGTGAACGTCCCTCGTAACTATATACAAAGATGAAAAATTCCCCACTATTTATTTCGTTCGCTGTGTAAACTTCCGTGACGAATTTCGGTTCTAGTCATTCATTTTACAAAATATAATAAGATGTGTTTCCGTTAATAAAATCCGTACGTTTGACCTTTATTCAAGATTCTGAATTGTAAACAAATTCATGGTAGGTGACATTAGGAAAATATTTTAATCAGAATGTACAAAATCTTTGTGTAACAGAATGTTCTCAAATATTTAAGGAAAGTGCCTACTAAAAAAGACCAATAATTTATAAAAAATGAAAAACTGTTTGTGTCAAATTGTTTAATGGTTAGTTCTTTATATATAAAAAAACACTAAAACATTTTTTCCAAAATATTTTGAAAACAAAAACAAATTGTTTGGAAATAACATAGCACCTAAGCAACTTACATTTCATTTAGTTATTATAAAACAACAGTATTATTTATATAATATAAATTTACACATATATATCATATTATTATTAATTTGTAAATAAATGTTACATGTATAAAACATCAGCTGTTTTATTTGCAATGAAAAAATCAGACTTGTGAAACAACTGATTGACGTGTTCTTGAAAACCTGCAATGTTAAAGTAGCAAGAAAAATTGACAAGAAAAGACTGAAACTCGCTGAAAATAAGAAAGTAAGAAAGTACAATGAATGCAGAAGAAAGTTGAAGACTTCAACTTATGCTACGTTGAAAGAGGATCAAAGAAGATTTAAAAAAGAGAGCCAAACGTATGAACCAGGTTAATTTTAGTGACAATGTAAAATAGTGAAATGTGGACTACAGAGACATGATCGATAAGAAGACTGATAAGGACAACTGTAGAAGATATTTGCTCCTATAAATGATTAAAAATGTAAAATAAAATATTTTATTGTTTACTGTAAAAAAATGTATTATTTTAATACCCGTAGAATAATTAAACAAATCATATCAAGCCCTTGTACTCCACAAATATTTAATTTTCCAACAGGAAGGAATATTTTTAGAAAATTCGAATTTCCCGCAAATTCAGTTTTTCATGTTTTTATACATACTTCTTCATATATCTAAAAAACTACCTAAAAATTACTTATTTTTATTTAATTTGGGATTATAGTTCCTTTGAATAAATTTTTATTTATAAATTAAAAAATATATTTTTATAATTTATTTTTCCTCAAAAAAATTGTTTTTAATTACATCGTAATACAAATACGTTTTCTTTTAGATACTTTCATCCCCTTTAAAATGACACCTCTCAAAGAGATGTAGGATTTCTAGTTTTTCTGGAATATCTATTTGAAAAATATTACAAAAATGTTGCTAAGAATCGTTAAAAAATTTAATTTTTAATGCTGTGGCGTTTTTTTTTTTTTTTGAGAAACCGGCCGTCTGTATAAGAATATTATTTATTAATACTTGTGGTATAAAAATAATTGTGATTTATTATTCACGTGGTCAGTGCGCCGTGTTTCGAGGCTTCTGCAGTTCTGCAGTTCTGCAGTTCAACGCGATCTGTTGACGAAACCGGGTAATTATGTTTCCCGACTCAAAGCATTCTTTTTGCCGGTTCGTTCAGTCGGTCCTGGTCAGCTATTGCGTATACAGCCTATTCTCCTTTGGCAGTCTGAGTGGTTAAATTATATATTTTTTTTTTCTATCCTATCATGATTTGGTAAACGCTCACGAACCGCCGGTAAGTGATTTAAATGTATATATTATTCATTTATTGTAAAAGGTATATATTTAAAGTATAAATAGTTTGGATGTGAACAGATATGCCTGATATGCATGCCTCGTGCGTGGGGACAGGAAGTATATTCCCTGTCACATATTTAATTTATTTAAACACTAAAACAGCCTATAACTTGTATTTTGTAAATAGTAATTGTCCATGTAAAAGGAGGTGTAAGAAATTATGTAATTTTGTGAAACTGGGGGACTTTGATGTATTGTCTGTGTGGGCACGTGGCCGTTATAAGCTGTCTGAGAATGTTAACTTTTCATACGTATGTAAGGGTGCATTATAAATTTATATCATATTACGAGGCATTGAGGCCTTGTGTGTGACCTTGTAATTTAAAGAGAAAATGTTATAATTATAATGTTATAATTTAAAAATAAAAAGAGAAAATGTTAAAGGTATTTATAATGAACATTGTGGAATTGGTTTAAGGTGGCATGTGTGTGTTATGGTTTAGTGGTCAGCAAATTAATTATTCTGAATGCTTAGGGTTCTCGATGCAGTCGGAGACCTGACTCCAGCTTGGTGGTGATTCCAGCGTCCACCATGACTAAACACACTTAAACTCTCGTCCTCAGCTGCTGGAGGAGAAACACTGGAAAGCATGTCACTGTAACCACCCGGGAACCATTTGGACCAAATAAGGTGATATTTAACCATTTCTTACATAATGGGGCCTCTACAGACAAGAACTTGTATCGTGCAGTTAACATCCATTTAAATTGACTTTCTTCACTATTAAACTGTTTTAATTGAGTGCGTGCCCGGCTGGATAATTCTTCATATAACTTTGGTTTGATAAGTAATGAATCTCGAGATCAATTGTAGGCCCGCTCGCCGGTATGTGTCCTGCGGTCATTAATTTTTTTTTATGCTTTACCTTTTGTGGTACTGAATGGTGTTGTAAAAGTTTGTGGGGAACCTGTATTTTAGTGAAGTAGGTGGGTGCTGTTTGTACATGCTGGGGCTAGACCGGTTGGTCTAGTTCCTATTACAATCTCGGGTATTTATGCTTGTTAATTATTTTATACATTTCCTAATAGGGTTGGGGCTTTTCATTATCCCGTTATCAGGTCGGATTATTTTTTTTATATGTATCAAAATCTGGGGTAGTCACCTGTTGGTGCAAATCCATGCAAGCTACTGGACATGTCATCTTTTGTAGGATCTGGCTCTTGTCCAGCTTTCTACTACCCTGTCTGGTCTTTGAGGGGGGTTTTTCTAAATTTTTTTTTAATGGTTAATTCTTTTTTTTTGGCGCCACTTGAAACATGTCTGCGGCCGGGCCAATCCAGTTTATTTTCTTTCAATTTATAAATTGTATTTTTTTTATAAAACCATACAGGCTGTTAACTGGCATTCTAAATTTATAACTTGTATTTTCTTGTTATTATGGTCAAGCCAGGTTATTTTAAATTTATGAATTGTACTTTTGTGAAATGATACAGGCTGTCTCCAAGCATTTTAAATTTATATATAGTGTATTTTGATAAAACCATACCGACTGTACTGTCACTTTTAAATTGTAATTGTATTTTCCTGTTATTATGGCCAATCCAGATTTTCTTTAAATTTATAAATGTACATTTTACAAAACTATACATGGTGTACCGGCACTTTAAATTTATAATGGTATTTTCTTGTTATTGTGGCCAATCCTGATTTTCCCTAAAATTTATAAATGTATTTTTTTTTACAAAACTATACAGGCTGTACTGGCACTTTAAATTTATAATGGTATTTTCTTGTTATTGTGGCCAATCCAGATTTTCTTTAAACTTGTGAATGTATTTTTTTTATAAAACTATACAGGCATGTGAAATTTCTAAATGGGGTGGTGATAAAAATATACAGGCTGTCCGCCAGGCTTTTTGTTGTACTTTTGTCTGTGATTTACATGTATATACGTATGTATGTTGAATTATGTGATATTGTCCCCTAAAGGGTATTTTGAAATCATGAATAATATTTATATATTAATACTATTTGAAATATTCGGAGATTTATAATGTTAAAAAAAACATTTATGTCTATAATAATTTATGATAAAGGCAATAATAAAAAGTTGTTATCCTATTGTTAATAGCGAGTATTCATTACAAATCCCGTCGCATTGGACCCAGCTCACTTCTAGGCATTCTGCCTAGTCAAAAATATTTAGTGACCTCTTAAAAAAAAAAAGAGGGGTTACAATACTAAAAACATTTCTTCCAGTTACCTTTATTTAGTAGAACAATAAATAATTTATAAATCTGAATAAATTAAAAAGTTTTCCATTAAATTAAACATTTTTGCAATTTTCTGAAAGGACTTCCCATAATAAAATAATGTGTTTAATAACTTGTATAATGTAATTATGACGTTGTATCCTGATTGTATCTTTACTTATATTTAACTAAAGTTAATACGAAACGTATACAATTGTAAATACAAATTGTATTACTTTACACTTTTCATGTATTCATTAACAACTACAATATTATACCAAACGTTTCTTTGTGCTTGTAGCGTTTTTTGTGTGTTGTACTGTTACTTCTAGAGGCTAACAGTGAATTGATCATACTGCAGTGTAACATGGGACTTCTGCTAATTAAACAAAGAACTGGCTTAATTAAAGCATGTGTGTGTGTCAGCTCGCCTAACCCCAGGGCTAGCGCAGTTGTATGCAGCACAGAGAGTTGCTCATTGGTAAGCAGAGCTGTACTTTGGCTGTTTAAATTTAGGTTGTCGGCCTACTTCCAAAACAACAAAAAATGTAACGACCTTAAAAAATTCTTAATTCAATTTACCTCCTTACTTATAAAACATTCGAATGTATAGATGTTTTTTACACGAACAGGCCAGCCGTGGACCACGCGAATATCGTTTCCTTTTTTTCTTCCCCTACCAGAAGGCCCTCACTCGCACACTATTCACCGCCCCATGATATTAATTACTTTTTAATGGGGATGGGATTAATAGCAACGAAAATACAACTCCGGTTGTGAGCCGGAGAGGTTTGCTGAAACATCCGCCTCTCGCATGGGGATACGGGCGCTGAAGAGAACACCGATACGGGAACAGACGGTTTTAATGTTCTTCCGCCCTATCCACCGTTGGGAATTTCTTCTTCTTCCGCTTTCGAAGCCGTTGACTGGTTTTAACCTGCACCCTAGGCAGGGGAGCTTACAGGGTGCTATCAGCCGGCCCAGATGAACCATGCTTTTTTAACGAGGTTGTTACTCCTCCTTCCTCATCACTTTGTATAGAATTTTATTTAATTAAATTTAATTTTTGTTACGCCCTATCAATAATTATTGTTGATGATGATCATGAACGTCATCGTTATCATGATTATCATCATTATGACCATCATTATTATACCATCATTATAACTTCAACATAAAAAAGCTCGAATTTGTCAAATTGTTGTGTCGTCTATCAGGGCTAATGAGCTGCATTTGAAATAAACTTACAAAGGGTGTCAGACAACAGCCCAGTTGCGCGCTTGCTACACAGAAACTCAATGAGTACAGTTTAGACAGAGAGCAAAATAGTGCAGTCCATTAAATTAAATTCATTCTTTCCAAGTTGGAGGTTAAGTGCTTTCTTCACCCTACTATTTTTCCGTCTTAATATTTAATAAAGGTTTGATGGAGTTCATTTTAAGTAATGTTGTTCATTTTAATGCCAGAAGTGAGTGAACCATGATAAAAATAACTTTTAATTATTATATAATTGAACATAAATATAATCTGTATTTATTTAGCTATATTATGTTTTCCTATGCTATATGTTGACAGGTATATGTATAAACGTTTTCTGTACCAATTCTAACGTCTAATTGTTGCTTATAAAATTAATTACAAATACCATTAGATCATGAGTAATTTAAATTGTAATATTGTATAAATTAATTTCCTTGGTATTATAATTTTCTCGATGTATTTAAGGAAAACATTTGATTATGTAAAACAAACTGTTTCAACTCCTTCACACATACAAGTATACAAACATACGCACGCGCGCGCACACACTCACATACACAAACATGTTCACTTAAATAATTGTTCCGTTGTGTTTGACATTTGTTTTGTTTTCATACACAAGTCCTGATGATGACAATAAACACTGTCAAAACGTCAACACAAATAATCTAAAATTTGTGTTATATTTTTTGACCGATCAAAAAACCCTTCACCGGAAAAATATATAAGTATTCTTATGGACTTTTTCTCATCACAGAAATATATGAGGCACTGTCATAAAAAATGTTTAAAAGTCAAAAGAAATAAGAAGTATTTTAATGTAAAACGCTGCTCCAGTAACACAGATTTGCGTGTCACAATGCGTAAAGAATGACTGAGAAACCTCTCTGTCAACAGCAAGGAAACGTAACATTTTTATGCTACACTGATCTGAATTTTTCAGTCTCAAAGATTAAAATTACGCCTCAGATAGCTGTACACAAGAAAACACAGTATCAAAGGAGAAAATATGAGTGTAACATTTTGTAACAAAGAGTGACGTTCTCAAGTGACAAAGAAGAAAACTTATTTCAATAACATATTCTTTTAACCATTAAAACCTAATATATAATTCCCCTTTGATATTACACTTAAAAAACATTTGTATTTATATTTAATTAGGTACTTATTACATTACAAAAGTTTTTAAAATATATAAACACTTTGTACGTTTCACAGTTTTTATTTAACTCTGACGGCTGTTTCAGCTTATTAAGCTATTGTCAAAGAGATCAGTGGACAACTAATCTAAACAAAGAAGTAAGGGTGGTGAACATGTGTTTAGGGCGTGTATTCTGACATGTGTGGGATGTGTATGATGTGTATTAAATAAAAACTGTGATACATACCAAGTGTTTATGTTTTTTTTTAAACCTTTTTATCAATATATTTCACCAAGTGCCCAACGAGTCATCAATAAATATTGTGAAAACTAATTACATTATTTTGATTATCTTATTCTAAATGAGAATATATACTTATGTTATATGGTGTCTAATAACTAAATGAATCTAATAAATATTTAATTGTTTGTGTTATTTTATATTTAAATCGTTATCTGTGTGTTTATGGTATTATAATTGAATTTCTTTTCACTGGCTTGTATATATATAGAACATGTACAAAATGCTTATTTTATACAGCAAAAGCATTAATAACTTTATAGTTTTTTGATGGCAAAGGAATAACATTTATTTAATGTTCAAAATTTAATCTTTATTTCATTACATACAAAATGCAAAATACAATAAGGTACATAACACACGATACTGTTATTATATGTGAAAAAAAGAAATGTTAATTTGTAACATCATAATCATGATCTTCAAGGATTAAACCAAGGATGGTTTCTTCCGGTCTCAAATAGGCAAAGATTACAGCTGGCCACTCCAGCGCTTCCTCGGACGACCCACGCCTTTCCGTCTCATCGGCTTAGAGTTCCATAGTTGTTTGGGGAAGCGGCAGTCATCCATTCGACAAAGATGTCCCCACCAATTCACCCGATAGGCCTACTGTGCGATCCTGTCGAGTATACTAATGATATTCAAGTTTGTAACATAACTTGATTAATAAATAAACCTGCGTACTACGGATACTTATTATAAAGCTACCTTGTATAAAGTTAAGCAGGCTTAAAAGGGGCCAGATAAAATCACTCTATAATATCCCATAATAATTTACACTTTTTAAAACAATTTATGAATGATTTTCAGCAGTAGTCCACTTTAATATGTAGGACATATTTCGAAATAATATTTACAATCAAAAATAATTATTTTTATAAATTGAGTTTTATTTTCTACAAAACAATTTCAACGTCATGACAAATATAAATACTAAAGCAGTATAAAAATATGATTGACTTAGTAATATTATTTGGAAAAATATTATAAAACATATTTACAAAAAACGTAAAATAGAAACTGCAACTTTGATCCACAGGACGTATGACAAATACACGACCAAACCAATAGCTTGCAACTATTTTGAATAGACTTTCGCACCATCTTTTGAGTAACCTCCTCTGATGTAGAAGATCATTAGAACTTGACAAATATGTAAATATTATAAAGGAACTATTTTAATATATAAATAGAACGTACTATTTAAAGCAATCATAAAAGAAAACGTTTTTATTAAGAAACCGATAATAATCATGTAGCACAATGAAAATTTTTGTTAAAAATTTATTAAACCATAAATATTTTAGTGGTTAGGTATAACTTTCGCTAAACTTGTGTTGCTACCATTAATACTCACTTACATTTCCGTGAGCGCTTTTAAGCCTCTCAGCTCATCTTCAGATGGAAACACACACGTTAGTGTTGTCGAGAGGCTTGAAAGCGCTCACGGAAGTGTAAGTGAGTATTAGTGGTAGCAACACAAGTTTAGCAAACATTTTATTAATAATTCATCAAAACATTTTCATTTAAAGCAGTACATCCATTTGGTTAGGATCCAAGTATGTTCTTGCGATTAACCGATAAACGTTTCCAAACAAGGCGTCTCCTACAATCACGAAAATTTTTCAGTTTAATTCAACAGTGAAATGTAATATTTAAAGTATCACGTGTATTTTTACCGTTAGTGTTTGTAATTTTAATCAAAATTGTGATCAATATTAAATACTTTAGCAAATATTAATCTTAAGATTTAAATATTTTCATAACAAATAGTATCTTTCTGAAGCTTTAGTATAGCGATTTCGTAAGAAAATCTCTCTCTCTCTCTCTCTCTCTCTCTCTCTCTCTCTCTCTCTCTCGCTCTTTCTCTCTCTATTTATCCACCTAAGCATTTAAAGAATTTCGACGAAACCGAAACATCGAAGCATGATAATGTTTTCAGGCTTTTGAAACGTACAATGTGGATTACGTTTGGTAGATTACGTAAATCATTTGCAAACCACAGACGATCACAAACAGAGCATGTAAAACCAAATTTATTCTCACTAAAACGTTTACTAAACTCAATGTCAGCAGCGATTACGTCTATCTTGATGCGTTTACATATAAAATTTCTAGACTGTGGGGAATCGAAAGTGTGGAAGCGTTACGTTTTTCGATGACGATTTTTGTGGAATGACCCACAGCCTAAAAACATTATCAAGTTAAAATGACTGTTATATATAGACCTATCGTCTTTCTGGTAATATCAGTTTATGTAAGTACTGTAATGTTAGTTTCTGCTATTTAAATTACTCTCAGTTCCTAGCATACTTATATGACTGAAATAGCTACCTTTTAAATTGGATATTTTTTCAACTCTTGTTTAGAGCGTTAACAATTACGTAATTGATTCTCGATGTATGAAAAACAGCAAATGAAAGTCATCACTTTGAGCTTCATTACTTATTACCTTTAAAAAGGTTTTTAATACATCGTTACTCCACTACAGAATATTCTATGTTTTTCTCGGCTATTCCACCGGAGCCCGGCTATAATGTGTGTGTGCATATACATATTTCTGCTACTTTGAGATGAATGACAATTACGTGACACTTATAACGCATCCGCAACGAGGCCATCCAGATCATACTGGTCCGTGCGCAGTGTGTTCAATGCCGCAATCAATTACGCTCTAGTGTTTTCTAGTATCTGACGCGTATTATGGATTATTCTGGAATCTCAGCGGGGTATAAACATAAGTATTCAGCGACGCTTAGTTTCAGTTAAAGTGGCGATCTATTCAAGTGAGTTTCAAGTTGCATTCAGTCGATTTACACAGTGCGTCTCAAGTAGTGTATTAGTGAAAAATGATTATTTTGCGCCAGCCTATTAATTGTCATTATTATTGTGTGTGGACAAATTAACTTGAATTGTTGTACGAGTATAATCTTATTGAATCACGTGTTGATTACAAATTATTGTTTGTGATAATTAAAGCTGGTTTTTAGTGACTTAATTGGTGTCTTGTATTTTGTTTTCCACTGTACCATACTACGATCAAGTAGACCATCGTAACAATATGTTTTAACTTAATATAAGTAAGAATTGTTTCTTCTTGGCTCCAGTTGAAATGCGTATTTTTTAAGTTGGAACAAATAACATTTTAAAATTATAAATACATTTATAAATTTTATAGTAAGTATAAGTTGTGTAAACTTACTATTTACGTAATTGTTGTAAAGGTTTTATAGGTTTCATAGGTATATGTTTCTCACAAACAAATAAACATGTTTATTTTAAGAAGCATGGAAAAAACACATAAAAAAATATTACTTTTTTAATAGTGATCAAAATGTTTCTATTTATCTGGTGTATGATTATTAGTGATGATGATCATCATCTTCAAGGATTAAAATAAGAATGGAATGTTCCGGTCACAAATAAGCAAAGATTAGAGCTGGTCACTCCAGCGCATCCTCGGAGACCCCATACCTCTTACCCCTCTCGACTTATACAGTAGTTCCGTAGTTGTTTGGGGATGCGGCAGTCATCCATTCGCAAAAATGTTCCCACCAATTCAACCGATACTGGGCGATCATGTCGAGTATACTCATAATATTCAGTTAATGCCATATATCTATGTTTCTTCTATGATTATGGAGAGTATCCTCTGCCACGTGCCTGAGAAATCTCATTTCAGCTGCTTGAATGCGACTGGCCTGGCCTTTCGTTAAAGTCCAATTCTTAGACCCATATAGAAGTATGGGAAGAGCTATCTCCTTGTAGAATTCTAGGCGTGTTTCTTTACTTGCTGACTTAAAGGTTTGCCTAATGGTCCCGCACGTGAGGTTGAACTTATGCAACTTATTCAAAACGTAGTTGCTTACATTATAAGACACATTATAGCCCAGGTTTTCAAAATTAGCTAATACCAATTATTAATTTCAATTATTAGTTTCGTTTAAATTTTAAATCTATAAAAATTTATTGTAAAACCTGTTGTTAGTATTTACTTAATGGCAACACAAACGTACAACATTACTGTATAACAAGGCGCGTTACGTAGGAATTAACGGAGTACAGCACATACTCAGCAGCTTCATTTTATTGCAGGCTGGAAACCATAACTGCGCGTCACGTCAACAACACATTGGGGAACAGTTAACCCCAACTTCCACCTTATTCTCGCATATTCTCACCTTATACGTTCTTGCTCCGTAGTAATATTTATGTCCAACTACATATTTAGCAGTCATACTACTAACAATGTATGATATAAGAGAGACGATAAATAAATTTAGGAATATTTGTAGAACAGTTCATAGAAATCGTAGAAATAAAACAAAACACGTCACAAGGATTAAATTTTAGAAGACAATTGCAACACCCATATTGATTTATGCGAATGAGGCATGAGTCATAACAAAAAAGGAAACGACCAGATTCAGAGTTCTGAAATGCAGTTTCTTCAAAACAGTTTAAATTATACATTGCAAGATAAAATAAACAATGAAGATATCAGAGCAGAACTCGAAGTAAAGGACCTAAATGAGATTATTACAATTTACAGAAGACAATGATGGGATCATCTGCAAAGGATGACAGAGGATCGATTGCCGAAAGCGGCACTGAACTATAAAGCCATTGGTAGAAGAGACGTGGATCGTCCGAGGATGAGATGGGTTTCGGAATAGGTTTATATAACCTAATAGTTGAAGAGGAGAAGAATAAGAACACTACTAACAATTGATGCCAACTCTGTATATATTGAAGCCTGTGTAGGAAGAGGAACTTAAAACTATATTTGAGATGGATAATCAAGATAGCTTGAACACGTTGTTGAGCATGATCAGTCACACTTACCTGCAAGAAAAAGAGTTGTTATATTTCGCGTACTTTAAAAACAAAGTTCAGTGAATAGCTTTGATGAAAGAGAGAAAAAAGCCGCTTGTAAATTATATGACAGACAAAATATTCCAGGTAAGGAAATTGTTGGATATTGAAAACGCTGTGCCATGTTGTGATAGGATTTTTTTAGGTTGTTCAGTTGCATACATACTAAGGGCCACTCAACAATTAAAAAGAATTCATGAAATTTTTCCAGCAGCAGTTTCAGAAAAAGTTTCATGACAATCATAAAATGCTTTCAGAACAGTAAGTTGGCATTCCTGTGATCAATTTCATAGAAATTTTCAACATGAATTTTGTAAACATAATAACAGTTGCCTTATTTACGATGTTTTATTTTCTTTTTAGAATAACACATTTGAAGGCCAAAGCTTTTAAACTATTATTTACAACCAAACACGTCTCTTTAAATTGCAGACGTATCTTAGATCTGTTGAAGAAGTCTTTTTGTCTAGAGGGACAATACCGCTCCCTTAGTGATTATTATTATATTTCTTTTTATTATTGAGTGTGTACCTTATTTTTGTTTCTTTCCTTTTGTAACATTGTTTTCTTATGTCAGTAACAATACTCGTAAAATTCGTGCCTGAAATTAAAATATAAAATAAGAGAACACAAACAGAGAAAAAGAATTTCATAATAATATACACTTTTAATGACTTATTTAAAGACAACGATATTTTATAAATTTTTCGGTGAAGGGCTTGTGAGGATCGGTGAAATAGTATAACACAAATTTTAAATTATTTTTGTGTTGACGTTTCGACAATATTTATTATCATCGTCAGGACCTGTGTATGAATACAAAAGAAATGTCAAACACAATGAGTGAACGTGTTGTATATGTGAGTTTGAGCGCGCGCGCGCGTGTGGGCGTATGTGTGTATCCATGTATGTATGTGTGTGAACACGTGTTGTTAAAACGATGACACTAATAATTTAAAATTTATGTTATACTTTTTGACCGATCCTCACAACCCTTCACCGAAAAATTCATTGAATGACGGTCAATAAAAATTTAAAGAGATTATTTATAAACACTTAGTATAAGAAAATATTTATTTATTCTAACGAATTAGAAAATTTAAGATAATGGTGGGCATTTCATTTATTTGGAGTCAGATCGTTGTAGATAGACATTTTCTTTTCTATTTTGCGTTTAAAGGCAACACAACGATTTAAGGTAAACGCCGGCTTAACTCGTAGTTTGCTGTTACACAGTCCGGTAGCTTTATTTAAATTGAATTCTACTCTACGACAGTAGCATCTGCTGACGTAGAATAGTTCCATCGCATGCTAGAGAGGAGACTGTGTGTTTGGGACTGTGCTTGTCTGATTCTCCACAATTCTCACGTATTTCGTAAGATTCCATTACTTTCCTTGCAGGCGTGTCTCCCTTACACAGATAGGCCTATATATCCGTCAATCAAATGTCATTATCAGATTTCTTTTTTCCTTTATATTTTCAAGACGTTCATTTACTAAAATTAAAATCGTAATGTTCTTATACTCTGCTTCTGTCTAAATCTGTTTCTATATTTTGTGACAGCGGTGGAGGATCCGAGTTAATTCTGCAAAACCTACTCAAATAACCTTCACCATGAAACGTAGCTCTTGTCCACAAATCGCCATAAACGATGCCCCCATACCTATAAAATCAGAAGTTAAATACCTGGGGCTGAATTTGGACGACAAATTAACATGGAAAGCCCTTAATTCAGGCTAAGAAACAACAACTCAACTTAAAAGCAAGGCAAGTGTACTGGCTCATAGGTAGAAAATCTCAACTATCTCTCGCAAACAAAATCATCATATATAAAGCTCTGCTCAGACCAATCTGGACTTACGGTATAGAATTGTGGGGCTGCTGTAAACCTGCCAACACAAAGATTCTGCAGACAGTTCAGTCAAAAATCTTGCGCTGCATAACGAATGCTGCCTGGTTCATCTCTAATTATGCTCTTCACAAAGACCTCAACATTCCATACATTTCTGATGTTATCAAGATGCACGCCGCTAAGTACAGGAACCGCAACATAGGACACAGCAATAACCTGATCAACGAGCTCCTCAATCAATCACTGGATGTAAGAAGGCTGAAGAGACAGTGGCCAGATGACCTGAGCCGGTGAACGTGGTAATCATTGCTGGATGGTTCCCACCTCAAGTGACGACTTACACATCACTTTTACTTATTAATCTGTGAAATGAGTAGATTGTAAAACTGCATTATAATAAAAATAAAATAAAATTTGGGACACTGTGTGTGCGTGCGCATGCGCACGTGCTTGTACATAATTTTTAATCTAAAAATATTAAACTTTGAGTGTAAAAGAGGAACACTGTTTATATTTTTAAGAAAAGCCTGCTATGTGCTTTAGATTTAAGCCACAAATAAAACTATTTTGTAGGAGCCCAAACTGCATATCAAACTTCAACGAAATGTGATCTACCAATCGCTTTCGCCTAACGTTTGAGTCTGTTTACCTGAAGATATATTATTTTCAACAATAAACTATTTAAATTGTTGAAAAGTCAACAATCATTACTCTCTTACTTACCTCGTAATCCCAGTCTCAGGTGACGTAAAAAAATCGTATGAAAACAAAATTTCCCCGTTTGGGATATTTGAGTAAACATAATCGTCGCTGCAAGTTGTCGACTTCATAAAAATAATACGTATTTCAGCGGCAATAGAACATTGTATCTCTGCTGGTAACACCTTGGAACTGTCCGCCCAATACGGAATTACAAGTAAGAACGCTACAAGGGGTCACTTGCTGTCTCCTAAAAGCGGAGACATATTAACAATTTGTGTAATGAAATTTATTCACTGAATGTTTTTTATTCTTAATATTTAGGCACAAAAGCTTATAGGAAAGCGGATAATGAAGTGTAATGTTATTTAAAATAAGACAACACAGATTTTTTATCATTAGATGAATTTGATTTTTCTAAATTTGCAAAATATAGGCTTATATGTGTTAGAGAAATTAAAGGTATATACTTAGAAAATGTATTATGAGTTACTGACAAGTAAGTTTAGAACATGCTGAAGCAGTAAAACATCCTAATGACAAAACGCGCACACCTATCACTCAAAGTCTTCTCGTCTTTACAGATTATCAAAGACACACGAGTATGTTTTTCGCTGACAATATTGTGCGTCAAAATAGTATAGGAATTGTCTTATTTACTGCACATTATTAGTTACCTAATTATACATTATTTTTTTAATACAATTAATTTCAACAAAGTGTAAAATTTTACAGATGTTGCTGGATTTATCAACGACATGGATATCTGGGGGCCAGACATGGATAATGTCATTTTGAAAATGAGAACTCACTTTTCTCCCCCCCTTGAAAATAACATTTTTTATTATATAGTATACAACAGATTGCCTTTTTTGTTTTATAGAATGCGAGTTCATTGTTATATTGGCTCCTTCACTTCAAATTTCCAGTTGTTTTGTTTTATCAACATTTAAGGCAAGACCCCGAGATGACTTATTGATACCTTGTCAATAACTCTTCATGGAGTTTTCTGAACATGTAACTAGAATCCTTCTTGTCTAATGTCACCACAACAAGATTATAATACTTACAAATTTGGAATTGTAATGGAGAAAAGATGTCAGTTTTACACTATTCAATTAGGATTATAAGCGTAATGCTGGTCACACTACCTGCCTTGTGTGCCGTACGGCTCACATAAGACGACCTTCTCCTAAGCTACTTCGGTGGTACACATAGAAGCCATAATTAAAATGATTAAAATTATTTATGCAGGCAGGCAGAATAATGTACATAAAACTAAAAACCGGAAATATTCTTAAAAATGAGTAACAATAGAGATAGACAAGAGTGTTGTATCTCAGCGATATATTTTTATAAATATAATGAGGTCGTTATTTTACACACACACACGCACACTCACAAAGAGATATCCCATTGTTTTTAAAATTAGAGTTACATTAATATTTGCATTTTCAGTTACTTATGTGCAATAACCGTTAGCAGTTACTCGTTAAGTTTTAAAATTTTGAAGAATTCTCAAGAGTGTTAAGTTAATTTGAAGTAGTACTATATTAATGAGGAATGTGTATAAAGGGTCATCATCAAGAATGCAAAGAAATCTGCTCACAGCGCATGCGCAGTCAATCCTCCGCAAGCCATATGGGACTACTTTGTTCAATGTTGTCCTCGCTCAAGTTGTGTCAATTTTTGTAACGACAATCGTGTTTTTCCTTTTTCCAATATACATTTTAATGAACGACACAATTGCAAACCAGACGATGTGGGAATTTAATATAACTAAATAAGGGGGGGGGGATTTCCCCGAGCCTATTAATATTGGCGACGAAACATGGATCTCCCATAAATCCTCTGGAAGTAAGAGGCAATAAAGAGAACGAATCGATTCAAAGCTCAAAGAAGTTGAAGGAAAATTTGAGTAATCACTAGAGATGTCCAGCGTTTTCTAAGGCCGGAAAGGCATTTGAATCATTGCCTTCATAATGTATACAATAGTAATAAATGCAGGGATTTACTGATAAACAAGTAATTGGCTCCTGCCTGTTACAAATCAAACGACGAGGTTTTTTGTCCAATGATCTTTTTTTGATTGAGGATAACGCTTGTTTGCACTCGGTTGCAACAACTCAAGGACTGTTGGGAACATATGACTGGGACATTTGTTAGGATCCACACCACGCAGCCCTGATCTGACTACCTATGGTTTTTATATGTATCCCAAGTTGGAATAATGTTTAAACACCGTCGTGTGATGATAAGATAGAAGAAGCTGTTATTTCAAAAGCATCAAGAACAGACAATAATTCAAAACTCAATATGAACTGTTGTTATCATTACCATGTACAAAACATCTTACCCATGTTCAACTCCTGAATAAAGGTAGCCAAGCTGTAAACATACGTTGAGACATCTTCTGGGACTGTTAGTTTTCTCTAAATCGACTTTGTGACTTTTGAGAACTCTGTTTTCTAGTGAATCGACGTAACATCCTAACGTTTTACCAATTTCAGGAATGTCTGTAAAATAAAATGTTTGTGTAAGTGAATATTCAGCAGACAGGTTTTGTGTAATTAGTCTTATGTAAAGCAATGCATACGACTTCTAAATGAATGTACTCATAGTTTAGTCAGTTTTGTCTGAGGTTTACTCATTCTTTTCTTACCTCCCACTGTCTAAAAATGGAAGACAATGAGGTTTCCACCATGTTTGGTAACCTAAAATGTAAGTATTCAGAAGCTACATTTATACATATTGTATAAATCATATAAAATCATATACAGTAAGTACCAGTAAATGTTCAATTACATAATTAAATGAAGTCGTATAACTATTGATTTCAATAGTAGATTAAAGAAAACATAGGAATGTTTTTCAATGATCATTTCAAATCAGTGTTTTGTCATTATTTAAATGGATTCCTTAAAAGCATCCTGTATTTCATATTTTAGGTGTATATTACTAGCCACAGAAGGCAAATAAATGTAACCAGTACTGCACAATTAGTGTGCTTACACATACCTCCAAAATTCTAACCATGATCATCCATAATAGAGTGGGAAGGAAATTAGAGGAAGTGCTCACAGATGACCAGTTTTTGTATAGACAAGGAAGATGGATAAGAGAAGCAATACTGGCTCTGAGAATGGTAATAGAAAGGAGAATGAAAAAAGGGAAGCAAACGCTCCTTAGTTTTGTGAATATAGAGAAGGTGCTTGATAATGTTAATTGGGAGATGATGTTTAAAATACTGAAAAACACTGGTGTAGATTTTCTGGATTAAAAAATAATTCAGTAGCGTTCAGCAATGTAAAAATGAGACAGCACTCATAAATTTTGGAAAAATACAAGAGGAAGAAAAAATTAGAAAAGATATAAGACAGGGTTGCAACCTCTAGCCTCCATGTTAAATTTGTTATATACAGGATGCTCTTAACAAAGTAATGGCTACCTCTTTACTACTTTGAAAGAAGTAGAGGCGTGTATACCATAACGATGAAACTGTAAAACTGGTGTCACGACATTTAAATGTATATGACGTAGTAAATTCAGTTTGTATGTTTTGTAATAAGCAGCAAATAAATTCGCTTTATTTACTATTTCTTTTATATAAATTGCAACCAGTTGCTCTTTATGTTCTGATAATCTGCGTTGATGACAATATTAGTACAGAAAAGCAAAGAGAATTATACACCAGTAAAGTCAAGTTTGTTTCTATTTACGTAATGTTTTTATCTAAAAAAATATATAATTTTAATCTTTTTCAAACTCATCTTAATTATTTCATTTTACGATATTTTTTTCTCTAAAAAATTGATCTTTATATGTGGCGTAGAGTTGCACGTAGCTAAAAATGCTGAAATCCCACGGCCTCTTGGATATGCATTAGAGGTACGTTCAGAATACACACGCACATACTGGAACATGGTCGCAATATATATTTTGTAACAGGCCTATACTTACAAATTCAACACTTTAGACACACGTCGTTGACTTATTGCAATGTTTTGTGTTCACCAGTGTTATTAGGTGTGTCTAGTAACAAAAACTAAGTACATTTAACCAACAGTGTGTATTTCTATAATCATTTTACATAAAACTTAAACCAAGTTTGTTTAATAAATTAATCCAAACGAGGTGGGTTTAATTACGAGATATTAGTTTAGTGCACCGAGTCACTCGCAAACATCTAAAGGAAAAAGCGATTTATGGAAATGTCCCCTGTTTCTCACTCAAAGTAAAGCGCACACATTTAACATTTCTAACTTAGATTGACGAATGAAAAAATATCGTTCTTGTCTTACTGTGATAGAATCTGTGTGTCCGTGAAAATTCGTAGTAAGAGCAATTTGTTAATATTCATACCGTTAATTTCTGGGACACAATATATTTGCTGTCCTATCGCTTTTTAACTTAAAAGTTAGTGAATGACGAAGCGAAAATTGCATAAACAAATGGAGACGCGCAAAGTCGTTTAAGCTGTCGGAACACTTTTCATGGCAAAGTATCAAATATTATGTCATTCGAATGACTTTTCTCTTACAATAATTTTCTCGAAGGCACCTTTTTGTGATTTACATTGCTGTTGTAAATTTTTGCCCCGGACAGAAAATAATCTCTATTTTATATTTGTGAAATCTTCTTGGATAAGACGGTAACACAAAAGAGAAGTGTCTTTTGTAATATTTAGCCGTCCTTAGACTGTACTGAATTGTAGGACCTACATGACCTAAACAGTGCTCCTCGGGTACACACAAGAGTATAAAAATAGCGTTACTTGGATCGCAAGGTTCAGGATTTTTAAACGCTGGAATAAATGATTGAAACACAGGTAGTCTGTGTCTACTCACAATTGTACTAATATGTCTATTACTAGGCCTGTCGTAGTAAAATAAAAACATTCATGTTTAAAAAGTTCTCTATAAATAATTTATTTATTATCACAAGAAATAATAGAATTACTGTACCGCGACAAAGAAAACCCATTAAACCCTTGATACTTTCACTCATAAAATATTTCCACCAATATCAGCTACTGCTCTAACGCGTTTGTATAACCCGTACAACATAATTCACAGATTGTCCACAGTCAACTAATTACGCAGTCCGTCGCTGATATTTACATAACGGTCAGGGCATAACTTGAGAGGTATAATCTTGACGAGAGAAATTATTATGTAGGATTCCCATGTGTTCATGACTGTACTTACATAAAATTTACTAGCATGTCTTTACATTATTACTGCATAACATTTTTGTATCTATAGACATATTTGTAGCGGTTCTTGTTAAATTGTTTTTAAAAATCGTTGGTTACCTATTTATAAAGGTGTTAAATGTAGTGTGATTATAATTGGTTACGTCCGGTCCACGTAAATTCTAAGGCTTGAGAAACACATCTTTAAGACCTGCATTAGAATTACACACACACTTATACTGTTTTCGACCTTAGCTTAATCCTGTTGTAAACAAACAGGCGTGGTACATCTGAAACTCTATTTGCTGCTTGAATTAGAGGCGTGAAACTCTTAACAGAAGCAGTAGAGAGAGGGTACGTATAATATCGATACTGTATAAACACATGTAAATTGTAAAAATTCGTCCTGACCAAAGTAAAATTTGTGTGACTGTTGTCGGACCGATAGAGAAATATTTTATTACACTAGTTAATTACTTTTTCATTAATTGTTTAAAAATAACAACAACAAAAAGTAAAGTTTATTTAAAATGAAAATGGAAGCTGTAGTAATTACCAGTGTATTGTACTTTATCAGTAGCTGTCAGAGGGTAATCCAATGCCTTCCATATCTCTATCGGAACTTCTATCATCACTCAAGTCAACGTTATTATTGATAAGACTATCCACAACGACGCCGGTAATGTGGGCCAATTGCCATAGCTTATCTTCTTCCTTGATTATTTGCTCGATACAATGACGCTAATTGTACGCTGTTGTTTCATTTACCGATTTCTTTATCAAGCCTGTTTTATACCAAGTAGCTTACGTGTTGTGTTTTTACGGGCAACATATCCTTTAAATTGGCTCTATATTAATTTAGTAGAATTTAGAATACAGTGATAAGGAGGAAGTCTTAAAACGACGTGCCCCGATTTAAGTGGCAAGATAACTCTCACATGACTATACAGGCATTCTGCACATGCGCGTAATACATTACTGTGTGAACAGTGTCAACGCTCCTGACCGTTTAGCGTTTCAGATTTGCCACGTGGGTTTGTTTACATCAGGATTAAACTAAGAACGGAAACCGTATGTATTCGTTTACAATAGTAGTATGCTTGTCAATGCAGAATACGTACACACATTTATTAAAGTTTACCTTGTTGCGACTCCTATTTTCAAGCATTACTAAAATACTACTAATACTACTACTGCTACTAGTAATAATAGTGTTCAGAGTCTCTGAATGAGTCAGATACCAAGTGGTACAATGAGAATGGTAACCCGTCAAACAAAACTTTGTCTGAACGTGTTGCACCGGTGTGAAATTACTGTTTGTTGACAGAGCGTGTGACAGTTGATCTCTGAGCTTGTCGCACCAGTGACACCGAGCTATGTTTACTGATTTGTCACTAACGTTACCTGTCGCGGTGTTTCAAACGACAGAATTTTAAGGATAGATATATTCTAATCTAATATTATTTTCTATACTCGTTAATTAGCTACACTGTATTGGAACCAATCTGCAGTGGTTAGAGTAGATACAGAGAAATCTGAAGAGATACAGATTCTGCGTGGAGTAAGACAAGGACTACTATACCGCTTTTATTCAACGTCTACTCGGAAGGTAGTTTTAGAGAAGCTTTAGATAAATGTGATGTGGGAATCTCTCTGAACGGTGAAAGAATAAATAACATACGTTATGCGGATGATGCCGTCATATTAACTGATAGTTTAGAGGGACTGCAACAACTAATGAATAGAGTGACAGAAAGCAGCCGCAGATATGGTCTAGATATCAATGTTAATAAAACTAAGTTAAAGAACAAGTATCTAAAGAACGTATCTAAGAACAAGTTCACAAACTGCACCCTTAATATAAACCAAAGGCCAGTTGATTATTTCCTAATAAGATATTATTTTTTATATTGTTTAATATTATTTATTTATTTTATATTATTTAATATTATATAATATTATTTAATATTATTTTCCTTCTAACTTTATTTTCTGTACTCGTTAATAAAGGATATAAATTCTAAACACTCAACTTATAATACTGAACACCGGTTAATTGTTTCCGTACAACTAAAGTAGTAGGGGACTGTAGTCTACATGATTACAAGCTTTGAAACTACTACATTTTCAACAACAAAATTAAGAATTTTTTAATATTTTTGAGCTGTAAAATGTCGCTGCTGCTCTGTCGCTCAGTGATAGTCACAGTGTTCCTGGCGAGCAGGGCCGTCGCGAGGGTTGTAGGCGCCCGGGGCGAGAGTTTACCAGGCGCCCCCCCCCCTTTAAACGGCGGCCGGTCGTAGCGTACTGTCTCATATTAGCGACTTTTGTCAGTGCACGTCCCTTTTTACTACAATAGAAGAGAACTTGAGGATTACATGTTATAAATATTAACCAGGTCTGATCGTGTCCACTTCTAGTTGTAAACAAGATATATGCGGCCATAATAGTAAAATTATTAAGTCCGTATTATTTCAGTTTTTATAGTGAATGAATTTTGTGGTTTAAATGGGGGTCTTTGAAGTACCCATTCATTACTGCTGTTCACGGTGCCCGTCCCATAGCAGCAGACGAATGTTGCCAATTCTATACCGCCAAACAAACCCACCATTGTTTTCAATGTGTACAACGCATTTCCATTGGAGATATGGTGATTTGTTGTGTGTACGTCTTTGTACTTTTCTTTTAACAATTTTAGCGTTCTACCATAGTAAAGTAATTATTTTTTAGTGCCATGTTATTAAAATAATAATTAAATTTTAAAATTAGGCCCTACATTTAGTGACTTCCGGAAGTGTTAATATTTGTGTAAATTGTTTAAAATTTTATTTTGTTTAAAATGTCATCTGCTATGGGAACCGGTAGTTCAGGAAAGCGGGGTCGACTTATTGACATCTCGCGCGGTACTTGGTGAAGCGTATTAAAGTAACGGTAATGCAAACAATTACCACTTGTCATGTTTCACAAAAAATTTACATTATTAACATCACGTTTCACAATTATTAACTAAGAAAACAATGTTCTGACGATCATTTCAGTCAGTTAGAATATTATCAAAGACTATTCTTAGTAACTATTGTGCACTCTTTGAGAATAGTCTGATGACTAAAACGATCGTCAGAGTACTGTTATTGTTATCTTAATAACGAAATAAATACTACTACGAAACACGACAAAGTGTTTTACTTGTTTTCATTTTCTAATTTTTTAGCCTGACCATCATTAAAATATCTGAATTCCTTATAGATTGTTGATTTTTAACTTTTCTTAAGCCGCGACTGCCTCCTGGCCAAGGTGCCCTACTGGCTAGGTTTGCAGTCACAAGACAACAGTGCTCGTGAAGTCGTTTACGAAACTTTCACGCTGGCAATCCGGTGTTTGCCTTCAACTGTCAACGCATAGGAGAAACAACATGCCATCAATTGAGGTACTGCAACATTTCGATAGGTGTGCTGTATTAGATCGTTGACTTTTAACACTTAGGCATACTGTTTAATTTCCGTGTGTTGTCGTTACAGCCACATACGGTCAGTGTGAATGAATAGAGTCCAGTGTATTTCTAACGTAATTGTAAATTTCATAAATTTTTTTTAAATTGTGTCTAATATTGGTTTTCTTTATCGCTTTATAGTTTACACTGATATCGTGACGTAATTTTAACATCTAACTGAAACAAAGACACAGCAACCTAAATAGTGATTCCTAGTTTAATGTGGTATGGACACATACATCAAATGAGCGACAAGAGATACCGTAGAAGGATATTAGAATATCATACGCTTAATTGCAGTGAAAAGAGTAGACCACAAATAATTTGGAGGCAGGATGGGAAGAAGGATATGAGGAGCGGGAATTTACAGGAGACGGACTGGCAAAACAGAAATTACTGCCTGTTGAGATGCCCCAGATACGACAAATGTCGCAGGCTCCCCGCTATAGGTCATTCTTTGTATATATACAAAATATTGAACTTCCTATGAAAATAAAATTAGTGTTAATATCCTGTGGTTATAGGATACTAACGTATAACGGCAAGCATTAGTGCCACAGTGTCTGGTTGTAATTTATGTCACTATTAGGATAAACAATTAATTGTTACATTTATTTAATTGTAACCGGCGATTGTTCATTACTTGCAATGCATACAACAAGATATATAACAAGGACGGCGTTAGCCGCGGAAATATCACGTCCGTTTGGATGTGACACACACACACACACACACACACACACACATATATTAAGAACACAGACATTAAAATAGCATACAAAACCAACAAAAATAATCTACAAAAACTAAATAACGCACACAACAAAGATAATACAACAACCAATGTTATATTCAAAATTGAATGCCAAGATTGCAATAAATGTTACATAGGACAAACAAAAAAACAACTGAAAAAAAAAGGTTATTTCGAACTAATCGCATACAAAAAAGCAGAAATATACAAGTCTAATTTAGCCACACATGCAAAAAACACAGGACATGAATTCCCAAACATAACCAACATGACACTAATAAAACACATACCACACAAAGGCACCATAATGAATATTTGGGAAAATTTACAAATATACAAACATAAAACACCAAGCAAACTCATACCTGAACGAATACAAATCAATACAAAACATGACATAATTTTCAAAGCACTCAACATTGAAAATACACAAAATACTAACACATACACCACAACCACACACAATAAAACATATTTAAAGTACCAGAAGCCAACAGGAAGCCACAATTATAACCAACCAACACATATGTACTTCACCAGACACAAAATCTGGAAGGCTGAGGATGGGTACAAGATGGTACCCGAAACATGTTCCAAAAAAGGAGTAAATATCTTGAGGTAAAGTGATTATAAATATTAAATATATATACATCAAGAAATAGACTGTAGCAAAAAGTGTTTGAAAAAATATATATATATATAAAATAAATATGAAATGTACTAAGAGTAGTTAATATATTAAGCGGAGAATATTTTGTTTTCCTAAAAAGCAGTAGAGGATAAGATATTTTTATTTCCGATTTCAGAGCAAAATCTCTGTGACAGTTACTGTTATCGTTTCCTCCAGCCTGTTATTATTAATGTCTAACTTGTATAGTTGTTTTTATCTCGCTCTGAAAAATTACTACAGATTTGTGTAAAGGGGCGCATTGCGGCATGAAGTTACAAAACAACGGAATCTTATATTCATTCTATTAGATTGTACTGGAGCTTTATCTTTGTCTGTTAAAACTCGTACAAAGTTAGAGAAACCGCATTCCAATATAGATTATATTAAAATTTTTTGAGACAATATTTTAAGAATTTATGGGTTAAAAATTACAATCTAAACATAAGATCTTATTTACGTGCTTTATTGCTGAACACACCATTATAAACACAGTGAAGTGGCATTTGAACATAATTTGTTATCAAAGAATTCCAAAAATAATATAGCTTATTGTTTTTCTGCTAATTCTTCAACGTAATTGTTTACATGGCGTAATGAACTATATTATGTTTGATGATTTTTTAGCAACAGGAGTGGTGACCTAAAGGACTAAGGTTTTTTACCAAACCATCGGGGATCTGGGAGATTTTCATCTTATCGACGGAATTTTGAAGTTTACTAAATGATGATTATACATACTAGTAATTCTAACCATTTGATGTGATATTATTGTATTAGATGTTTATTTAAAAATTGAAATATGTGTGTTAATTGCCATTATTAAGGAAATAATGGTCTTATTTTAATCAGAGTTGATTGATGATCATATTCAAAGGGTATGTAACTTCCTTCGCTATTCAAATTTCTTTATGCATTCCAGTTTTTCACCTCTGTATACAAACACTTTATAAACATTTTGTTTATTTAAATTTCTTTATATATTTAGTGTATAAATTGTTTCCTGTTACTCTTCCTTTTGAAAATATTACTGAACTATTCTCAATCATTATCGTCTTAAGTAAGCCTACAATAGCGCAGCGAATTGGTTTGTGGTTAAGCATCTCGAAGAGTTAAATAAAAAAAAAACAAAAAAATTTTGAAATTAAAAAATAGCTGGGGAAACGTCATATGAGTTTAATTATAGAAATAATTGGTTATTTATTATTGCAAACACTATTATATATAGTACTCTTTAGTTACCTTCTGGGTACAAAATTATTTAATGTAAATATTGGTGGTATGATGGTTTAAATTCTTATCCTAGTTTTTAGGTTGTGTTTTCTTGGCAATAGGAAAGAGATATTTATAGATTTTGGAATGTTATAGATAGTAATGGTTTTGGAATGTTTATTCAGACCTCACAGTAACCAACTCCATTCACATTTATAGTACAGTATATTTGATTATTTGTATAAATTAAGATTTAAAATACATAAGTAATATTTAAATATTGATTTCTCAGTAACTTGAAATGAATTTACTAAACAGTGTTTTTACTTGCTATCAAAAACTCGTACAAATATGTCTATTGTGGTACTTGTTTTCCCACATGTCAGTTATCACCCGTATCCAGTTTTTATTTTTAAATTTGGTACTTTAATACCACTTCAATAAAATAAAAACAATAAAATCTTAAATTATGTCCGTTATTTAGTACGTAGACAGATATAATACGGAACGGCTCCACAACCTCTTACTCGTATGGTAACCTCGAGATAATCTGCTGCCAACCACGTATTTGAGCTCTAACACTGTTGCGCACCACAAAAAATTCCCGATTAGTGCTTTCAAACTTTGCAACTTATCATCAGATCGGAAATATAAGGTATATTCCTGTTTGTGATTATACCCACTAACAAAACTGTATTAATTAAAATATTTGAGCTGTATGCAGAGCGATTTTTATGAAATATTTGTTTATGAGGATCTGAAGTACCAACTTCATGAAAAAAGTTTATTCCTACCTAAACCTATCTAATTCTCTTTGCAGTAAAATATGTATTTACAGATAAATGGGAAGTTTTAACAACTCGTACAAAACAGCTGACAGCGTACTAACTAATGCTATTAGCACTTGGAGAGTTCGTGCCAGGTTTCTAGTATTCCCTTATACTCTCCTGTTGTGCAAGATTTCTTCATTGTGTCTTACTAATTGCATAGTTGAATTTGAGATATCTTCTTCTTCTGATAGTTCCTATCCGTTTCGGATGTTGGATATCATACAAGCTATTTCAACTTTCTGTACTGCTGTACGGAATAAGTCAGTTGTATGCATGCCAAACCAAGTCGTTAGATTTGCCAGCCATAAGATTCTCGGTCGCCCAACTCTTCTCTTTCCAAGTAATTTTTCCTGTAGTATGGACTGCAATAAGTAAAATCTTTGTTTATTTCTCATAAGATGTCCCACGTAACTGAAGATTTCTTATATTCACTGTGTTAATAACTTCCCTATCTATCTTCATCTTTCTATGAACTTCAACTTTAGTTATGTGCTGCCCATGAAATGCTCAGTATACTACGGTAAAGCCACATTTTAAAAGATTCCAATTTTTTAGTTGTGGATTCAGTCAAATTCCAAGATTCTCCGCCATATAAGAGAACCGAGAATACGTAGCAGCGTAAAAGTCTCATTTTTGTGTTTATTGTTAAATCGTAACTTTTGAATAAACTACTCATTCTAGTGTGCACTGCTCTTGCCTTTTCAAACAACTGTATTAATTAAACTATTTTAGTCGTATGTAGTGCGATTTTATTAAAATATTTGTTTATGAGGATCAAAAGTACCCAATTCATGAAAAAATTGTATTCATGTCTAAACCGATTTAATTTCATTTGCAATAAAATATATATTTACAGATAAATGAGAAGTTTTAGCAACTCGCATAAAACAGCTAACATCGTACTAACTCATGCTATTATCACTTGGAGAGTTCGTGCCAGTTTCCTGGTATTCCATTATAGCATACTGTTGTGTAAGATGTCTTCATTGTTCGTTACTTTTGTTAAATTAGAGATATCCAGTATAGCCTAATAGATTACATTTTCCACTTATTAAGAGATCTCAGCTATTGAGTGCGTTCCACCGCGCCAAAAGAAGGTACACCGCATTGGCGGCATATCTGTTGGAAGTTATTAAAACATCTCTGCAGGCACACGTTCGCACTTGATTATTTACTATAAAGGCTTGTGTTTGTGTGTGTGTGTGTGTGTGATGGCCCGCGCACGGGTGAGTATTGTATTAAATTTTGTTTTTACTACTCTTGTTAAAGTCAGTTTTCCAACACATTCATTCCACATACAGACCTAACCTGTATATAGAATAGTACTTTTGTCTGTAGTCACTAACTGAGTACAAATGATTTCATGATTTAAATTTTGATTTTACTACATTCATAAAAGGAAAATATAAATTTATTGCAAGACAACACGGGTGGCTAAAGTGACGATTTGCACGACGCAATGCTTTTGTATGTTCTCGTACTTTCTGCACCCTGAAGCTGTTCTACCGCTGACTGGTAATTCTTCACAAACTCAATTAAGTTGAATCTGTTCCTGCCAGAAGTAAATCTAGGAAACGACACTGCAGTAGATTAGTTCAATACTGCAATTCTGAGACATAGGCTAAGATATGTCACCAACGGTGTCAATACACGATGGTGGAGACACCGAAAGACCTCGTCAAGAACGAAGTATTTAGCAATGTGGCAATAAGTATTGACAAAGTTGGTGTTAAGATGGCTGCTAATAAAACTAACAAAACTAGTAAGATATATCAGTTTGAGTTTGAGTTTTACGATTCTGCTTATGTTATTTGACAGCAGTGTTTTGTGTGAAATGTGTTAGTGGGAGACAGTGTTTGGTGCAATAGTTTATACGGGACAATTGAGAACTCGGAAAAATTGTTGCAAACGAAATTTTTTTACCAATGAAATTTTTATTAAATTTATCACTAACGATTTATGATATGTTCAATCATGGGAGTAACTTGGGGCCTAACTTTGAGGTGACAGGGTAAAGCGTCATAAATTGAAGTGTGTAGTGAGACCATCTATATAATAAAATTAATAAAATATATTGTATACAAAATTAGAAAGTTTAGTAATAATTCTTAATTAGTAAACGAGGGACAATTTCATTTTCTAATGATCAACAAACCTTTCTTCATAAGTTGTACTTCCAGTTATGTAAACTAGAACAAATATACTGCAGGCCTATAAACATAAACAACTTCAGTTCTTCCAATTCTTGTACCCAGTTTTCGTAAACGCATCCTATCCCTTAGGCACACTGTCACAAAATGCTCGGCAGTTGTAGGTGTAACTCCGAATCAATCACAACACAAAGAAATTTTCATATTGCTAGTCAGGCAATTTTCAAAGAAATTAAGCCGTGTTACTCCTTTGCGTTTCTTATTTCCCATTTCCCAGCACTTATCAACACACAAAACCAACACAATCACAACAATAATGAATTAAGAATGAGACAAGCGGTGCGTACTTTAACGGACTACGTACACGACCGAGTAACCGACCGCACTTGTATCAGTAATCATTAACAAATAACAGTTGCAAACGACCGTCTTTTAAAATTCTTGATCAAAGCCATCGACGTCTTGCGATGTCCCAAAACAAGTCTTTGTTTGTGTAAAAGGCGTTGTATTCCAATCAATTAGGGCTTCAGTAGTTTGTTTTTTCGAACATAAATATTATTTTGACGTATGTCATTCATCTGTCAAACATTCCCCTTACCAGTTTCTTCGAAAGAAATAAGAATAATGAATTTGTCGTTGTTCAAATCATATTTCCCTCTAGCACTGTTAAAACGATTTAAGTTACTCATAATAAACAAGACAGGTATAAAGCAGCGCTACGTCAGGTTAATGAAGTTGCCATGCTACAACAGCACCCATTATGCTACAATAATACCAGTGTGCTCAAGGCAGTATATTTCCCTGTAAAGGCTAATTAGTTACTTTGCTATTAACCAAAATATGTTCCTGTATAAGTTTCCAGTCCATTGCCATCTGTCTTATAAAGGTTGCAAACTACAAATTTACAAAATCTTGATGTAAATTCTACTACTCTCAGACTCTCAAAAAAAAAATTGTTACGACGGTCTACTGATCGTAGTACGGTACAGTGGAAAACAAAATACAAGACACCAATGAAGTCACTAATCATCAGCTTTAATTATCACAATTAAACAGTTTGTAATTAACACAGTCTCTTACAACAAATCAATAAAAATTGTTCACACGCAATACTAATGGCTACTAATAGAGTCCCGCACAATTGTAAAACACGTAACACTTCCCCACAATACTTCAAAGGGCACTGGGATAAATCGCAACTAAACTGAACTGGGCGCCGCTGAATGTCAAAATTTATACCCCCTGAAGTTCCAGCATTCTCCATACTACGCATCAGCGCTACTAGAAGACACCAAAACGTAATTGATTGCGGCGTTGCACACAGCGCGCGCGGACCAGTGATTCTGGAACAATCTCGCTAACGCTGAAACGTTACTGTGAACCTATGTATTAATTTAATACGAATATAAACACATATAATAATAAATCAACTATTATTGGTAACTATAACAATATATAAAAATATAAAGCATTATAATGTACATAGATGTAAGTAATATATAAATAAAATTTGAATCAAAAGAGGCTCGAATATGCGACAGTCAGGCGCTGACAAAATAAGTTACAATAGACCCAAAACACCCTTACATGTCATAAAAGCATAAAATGTTTTGTAGAGTAAAAACAGCAAAAAACGCCCATGTACCGTTAGGTTAACGGTACTGTGTCCTTCAACAGACAACAGATGACACGCTAATAATTATGAATATTTTAGAAAGTAGCGTCACTTTTTAGGAGTCTAACGAACGTCCGCGTAAGTCTATCGCCCGCTATCTGGCAACCAATCACGGATAGCGTCGGTAGTGAGCGCGAAAAAGATACAGCACCGGAATGGGTACATTCGAATTTACCGGCAAATATTTCAAATTCAGGCCAATTGAAGTATGATCAACAAGAGCTGGAGTGAGGGAAGGACTCGGAAAACTATAAAAAAACAAGTGAAGCAAACGAAAAGATGGAAGTCTAAGTTTAATTTTCACCCAAAACACGGGAAACCTGCGTCACTCGATGTGAGCATATCAATACTATAATTCTAAGTTCAAATCAATAGATTAACTCGGTTAAATAGTTGAGAAAGAATTATAGTCATCAAGAAGTTTATTTTATATGTGTGCGCGATAGTACGTACGGACCAGAAGATGTTTAACTTGTGCGCGTAGATTGCAGCAAAAAGTATACTTATTTATATGTGCGCGACGTTTAGTACTAACGCGAGCGAGTGAAGTAAATAAAGAAGGTTTAATCAAGCGTGATTAGTGCAAAGTGTAGTGCGATGTTCAATGCAGGATTACAGTTCATCATTCTTTTACTTGGAATCCAGCAACAAGTAACAGTATATCATTTATGATTCACCACTCAATAACTTAACATAGAATTTGCATCTAAAAAATAACTCATCTCTTTCTCAAAAGACCCACGAGTTCAGATATTAACAATTACAATTTATGCTATATGACATGTTAGGAGAGTTATTGTATAGTAAAGTAAGGAAAATAATTATAATAATTATAGAAATGGTAACGAAGTTAAATAATTGAATCTATTGAAGATTATAGAAGTTCATAGTAGTTAAGAATTTATGATACATATATGTTTTGATTAATATATTGAAGATTTACATGTGTTAAGGGAGTAAATTTGAATCTACTGATTGCTCATTTGAATAATACTTGATTAATATGATTTTGAAGTATCCGTAAATTAGAGATATTAATAATTTTGTTATTAGTTATAAAGAATATTAATGAGTATAGATTTGAAAGATGATATTAATGATTAATTCTCAGATGTCTTATGTAATAAGAAGATAATAATATAAATCTTAGTATCTGAACGAAGTGTTATTATTTCATAACAATCCTGAGATACTCTGCTCTGGCGCCCAAGCAAATATATCAATAATACAAAAATGAGGGGAAGTATTCAGTAATAAATATATCTAAATATAATTTGTAACACAATAAATCCATGTAATTACCGATTACATGCAATACTGTCTTGAATAAATTATTTATACAACATTCGAAAATTACGCGCGCTTTACGAGTAGTTATATTTGACGCCCAACGACGCAGAGCTTAAAGTCGAAATTTAAATAAGCTCGGCAGAATGAGATGAGTTAGATAATAAGAAATATAATATAAATTAATGTTAACTCGAAGTAAGACTAGAAAGTTAAGGAATTTGAATAAAATTAAAAGTAGTGAAATTACAATGGCAAGTAACGGCGATATAAATGGTAGTGATGATGTAGAACTTGACATTAATAATCAGATGGGGGAAACAGAAAGATTTGAAGAAGTAACGGAGAACGAAGTCGTATTGGCTCCTTTAGAGACAAGGGGACGAACTGAAGAAAACACAACAAATACAATAAAACACGCAAACGCAAATATAGACATGGCCACAATGCTACAACTGTTAACAGAGAAAAATAAACAATTAATAACGGAAAACACGAAAGTAGCACAACAAATAACGGAACAATTAACACAACAAATAACGCGACTGGAGGAGAGCACAAAACAACAAATAGCGGAACGAGGATCACGTTTAACACAAAAACTAGAAGAAAACCATAAACAAACAAAACAACTGACAGAAAGCACCAGGAAACTGGAAAAAAGAATTGATGAGGTTAAGGAGAGTATACAAGAGAACAATATCCAGATAAGGAAGGAAGTGGAACAATACGTAACACGACAAGTAAACGAACACAGAGAACGGGTAGATCAACAAATCGAAGAGATTAAGCGAGAAAACCAAGAAATATCAACGAAGTTAAGGTCAGAAGCGAAAGAGGTGGTACATGAAGAAATAGAGACACTCCAAACGCAGGTGCGGGAACACCTAGAAAGAGGTGAACAAGCGATCAACCGAACCCAGGAGGCAGTCGCACAAGAGATAAAAATAATAAATAAGAAGCTTGTTATCAACAGCAAGAAACACGAAGAACAACTGAATCTACACCGAGCGGAAGATAGCCGCGAGTTAAATGAAGTAGGTGGGCAATTAACAATGGTGAAAGAAGATATGAAGATGCGGTTAGCACAAATAGGCGCAACGCCAATACAACGAGGATTCACAGTAGAACACTTAAAAAGCGTGTCGTTCAACGGGGAAGGTGAGTACCCGATGGAATTTATCAAAGAAATGGAGGAGATCAGAAAGGAATACTATATGAATGACGGCATCAACTGGATCGCGACGCATTTAGAGGGAGAGGCGGCGATCTGGTGGAAGTTGACACGACATGAAGTAGATACGTTTCAGGAATTCCAAGAAGCTTTCATAGCAAAGTATTGGAATCAGATGATTCAAGAGGAGGTACGGGACCGCCTAGAGTTCGGAAAATATAGGTACGAGAGTGGTCTCAGCATGGTCCAATATATGGAAAGGTGCATCCTACAGAATCGTCAATTGATACCACCCATATCGGACCAAAACTTAATTAGAAAGCTTGCACGCCATTATCACCACGACATAGCACTAGCTACAGTAACGAGAGGGGTAAAGAACATCGCCGAATTCCAAGTATTGTTACCGGAGTTTTCAGCTATGCGAAAGGCAAACAACGGACACGCGTATAACCCAGTTGAACAAAACCAGGTAAAGACGGAACATGAACGCCCCAACCGCACGTGGCATAATCGAAGAGTTGACAGACCGGCTGACACCGGACGTAACTACGGGCAAAACAAATTTGTGCAGGGTAGAAGAGAAGTGAATAGGGGACAGCAAATTCAGGTCAACGCTCTCGCAAGTACAAGCGGAACTCAAGGACAGTCATCGACCCCAAATGTGCAAAATACGAATTCAAAAAACTAAATAACTATTACCGTAGAAATAAGATAGATGTAGCAAATAGTTGTAAGGAAATCAACACCACATTTGGAATAAACGTGATGATTTATTAGAAATAGATAAAGAAATGGAACGGACACAAAAATTTAAATGTCCAGAATTAGAAATCAGTTTGAATAATGTACCCGTCATAGCGTTAATTGACACAGGCACTCAGATCAATGCGATTTCTGACGAGTGGTTCAATAAAAATAAACATCGAATGGGAAAACTGGATGTATTAAGACTAACGAATACAGTAGTAAAGGGAGCCGTGGGTAAGAAGTCGAAGCAAATTACACAACAAGTGTTATTAGAAGTAAATTTTGGGGAATTCGTAGTGGATAGTGTGTTTATCATCGTGCCTGAATTAATACGTGACTGTATCATGGGAATCGAAATACTACAAGAAGGGGGGTGCGTTATTAATTTACAAAATAATCGAATTACATTTAGTAATCAAATTACAACAGGTGATATACCCAAGAGTTGGGAGATGCTAGCGATGGAAATACACCAAGAAGCGGAGCCTACTACAGCCATAATCCGGGAGAAACTGGAGAAAGTTACTGAAATTAGTAATCAAACTAAAAAGAAGTTGGAAGAGGTGCTATTACGAAACCGTCAGATATATAGAGAGGAACCAGGCAGGGCAATCGGATATGAGCATAGGTTCGTCGTAACAGATAAAACACCGTACTGTATAAGAGGATGGCCTATTCATTTGAAGTATCAGGAAGCCGTCGACAAGGAGGTGAAACAAATGGAGGCGTGCGGGGTAATCGAACGTGCGGCCAGCCCATATATAAACCCTTTGGTAACGGTTATTAAGAAGGATCAATCGATACGGCTATGTCTCGACGCGCGGCAGATTAATTCAGTTACCGTCCCAGATTATGAGGGGGCGGTGCCGATTAATGAAGTGTGGGCGAGCTGCGGGGACATAAGAGTGATGAGTAGCATTGATTTAACAGCAGTTTGTGGCAAATCCCACTAGCTGAGGAGTGTCGAAATTTAACAGGGTTTCTATATAAAGGGCGATGTTACCGATACACCGTAACCCCATTTGGCCTCAAGACCAGCCTGAGGCCAAATGGACAGAGGAATTGGACCAACAGATATCATATAAGGTGATAACAGCCTACTCATATGCTTTAGAGTCCTGGACAATGAAAAAAAATAGTGAGAGACTTCTAGATTCCTGTGAAAGACGGATTCTAAGAACAATATTTACAGGAGTACAAGAAAATGGAATGTGGCGCAGGCGCTATAATTATGAATTATACCATCTTTACGAAGAGCCGGAGATTGTTAAGATAATCAAAATATACAGGCTAAGGTGGGTTGGACACAAAGAGAGAATGGAGGAAGGACAGACTACGAAACATATTTTCCAGGAGAAACCAATAGGTAGTAGAGAAAGGGGAAGACCCCGAAATAGATTCAAAGACGAGATAGGGGAGGACCTTGGAAAGCTGAACGTAAGAAATCGGAAGCCGGGGCACGCAATATGGGTGAATAGAATCGACTCTCGGAGCAGACCAAGACCCACCAAGAGTTGTAGAGCCACGGCTGATGATGATTGGTGTTTCCAAATTGTCACTGGCGCAATTCGTCACATTTTTTGTAAAACTAATTTCCGAAATTTATAAGACCATACAAGTGTAAGTGACAATGTATGCTGCTAAGTGTGTTGTGTACATAGTAAACTCATACAATTAGGTAGTCACGTAGTGGACATAGACAAGAGGGGTTCAAGATAGTTTCATACGCAGCAGTCGTGGTACTGCATACACTGTGGGCTGTAACTGGTGAGTTTCCTACTGCCGCCAACATTTCTCCTCCCGCTTGCAATCATTACCGCGGCACGACGGAGAAATCCTGGTCTACAGTCTTCCGCACAACTGCAGCAACATACGTAACATTTCCAGTGCTGAGTGTTTTTGTATTTTATATAATTCAAAAATTGGCAAATTGGAAAATTTATTTAATAACATATACGTTGCCTTTGAATCCATCCGGCTGCAATCTATTTTTTTTTTACATTTTCTTTTTTCCAGTGAATGGGGAGTTTGCCCATAGCATTAACCCCCAACCAGGAGGAACAGGCAATTAAGGTTTACTTTCTTCAGCCTTTGGTTAACCAATATCCAACTACAAGGCAGCAACCTTTTGAAATTTATACGGAGAAAGCAATAGAGACTTGGAAAAAAATGTGCAAGTACATGGGAATTCCACTTGATGGTGGTACAGTTTATTCATTACAGTTTGCTGATGACCAATTACTTTTGCCTCAAGATTTTGAAGACATAGAGTACATCACCAGAAAATTGATACAGGAATATCAGAAATGGGGACTAAAGGTAAATATGAATAAAACAAAATACATGGCAATAGGTGACCTTCTTCAAGACTTGATATTCGAGGAAGACGTGGGGAAGATTTTATATACAGAGGAATACAAGTATTTAGTGGTAAAAATTACGATCAGTGGGAAGCAAGACAAAAAAGTACAATCTAGAATTAATTTGGGAAAAATGGCTATATCGACATTAAATGCAATCATGTGGGATAAACAAATTACAGGCAGAAACTAGAACTAAAATATTTAGAAACATTGGTAGAAGTATCACGACTTACGGCCCAGAAGTGTTGAATACTAATAAACACACAAGAATGGAAAGATGGACTTTTAGAGACGTTCGGAAAGAGTATCAGACCTGAAAAATTAAAACATTAAGGACAGAATGAATGTGAAAAAACCAAGTGTTGATTTTATAAAAAAAAAAATTACAATGGTATGGACACACTAAAAGAACGGCACAGTAAAGATTTCCAAGGAGAGTTATGGAATGGACTGCACCAGGAAGACGGCAAAGATGATGACCACCCATCACCTGGATACAAGAATTCAGACTATATTGAGGGAACGAGACATTGAAGAAGATCTTTGGATGGACAAGCAGAAGTGGAAGATGAGAATTCAATCACTTCTGTAATCTTTGGTTCCAGAATACGTGTAAACATTGTATAACCGGAAAAATAATAATAATACGCTGCCTTGGCCATGTGTGTTTACTTTAGACCTATAGCAAAAATATTTACATCTGATTGCAGCTGCATCTCCATCTAGTTCTTTTACATACACTATGATAGACTGTAATATCCTTTTATGGTTAACTTTAACAACGTTTTTGCATAAAGAGTCTGTATTATGGTATTTCATAGGCTATGTTTAAGATGAGGAATTTACGTAATGAAGACGAACAGTAATACAGCGAGAGAGGAAAGGCATGTATCTATTGTATCGATGTATAATATCCATGCTCAAAGAAACCAAAGTGTACCAAAAATAAAAGTAAAAATAAGACAAAAGTAAAATTAGGAGGAGGAAGAAGAAGGGAAATTTACGTCTGAATTCAACACGCCCAACGACCATATTTAGTAAGTACCTTAGTTTGGCAGACATTGTTAAATAAGTATTTTGACAAGTACAATAAAGTATTTTTTACATTCAGTCTCCTTTAAATGTTAAATACCACTTTATTGTAGAACGCTTTGATGAAAACTTATTGGCTAGCAGGTTTATAGACCTTTTATTTGACAATTATGCAAAATGTGTAGATTTAACGTTTTATAAAATTTACGTGTTAAGTGTCATCGTATTTACAAATAAAAACTTTAACTTGAATCGTATGAAACAGAGCGGACTAAAGAGAATAAATGTGCCATTTGTATATTTTTACAACGGTCTGCTTGATGGTTGTATGGTACAGTGGGAAGAAAATTAAGTACCATATTATTCGAAGAAAGACACCAATTAAGTCACAAATCACCAGTTTCAATTTTCACAATTACACAGTTTGTAATAAACAAGATAGTCTCTTACAACAAATTAAATAAAAATTGTACACACGCAATAAAATGTCAATTAATATAAAACACAATTGTATTACAATTGTCCCGCACGATTATAAAACACGTAAAACTTTGCCACAATACTAGAAACCGCACTCCAAATAAATCGCAACTCAAACTGACTGCGAAGCGCAGCTGTCGTCGCGTCGTTTAAATAGAGAGCAGAATTGTTCCAGAATAGTCGATACTATTACGCGACAGCAATAAGGAAAAACTTTAGAGCGTAATTCATTGCGGCCTTGACACAGTGTGCGCGGCCTCACTAATTCTAGCTAATCCGTTGTGAATCACGTACGCACACAACATTACAGTCGGTTCCACTGGAACATTCGAGAAACACGTGGATAGTTCTGTAATGTCGTAACACTATATTTGTGTCAGTTGCTTAATAACATCATGGATAAAATCATGCAAATAGATCGGATTAGACAATGCACAATCACCCCGTATGTACTCTAATGTATTATTGATATTAATGGTCGTCCCACATTTAATTTACAGCATTGGTTATATGGGCTACACTGTTGCCGGGTTTCGTGTGTGGGAATGCCTATTCGGCGCATTGAAGGCGTTCGAAATGTGTTTCTCCCGAACAGCGACGTCGATTTACCGCTACATGGAGTGAATTTTATCATTAAAGGACTACACATTATTGTACAGTTTTATTAGTGTTTTACTTATGATGTAAATACTTACGTCTTAACAGTTACGTGATCAGTATCACTCAGTTCTATGTATGAAAATAACGTGACGTTAATTACCAAAACAAGCTTTACTTTACCTATAATTGGAAGTGTGTTTATATTATGTAATGTAAGCGGTGTAGACAATCAATATAAAATATCATGTAACTAAGAAGGACAAAACATTTGTATTACAGGAAAAGCAATTATCTGAAATAATAATTGTGAATTGTAAACGTGGAAAATATTTTACTCTTAAAAAATACGTGACGTTAAAAGTAATATATATTTTACACTATATACTATAGGATGACACACACGCACACGCGCGCGCGCATACATGCCAGGGTGTAACGTAAAAGGTGTCCTCACTACACAGATTCGAATTTTTTGTGTCAGTACAAAAGTTCGCATACACAGAGGTCCGGAAACTTTATTTTCAGTGTGGCCGCCGTTTTGCACTTTTTAAAGAAAACTTTATATATCAAGGGGTAACAAAGATATCTTAATGAAGTTTGGCACATATGTTTACATTAATGGAAGTTAATGAATTTAAAAATATTCCTAATTTCATAATTAGGACTACGGTTCGTTCAGTATAAGAAAATTTTATTTAAAATTATTACTACTTTTCAAAACTGCCTCACTAATAGTATTTTATAACAAAGTAAGGGCTTGGTTTTTAGCGAAATTAGAATTAATAACTTCTAACAAATTTAAAGACACTTGTGTGATGGGGTTTTTTCTGCCCAGTAATGTTTATCGTGGACTTTAATAATTCCATTTCATGTAAGATTTCTTCATCAGTGAACATATCAGGGACTAAATAAGTGCGGATAAATTGCAATTTTGTTAGAAAAGTAAACAAAATGCCCGTCTCTGTTCATAGTCAACATATTCAAGGGCTTGTAGCCTACGCTTTGTAGATAGTATTGCTTTAATCTATTGTGTAGATTCGTCTGTAATAAAATCAGGAACAGTAGCTGAATAGAATTTCGACAAGTTTCCATGTCATACACAAGCAGTGGAGAGGTGTGTGAAGGTGGTGACAAAAGTGTTACAAAAAATCGGTAAGTCCAGAGATGGGTTCATCAGAACGACGGTTCTTTCACGATCCATCATGCCACGTTTTCCGCACAAATCAGAGTTTCAAATAGCTAGTACCAAAAACAATGAGTAAAATGCTATTGACATAATGCCATAGCTCGTAACAATTATCATTAATTGTTTTATGTCAAAGTATAAAATTTGCAATTTTAATTTTAAAAATGTGTTTTTCATGTGCAATGCGCGACCAATAAAAGTTGAAATATCTATGCTTTTTAAATTTATTTATCTTCCCTTTGCAATTCTTTACTTATCTAAAGCTGTAGGCCTACCATTTGACTTACATAAAAAAGTTTTGTTTTTTAAGTACGAAAACTTTTTAAAATTGATCAGCTTTTATGATGTTCGGGGTGATGCGCGACCGGAAGATATTAACCGATTTTTTATTTATATTTATTTTTTTTTTACTTATGTGTCCTAGGGTCAGGTCAGTGTTTACACGGAATAGGGAATCGAACAAAAAATAAAAATATTTTTCGTCCCACCCTAATTTCTATCGCCTCCTTAGATATGAAGTTTTCCTAAAAAACACAAAATGGCGAAGATACGGACGAAAGAGAGACTTTTTCGGCATAAGGTTAATAGGAATTTTTTCATATACTGACGCATAAATTAAAGTATGTATAGTGAGGACATCTTTTACGTTGCATCCTCAACACACACACAATGCTTTAGTAATATAATGTAAAATATGAAATATAAAAGTAATGTTAGGAATCGCCATTTAAAACCAAATTAAAATCTTTAGTACACATGATATCGCAACATCCACATATTACTGTACTACTAATAAACAACAATTTGTAAGGCACAATATTTTGTTATAGTATATTTATATATACTATGAAAAGAAGGTGTTAATGAAAAAGAGAAATGTAAACATTTGCGTTAGATATTGTTTGTTTGTGATTAAGCTCGTTTAAAAATATGTTCCACCACACAGAATGAGTGGTTTATTAAACAGTGAAACTTACGTTTTTAGTCAGAGTTTTGGGTAAGAAAAATAACTGTATCCCATGGATACGAAATTTGTATAAACGTTTTAAATTACTAACGCAAAAATCCATAAGCAAGAAGAGTTATCGTGAATAAGGTGGGGCGATAAGACTTGGAGCGCGTCTCTCGAAGCGTCCGTTATAATGGTTACAAATAATTGTATATATGGTCCAAACCACCTTAAGTTGAATATTATAGTTTGAATTAAAATTAACTTTAGACTATTTACTACAAATTTTAAGCTTATACTACATGTCTGTTTCAAGAAATAAAAATTTCCTCACAGACAAAAAATTTTAATACACAAACGGACGACATTCATTAATTATAGAGAAAAAAAAATCAGTAAAATTTTTATTTATTGCGCTTTGGCTTTTAAAATGTGCTTATAACAAAGGAAATTTATTGTAAATAAAACGTGGTTAAAATTAACTGCATAAATGTAATAATAGTGTAACAGTTACTGGTTGATTGAAACGTTGCTCTAACATCTACAAGTAAATATAAATTTATAAAATATTTTTTTGTGAAGTCGGTTGTGTTACGGACATGTGATTTATTCAGAGATGTGCCGCACAACATGTAGAACATCAAGAAAATTTAAAACTCTTTAAAATTTTTACTTCACATTTAGTACGAATGGCAACATTGGAACGACAGAAAAGGACAGAAGTATAGGAGAAACACATGGGTAAGACAGAGCGCGACAGCTGCCATAAGAGCCAACGCTGTAAATTAAACCTGGGACGGGGTTTAGATTATTAAGAGTCTGTGTTTTCGTTAGACCGAATGTGTATTGATGTATGCTGCCTTGTCAGAAATGAATTTCTCATTGCCCTTTCAGTAGAAGGAATATAGACTATTTCAACTCTTCAATTGGGACAATGAGTCGCATATAACAATAGTGCTTTTGTCTCAATTTTGTGCAATCAAATTCTTTTCTACAAGACCAGAAATAAAGATAAAACAAATATTATAAATTATTTGAAGCAAATGAACTTGTTGTTCAAGGGAAGATCACATTATAATTATAATGATAATTGGCCACGTGCTGCAAGCATTATCTAGTGCGTAATGAATATAATTCAAATGTAACCTTTTCAGAACGTAGTTCTAATTGATTATTTACATTTTGAGATAACTATAAGCAACAAATAGCTTGTCCGAAATCTATTCTGTAAAGCTACTTATTCAACAGTATTATGTACATAACCCATAAATATAAAGTAACTGTATTATGTACTGTCTCCTTATGTGTAGACCTACAAGAGTTTCAACACTGATGTGTGGGACGGCCGTTAACTGTGCACATTTGTAAACGTTGTAACATTACATTTGGAACAACTTAATATCGTACCAGATTTAATGAAGACAAGAAACTAAACAAGAAGAAAAATATCTTTCAAAATGATAGTGAAGAGGAACGAATAACTACTATAGACTGACTAGTACTACAACTGACCGTACCCAAATTAATGATTAGGCAAAGTGATGCAAAATACCCCGATTATGACATGAACTTCAAATAATGACAAAATAATACTTATAAAGACAGACAGCTTATGTACCAATACTATAAGGAAACAAATGGTTTCATTAAATGTATCCAAATATAAAGATAATCAAAATACAAATTGAGGGATAATAGGCCCAAACATACAATACAATGTAAAAAGAAATATTAGTAAGTTATTAATTTGAATGATGTAATGAAATAATATAACCAAACCATTATTATAGATACATGAAACCAACCTTAAGAGTTTTGATGGGGAAGTTAGTAAGACTTATCATAAGAAAGAAAGGTCACATTAAGTGATTAAATATATTGTCAAAGTTCCTGTACATTCTAAAGAACATGTTAGAATAATAATATGAGAGGCAGAAGGAACTATTGTCAGGATAAAATTGTAACTAGGAGTCACTGTCACAGGACAGTGAGCCTAAGAAAACTTATTTACATTGTTAATAATAAATAATCATTGATTTATGTTATGTGTATGTTAGTGAAAGTTGAAGTAGACTATCAAGAACAATTTACAATAATTGTCTGTGATTAATAATAAGAACTGTAAATAATATTTTATAACAAGAGTGAAGTGATGAGGGAAAAGTTAGCAATAGTTAATCAAACAGAACAGACTGTATAGATTAATTAGTTCTTTTAATGACAATAAAAATGTAAACCAAACACAAAAACAATGAATGTGACAAGTAGAAATACAATACAACGTATTATAGTATTAAATGTATTTTAATGAATAAAGAAGTAGCTGCATATTATGTATCAGTGAAACCAAAACAATCAGTGACAAAGTGTATAAACAAGTGAATTATAGTAAGTGTTAATCACTCAGACAGGAATGGGGAGATTAATACCAGTGTTAAGGTGGGCAGAATAATCATCAGTATAAATTAATAACAAATACAAGGTAAAAACAATAACAAACAAAGTGTTTAAAAAGCAATTATCCCAAGTCAGGTTCTGATATCAATTGTGTAGTTAACAATTTTAATAATAGTTGTTACTTTCCCTTATTCCTTAGACCTACTGAGTTATGTTCAAGGGAAAAGGCTACCATTAATTGTAATACAAACAATGATTAATAACGCATTCACATTAGAGTGAACAATGTGTAAATTCATAAACTAAGTGAATTAGTGCCTTTATACAAGGTTAAAGTTTTGTATTCAATACAGAAATAATATTTGGTAGAATATTATTATGAAAACAGAATATAAAAATGTTTCTAAGTGAGGGCCACTCTTTATCTAATAACATTTATTAAAATGAAAATAAGAGCAGGCAATAAATCAGTGAAGTGACAAAGGGTACATCCCCAAAATAAAATAAAAACAGCCAAGACTGCATAAATTTAATTTTAAGAAATACTTTAAATAATGAAGGGACAGATGTGTTGTTTATATTAAGGTCAATGAACTCTATACTTAAATGGTGGAAATAGAGTATTATGTTTTCTGTTATTCTTAAATATTTATTATGTTTAATAGTATCAATCAAGGCTAAATGTCTGAGATGGAATACAATTCTTTTATTATAAGATATTCATTATATGTTTGCTAGTATTAATCAAGACTGAAATGTCTGAGTTAGAGTACAACTCTTTTGTTTTCAAATATTTGTTATGTATTAATAGTAAGGATTAATTAATTATCAAAGCAAAATGGACTGAAAGGAGATGTTATTACTATGTGTTAAACAGTTGTTTAGGTGTAATGAAAGTTAACTTATTTATTCAATGTCCATTAGAGTCATAGCCATGTGGGCATGACATTAAATTGATTTGATTGTATATTGTTTTGTTATTGTTCATGTAATGATGTTATTAGAATAGCCAGTAAAGCAATAAACCATTCTAAATTAATAAGAATTAGTAAAACTAACAAAGCAGACAGTAGTTCTATAAGGGTGATCACATTTTTTGAACAAATAAATGGAGTAGCAAATGTTTTTGTGGATGGCAAACTGTATGAAGCCATGTAAAACCAACTTTTGTAAATTTTAGGAAATACTGTTAGAATTTTGTGAAACAAATGTTGAAGGATGAATAGATTTATAGTTAATAGTATACACAACAAATCTAGAAGCAAAATAATTCGTTTTAAGTTATTTAAGAAAAATTCAAATAGCAAAAATGTAACATCTGTATTTCTTAAGTAAAAGTAAGCATGTTTAGTGTCTATATGTCACAAATGTAAAGAACAAAATAATGATGCTAGTAGTTTTAAATTCCCAATCAGTACAGAAAAGTTATACTAATTTAAAAGTTTTGAACAAATTCAGACATTGAAATAATGAATTTGTATGACAATGTATATCTGAATCAACCAACCAGATTTCAAGTTTTACCTTAGCAACCAAAAATTTCAGATAAATAAAATAGGACTTCTTTAACAACGGTCATGGAGTACAGACGCGTTAGTAAAACGTCTTATATAATTAAACTTTAAACTGTGAAAACACGTTCCAGACTTAGTAAAACAAATCGATGTACATAATACGAACTATTACTACCAAGAGAGGAACATCCAGCATTTAAACTAGAAGAATTGGGATCCAGGGAGAAGAACAGAAGAAGACGTGGACCCTATCTTCGTCCGAGAATCATTTAAAGAAGAGGATCTGGTGAATTTGAACAATTTATTATATTATGTGTCAAAACAACATTTGTATACACAACTTTCTAGAAATTAAACAAAATAAAATTACAGACACTATATCACACCAACACTAAAGAACACTCACAAATAACACGAATTGAGCATTACACTTTTTTGAACACCACAAGAACCTTTAACGATAACTAATAAGCACATAACTGGTCATAACCTCTAATAACAAGCAACCAATACTCGACTGTCTGTGTGCACTTTACACACTAAAACTTTGTAATATCCTTGTACTGTGAAATTTGTATTTTCATCTAAAGAATAGTATTATTTGTTTAAACGTAATCCCCGAACCAGATACGCCCTGAGATAAGTTATTTTAATAGAAATAATAACCAATGCATCATTCCTTTGGCCTGGCTGACTACTGAAAAATATTTACAACTACTGTACCAACTGGTAAAGAAGACGCATAATTTTGCCACAATTGTAATTACCATAAAAAGAAAACGAGAAATAATTAACCAATGCTTCACTGAATAAATGGTTTCTATAAAGATATATGTTTGGTGTTATATTTGCGTCATTATTATTGCTGTTTGATTTAAAAAATAGGTTAACAGAGCACAGCGGACGGAACAACGGTTGGCAACTGTTGGTGATGTCATTGAAACTGCACGTATAGTGGGAGCGAGCGGCAGAATACAAATACTTCGCCGTTCAACATATCATATTAATGGTTACAGATTGACAACAACAACGGTGTGGTTGAATAATTTTAATACATATATATTGAATTTGTTATAATTTGACGCATGCTACGTGGAGCATAAGAGCTCGTATCTCAACACTAATTGCTATATTGTTTACTCGCGAGACCTCATCTCATTTATTTATTACTGTTACAAATTGACGACTCCAGGGTGAGGCGAAATAAGTCACAACACAACACTTTTTAATATTTGTAACAACGTATATGTTTGTGGAAAAATTTAATTAATTAAATGGGATGTAGTAAAATATATTATGCAACATAAAAATAAAACAAAATGCGCGCGCTGGTGTTGTGTGCACTGGTGTTATGTTTCGATGTGTATTATCATATAAGAGGATTAAGGTGAATTCTGCCACGTTTGAGGTCACAGTGCTGTTGTGTACAGAAAGGCTTTGTTTCCGATATCGAGGGATAAACCTGCTGCTACCTGCGATCGAAACCTCACCTACAACACACTGCAGCACAGCCACTAATCCGTGCTTTGTCACGCCGCTAACGCTGGCATACAGCTTTTCTTGCACCCCCGAATCGCACACACGCATACAATCTCTCTCTCTCTCTCTCTCTCTCTCTCTCTCTCTCTCTCTCTCTCTCTCTCTCTCTCTCTCTCTCTTTTCTGTCTATCTCTTTGTTTTATTATTTTACTAACTATCACCATTAATATTTGTGTAAAATATTTTTTCAAATGATGAGTATAACTTATTCCAAAACCATCTTCGATGGTCAGCTGAAAAGTTCCCGGAGCGACAATTGTATCTTAGCGGTTCGTTTGCTGAAAGATTTGTATTTTATGAAAACTTCTGTTAGTTTCCAAATCTCCAAATCTATCTATCAATTTACTCATTGTTAGTAGCTGATTAAAATTGACGTGTCATGCGTATTTTGAAAACCGACAAAATCAAACACCGTGGTGTGATCCTCTGTTAAAAGTTGTTTAGCGCCAACGGAAATTCAAAACAAAATTGTAAATGTGTCAGGAGATGCTGCGACTTCAAACAAACGGTTTGTAAATAGGCATTTGAGTTTAAACATGGTCGTACGAGCATTGAAAACTTGGTTGCACTGGACGCCCAAAAAATGCAACAACTCCAGATGAGGCAGCCAACTTGCACAACGCTTTTTGACAAGCGTTGAGTTAAAGTATGATGCACACGCTCATATGAGATGCCTATGATTTCAGGAACGTCATCCACTCCTCAATCTGCGGTCTTCCAGCGCCCTATGAAATTTTTTTAATAATTCCATTTTTTGTTGCACTTTTTATACGTCCACTGCTGGGATAGTCTTCAGTGTTTCTACGACCATATTTAAATTTGAGTGTGCTCCACTTACCGTTGTTTCTGAAGGCGCAGCGTCCCCTAACACATTTAAAATTTTGTTTTGATTTTCCATTGGCGCTAAAACGTTTTTAACAGAGAAGTCATCACAACACTCTGTGTGATTTTGTGCATTTTAAAAACACGCCTGACAAGAAAATTTCAAAGATCTGGTAAAAGTGCATAAATTGACAAACATATTTGGTAATTACCAGGTGTTGTAACCCCTCTTTCAGACTTTTAGACTTTATAAAAAAAAAACCTTTTTTTTTTTTTGAAAGAGGGGCCACTAGTTATTTAAAACTAGGCAAGAGCCTAGAGAAGCAAAAAATGCGCTGGGTCCAGTATGACGGGACTTGCAATTAAACTCGTTGTTAAACAACAATAACAATTTTTATTCAGCCCTTTTCAAGTAACTTTGTAAGTATAAGTCTCAGTATACAATATACTTTTATAGAATTGAAAAACTTCGTTACAAACGTTTACTCCCCTCACTGGCATTACAATCTTCTGAAAATATACACGTGTAATCTCATAAAATTAGAATACATGTAAACATCATCATAATAATTTCTCCTAAATATACATAAATAGAACATCAATCAATATAGTTACATAAATACACATAGCACACACATATCTATATACACACATATACTACACACATGTTCACCTGGCAGGCAGCCTATATATTTTTCACCAAGCCTCAGAAGAATATAACCCCCAGTATCCGTGACCAAGACCCCCATCCCAAACTACTGTAAACGGGTAAAGTGCCCAGCCTCCATTAAAAACTTTTCCTTAAAACCAATCCATTAACCCATCCGGGTATGACTGAGTTGCAACCAATGAAATTATAACAAGTAAGCAAAATTTAGAAAAGTTCCCCCCCCCCCCCAGATAGGAATGTGCCATCGCCAGGTCAACATGGCTGCACGGCCTTATAAAATGTATAATAGAATTTATGATTGAAAGTAAGACTCGGTAGTGTGCTCATATTAACAACTGAACAATTAATACACTGACAATGGCAGTAAAAGAAAATGATGAAAATTCACTTATTACTGAATTATTACATGGTTAACATAAATTTTACAAAATATATAATAAGGCTTATGATTGAAAAGTAAGAACCAATAGCTCATATTAACAACTGAACTATTAATACACTGGCTATGGCAGTAAAAGAAAATGATGAAAATTCACTTATTTCTGAATTATTACATAGTTAACCTAAATTTTATAAAATATATAAAAACAATTTTAATTAAAAATTTTATAACATCAGACCCTAATAAAACCCATTGGAGGTGTTCTTACAGAATTGGCTTGACCACAGGCGAGGCCATGCGCACAACCAGATCCAGCAAACTATGACATGTTATGGACCTGTGGATAACGGCACCAAAAGGTGACGTCCACAGGTTCCAGCACTTCCCCAAACCTTTAAATCTACTTTAAAAAAAACAAAACCCATATAGAGCTATGAATACCCTCAAGTAATGCAAGCATAATTCACCACCCACTAAATCAGTAACCTTAAGTAACGCACACCTTTACCATACAAGAAAATTTCGCCGCAAAATTCGGTGACGCATGACCCCGTCTGGGCTCACACTTACTCAGGGGGCTTAAGCTTTAGTAAAATAAAACTGACAAAATGTACAAGCACTAATTGTCTCGCTGGACTTGTGCACCAACAACTTTAACTGGAGATGTTCCAGGAATAGAATCAGATGTTCTACATAGTAGAGGCCAAAAATATTTGTAAAAGGGTTAAATGTCACCTGGCATAATCCGGCACAAACCTGAGGTACTCATGGTGTATTGTCCAGCTCTTCCTCCCGACGGCACAGACGGAGAAACACTCGTTTAATGCCATTGGTGGCAGATGTTCGGCCACCAGCTGAAGTGAATCGGGAAATCGTCTTAGGTCAGGAACCCTGGACAATTATATATATGGACAATTACTCAAATGTTACCTAATTCACAATCCCCCTAGACTCCGGCATAATTCACACACTACCACATGCTCAGATTAAAAGAAAATTTTGAAAAATTTAAGAATGCACAGAAATGACCTTCAGTAAAAAAATTTAGAAATAAATGACTAGTATTTATTGATTGTTCGTCAACTTAATAATCCCTTATTACAATTTCGAGATGAGTTGCAAACTTAAACAGGTTCATAATACATATACAGTTTCATATACCTCTACATTTAGTAAATAAAACATTCTCTTACCCCCCCCCCCTAATTATAATGATATGATTACGATACAATTAGGAAAAAATACACAGCCAGAATTACTTTATAAATACTTTAACTCAGCCAGTGTTAACTTTCAAGACATGCATAAACAGAATTTAACCCGCGCTTGCCACGTGGTGACTTCTGTATATATATCGCCTTGCATCGGCATTGATTTAAGTTAAATTACAATTCTTTTATTAAATAATAAGTAAGGTACCTTGAACAAACTTACCGGAGAGTCGCGTAGTCGTTTATCTGAGCATAGTAGATGTTAGCAGACAAAATTCAAACTGGTAGCCGCCGGGAGAGAATGTTTGATGAGCTGCGTTCGGCTGCCTGACGAATACTGGTCAGCGCAGTGACAGAAAAAAGTTACGTATCGCTCCCCACAGAGCGCGCGCGGATCGGCAAACAAGCATGCAGATAACAGTGGTAGACTCCGCTCAGTTAATTAATTCACATACCCCGCAATGACAGTCACATAATTAACTGGGAAATAGCCGAGTATTCCAAAACTCGGCACAGTGTTGGCGCGAAATATACGTCTTGCAGCACACGAAAGATTTTAGTTCTACCACTAGGGTTGCCAGACGTACGGTTTTAGCCGGAACATTACGGAATTTTCCCGTTTTGTTCCACGCACGGTGCGAATCTTTAACCGTACGCCAAATGTTCCGATTTTGAACGTGAAGCATAATGACTTGTATTTTTGAATCTAGCGGCAAATTTTACGTTGATGCAGTTTTTGTTCACACTAGGGCGAGCATCGGAGCATGTGACGACAGTTAAGTGAGACGGATGTGATGTCAGAACTGCGTTGCATGCCGCTGTGCGAGGCACGTGGCTTCGCTCATTTCGTTGGAGGCTTGGAGCGTGCATGACCAACTCATTACTCAACTCTTTCACTTTATCGCAAGCCATCGTTCAGCCTGACGGTTCAGGGTGTATTTTACGTTTTGAAAGTGATTCTTTTGTAATAGTAGTGTGTTCAAAATGGATGGGAGTGAGACAAATCCCACGAAAAGAAAACTAGGTATTGAAACCAGCACAAACCAGAAGAGAAGACTGCAAGTATATCGCCCGGTTTGGGAAAAAGATTTTCCAGAATTGCGGCTAGTTCCAGTAAATGCATATAAAGCAAAGAGTACTTTATGCGTTGGAAAAGCTGGAGAGGGATTTTCCATTTCACACGGTGGCGTAACCGATGTTAGGCGTCATTTTAACAGTGCAAGCCATAAACAAAGACGCTTAACATCGGTACAAACCACGCTGATGAAAAGTTTCTACAAGGTGGACTCCGTTGAATCAGACAAGGTATGTAAATGCAAGACAATTTTAACATTTCTAATTTTCAAGATAATAATAGGTGTATTTAGGATTTTTTTAAGGAAAGGCGCTATTAATAGTGCTTCTTTTTCATTTCAGATAACTGCTTCTGAGCTTACATTTGTGTATCACACGGTTAAACACCACCTTAGCTACGCCAGCACTGACTGCAATGTGAAAATATCATCTCAGTTATTCGCAGATTCGACAATTGCAAATAAAATTACATGTGGTAAAACAAAATGTAAGGCATTAGTTACGGGTGTTTTAGGGCCAAATAGCGTGAATAATTTAACTCAAAAGTTAAAGGATAACAAGTTTTTTGGTGTGGGGTTTGATGCTTTCAACAAAGGAAATCAAAAGTGTTATCCTATTTGTGTAAAGTACTCTGATGTGCAAGCAGGTGTGTGGCACAGAATTCTCGATTTTTATGAGGACTCTCGTGAATCTGCATCTGCAATGTCTGAGCAAATCTTGAACAGGTTCCCAAAACACGAGTTGAATTTGTCCCAGGTTTCAAGCTTTACTGCGGACAATTTGAATGCAAACTTTGGAAAGAAAAACTCTGTTTATGTTCACTCAAAAAAGGAAAATCCTGGTATAATAAAATCAAACTGCTGTGCACATATAGTCCATAATTGCTGTAAATCTGGTATGAATGCTATGTCCATAGATATTAAAATGTTAGTAATTAAGACTTTCAATTATTTCTCAAATTCAGCTAAAAGAGTATCTCAGTTGAAAGATTTCTTTCAATTTGTTGATATGGAATACAGTAGTTTGTTAAGACATGTACCTACAAGGTGGTTAAGCCTAAAGCCTGCCATAGAAAGAATGTTGAAAAATCTTCCTGCAATTATATCGTACTTTGCTAGTATAGATTTTTGCCCCAACTTCATTAAAAAGAACTTGATGGGTGTCTCTGGTTCAGAAAAACAAATTATATTAGTGGAATTATATCTCCAGTTTTCTCTGCATTTAACTGAAATTTTTTCCACGGGTGTACCAACTTAGAAAAAAATGAACTGACAATTTGTGAAGTATATTGTGTGATGGAGAAAATAAAAATAGAGTTAGAGCATAGGATAAATGATCTGTTTTTTGGTTATAAGATGCAACAGTTGTTAGATAAATTGGAGGACCTTTTCCCAGGTGAAAAGCAAAGAGAATTGGGAGAATGTAGATATATATATGAAGTGTGTCTGAAGTATTGAAATAAGTGGTTTGATTTTGGTGATGGCAACATTTTGTCCTTAATGGACTGCATATCACTTAAAAAAAAAACCGGAGTTTCAAAATATTTTAAAATTAGCAGAGTCACTTTGTATTGTTGATCACTTTAGTGTAGATAGTGTGTATTCAGAGATCACTAGGGTTTCTGATTTGTTTTGTGGGGAAGGAAATTAACAGTTGAAAGCAAACTTAACTACTATGACAATACCACAGAGATGGTTGTACATTATTGAACTGATTGGTGCATGAAATCTGTGCAATGTTTTAGTTTTAGTTACATTTGTTTTGAGTATATTTCCATCAAATTCATTCACAGAAAGAGTTTTCTCCATTATGAACATTAAATGGAGGGATGAGCAAAACAGATGTTCAGTTAATCTATTAAAAAATGAGTTGTATACTTACTTCAATTATGATGAAAGTTGCAGTGATTTCTATAAGAATGTACTTTCTAATGAAACAGTGTTGAGAATTGTACACTCAAGTGAAAAGTACTCGTGTTAATTGTGTTGAGTATTGTATATTATCCATAAAATGTGCTGTAAATAAAATCAAGAAATTCATTGTCGATACATGTGTTCCTATTTCTCATCTCTGAAATCTGGCAACCCTATCTACCACTGAGCTATAGATGTCGCCTCGCAAACTTTTCAACTAATCCTCGTACAGTTTCCATGTTTTTGAATGTATAGTATGTACAGAAGAGAAGGTGTGTGTAAACTACATGTGCTACACATAGGCTATGGCACTACAGTCCGTAATCTACCCTTGGCATTCTACACATCACTCTATAGCACCCAGGCACTCCTACCTCAAAATCTCTATCGCATCTGCAGTAACAGCATCCTCCAATCATTTCCTTGGGTAAGTCCTTTAACCCCTATGCTTCTATTAATCTCTTTTTAAAGTACCGTGTTGGCGTGTAAATTGTATGTCGAATAGCAATAAATGTTTTTTAATGAAGAAAGTTGTGTTAGTGGTTATAATCACAGAGTTATCACTGTTGCACACGACTATAGAAAAATTATTCCGATTAGCGCTTTCAAGCTTCTCAGCTCATTGTCAGATCGGAATTAACAAGAAGAAAGTAAAACCAAACCCTACACACCCCCACCCCACCAAATGACCACACACAACAAGCTATAATTCAACTGCCCCTTCCCAAACTCCGAGCCCTGGGGTAGACAATTTAATGAATTTAAAACTATATTTGGTAATGAAAAAATATTTTATAATATAATTGAAAAGTAAAAAATAGATAACAGGAGATAGATAAAAGATATATAAAAGAAATTAAAGAGCACGGAGAGATAATATTAAAAATTAAACTGCATAGGACTATATGGATATTTTTGAAATAAGGGTGAGTGACCGTACACAAGTGTTAATGAGAAAGGCGGTAAACCTTAGGTTTAAAAAGAGTGCACACACACACACACACACACACACACACACACAACACATAAACACAAAGAATGTGCTAGAAAAATATGTAACTAGACAGACGGGGGTGACAGGGCTCGGCGGTTGGGAAGGGACATTTGAAATATAGCTTGTTGTGTGTGGTCAGTGGGGGTGGGAGTTGTAGGGTGTGGTTTTACTCTCTTATTGTTAATTCTGATCTGACGATGAGCTGAGAAGCTTGAAAGCGCTAATCGGAATAATTTTTCTATAGTGGTGTGAAACAGTGATAACTCTGTTAATAAATGTTTTCTTTAAATGCAACTAGAAAATTATAATTTTCTCCTTTAATAAATAATAATCCTAATAATAATTAATAATTTTCTCGCTGTATTTAAATAAAACGTTTGATGATGTAAAACAAACTGTCTCAACTCCTTCACATATACAAGCATACACACATACGCAGGCACACGTGCGCGCACACAAACTCACATACACAAACACGTTTACTCAAAGTATTGTTCTGTTGTGTTTGACATTTCTTTTATATTCCTATACAGGTTCTAATGATGACAATAAATATTATCCAAACGTCGACACAAATATTTTAAAATTTGTGTTATTTTTGACAGATCTCACAAACACTTCACCGGAAAAATTCATTGATTGACGGTTACTTAATTAAGTATTTAATTAATCATACAGTTTTTTCTTATTATTAGTTGATGACGAGTACCAGCCTATATTGTAGGTTTCACAATCGTCTTTAAGGTTATCCGAACAAACATCTCACTCTATCCTATGCCGTCCTTTACTTCGTACAAGAAGAGGCAATTCTGTACCGGAGTATCATTCATACACTTAATCATTGGGTAAATACTTTAATGGGTTTAATTGTTTAATGTTACAAAAGAAAAATGTTTGTTCGTTATTACAGACAAACGCAATTTATTATAATCTGTAAATAATAATGTAAAATAAACTATACTTTTGAAATTAAAAATTAATTTGAATTATAAAATTGTGTTAGTAGTTTTAATCACAAACAGAATTAACACTGCTGCACACCACTGTAGAAACATTATTGCGATTAGAGCTTTCGCGCTTAATTAATTTTCGATCTGATGATGAGCTGTGAAGCTTAAAAGCGCTAATCGCAATAATGTTTCAATAGTGGTGTGCAACAGTATTAATTCTATTTGTAAAATTTAATTTGGTCGATACTGAACCTGAGATGCCACAATAAACTTTATTTACACATTGAATAAATATTTTCAATATATTTAACTATTTAATATTTAAATTATTTACAAAATCAAAATTACGTATTGTTAAATATAATGTAACGGTAAACTCCTGTTTCCAACAAAAATTGGAATCACTTAGTAAAGATTCGTTTCTTGTTTCAATGTCGATTCGTTACATTAGACTATGTTTGTTATTACTACATAATTTAATTAAATATGTCTACTTCTTACATTATATGCCTTGATTAGCACCCCAGTACTAAGAAGAATTAAAGTTTATTAACTTTTCATTACGTTTGTAACGCAATTTAACGTTTTAAATATTTTAGGGAAATCTTTCTTCAACTTAAAGCCTAAAATTTGAACGTACACGTACATACTGTTACATTTTTTTTTATTTAAATATTTTTATTACAACTAAGTACTACTCATCTAGTAATTTACATTTCATAATTAAAGCACTCATCAAGAGATATAACCCATTGGTTGTAATCTCCCCATTTAACTAATCTCCCCATCAGATCAAGTGGTTTATTTCGTCTCAGCCTTCTAGCTGCATTAGTTGTATCCAGCAGTCGCCGTATCCCAGGGTGTACATGCTGCAAGACGCGCTGCCCATGCTTCACTGCCTGCTTTTTTATTTCCTCAATGACAAGTTCCATTTTTAAATCCGTGTGTAAGTTGTCGTTTCTTACACACCATGGTGCATAAACCATGCACAGCAACACCTTGTTTTAAAATGTTAGAATTATATTTATGTTTGAGTTCTTTGCACAGCCCCAGAGCTGTACCCCATAGGTCCAGATAGGCTTTAGCACTTGCTTATACAACAGCAATTTATTATGGATTGACAGCTGGGATTGTCTTTCCAAGAGCCAATACATTTTCCTGAACTTTAGATTCAACTCCTGCTTTTTCTTGTTGACGTGCTCCATCCATTTAAGTTTTGCGTCTAATTTCATTCCTAAATATTTAGCTGTATTAGCAGAAGGAATATACTGCTACATGACAGAAAATTAAACTCATAATTTACGCTGGTAAAATGCTGTAACGAGCACACCAACACAATTTCAAAATGGCTAAATGAAAAAAGACAGAAGCGTCATCCATCACGATGATAATGCCTTTGCGCAACTCTATACAATCGTGTAGCCTACTTTAGTTAAAGCTGAAACATTTTCTGGGAAAGCCGTAAGTCTATAGTGCCGTACAATACTTTTGAGACAAAAAGAATTTGGAATCAGAGACAAAAGTGAATTATGGAAATGTGTTTTTCTTCTCACAGAATGTAGCAAACGTCTCCTACTATGAAAAAGTCAACGCCACCGTCGCCGTCGAGGTGGGATTAGAGCGTCGTTTGAAGACTGCCTCTAAGGTAGGGGATCAGGTTAAAACAAATATCCCAAAAATTTAGCCTATTGAAAATTGGTTGTTATACATTTTTCTCATTTCATTTTGTCAGTAATATAATTATATAATTTAATACTTCATAGTTATCTTGTATGCCTAAGATATAAGCAGCTACCTAAGGTCGATATAAATTAATTTGTATCTTTTTAAAGTTGTAATATTCCCTGTAAAATTATTTAATAATTTTATTTTTAACTATATGATGCATCCCCGCCTTCCTCAGTAGGGTGGGCCGAAGAATATTTATATATTTTTTCGATTCGCTTTACAGCAGGAAACTTGCCCCTAGGAGAGATAATTAAAATAAAAAAAAAGAAACAAGTAATAGGTTAATATTTTCTGCTCGCCTGAAATTTATAAAAACTGATCAATTTTAACAACTTGTAGTAATTAAAAATTTAGCTTTTTCACATGTAGATCAATCGAACGGATAAAGCCAGCTTTCCAGGCTGTGTTAGTTACCGTACCGTCACACCCGATTACGTCAAATTCGTCAAGTGTAGACAAATGAGAAATAATGCTATTAGCAATATCTGGAGTACATGTAATATATCGCCGCCACTTTTGTTGCGAAGAGTAAGTGATGAGGAGATTTCATTTGTGATAAATTAAGGAACAGCAGCTGCATGGAATGTTGACAAGTTTCCATGTCATACGCAATCAGTTGAGCTGGTGACAAGCGTCACAAAATGTCGTTGTTGCCAAGTCCAGGGATGGGTTCATCAGATCGACGCTTCTTTCACGATCCATCATGCCATGTTTTTTGCACAAATCGGAGTTCAAAAGAACAAGTACCAAAAAGAATGAGTAATAGACTGTTGACATAATACCATAGCTCGTAACATTTGTCATTAGCTATTCTGTGTCAAAATGTAAAATTTAAAATGTTAAAAATGTGTTTTTTGGATGCAATGCGCGACTAATAAAAGTTGAAATATCTATGTTTTTTATCTTATTTGTCTTCTCTATGCTATTCTTTACTTATTTCAAGCTGTAGGGTTTGACTTATATAAAAAAAGTTTCTTCTTTTTAATTACGACAAATTGCTAAAATTGATCAGTTTTTATGATTTTCGAGGGTGATGCGCAAAAAACATATTAATTGATTTTTTATTTCTTTTTTATTTTACTTATCTGTCCTAGCGGCAAGTTTTCCGCGGTATAGCGAATCGAAAGAAAAAATAAAAATATTTTTCTTCGCACCCTATTCCGTAGTATTCTAAAATAGTGCGCCTATATGTGATGAATATGCCTTGGCTTTATTTCTCTACTTTTCTCTGTTTTCAGACATGTGCGTCCACACGATCCGGTCGTCCGCCCATCTTGTCTATAGTGTTTCCATTCTTTATGTCCACAATATAGCCTGTCACTACTTATCTGGGGTATATCTGCAGTTACGGGCGGCAAATGTCCACTTTTGTTTTGCTACATGACAACTTTTACATTTTTCATTCGCACTTATTCATTTCCTCTACTAATCCGATACCTTTATGCTTATCATTTTCCTTCCCACTGAATTATTGACCTTTGTGTTTTTGCTATCTTTTCAATGTTTGCCTACGTAAATGACGAGTTCTGGGAGCAAACGCGAGGACCAGGGAATGCGTTGGTCATATAATTTAGCCTTTAAGTCTCGTTATGATTAACTAAGCAGAGGAACATGCTGGTTTTCGGGCGGGGAGATCAACCATAGATCACTTATTTTGCTTTACGCAAATCATAGAAAAGAAAACTGCTTTAAACCAAGAAGTGCACTGCCTATATGTTGACCTTAAGAAAGCGTATGACAGTATTCCGCACACCAAACTTTGGCTGGCACTTCAACGAACAAACATCGCCTCCACTTTAGTCGAAGCGGTTAAGACTTTATGTAACGGATTGGAAGCGCACGTAAAAATTGGAAGTAAAGTCTCAAAAGGATTTAATGTTAGTAAGGGCCTGAAGCAGGGATGTTGTCTCTCACCGACGCTTTTTAAAATATACATGGAACAAGCCCTCAAAACCTGGAAAAAGAAATGCCATAAAATGGGGATACCTCTAATCGACAACCCATTGTACACACTGTGTTTCACTGACGACCAAGTCGTGGTAGTGCAGGACTATCACGACATGGAATACAAGACACGAAAACTTATAGAGGAATATAAGCTATGGGCCCCCGGAGTATATGTGCATTGGTGGGGAACAGAAGAATTTAATTTTAGAAGACGAACAAGAAATTATAAATTGCAGTAGCTATAAATATCTAGGAACAACAGTTACAAAAGATGGTAGTCTAGATAAAGCGATAAGAGAAAGAAATAACTTGGAAAGAAAAGCAATTGCATTGCTGAACAACATATTGTGGGACCAACAAATATCAAAACAAAATAAACATCGTATATACAATAAAATTGTGAAACCAATTAGGCTTACGTCATACGGGTGTAAAATATGGCTAATAACACAAAAACAGAAAAGTTGTTGGAGGCTACTGAAATGGATTATTGGCGAAGAGCGGCAGGTAGGACAAAACTGGAATAAGTAAGAAACGTCCGAATCCGGGAGATAATGGGGGTACAGTGCTCTATTGTCGACGACATAAAAACAGAACAGCTAAGATGGTTTGGACATGTACAAAGAATGCCAGATAATCGACTCCCCAAGTAAATTTTGAGATGGTCGTAGGCGAAGTGGAAGATCTAGGTTTTGTTGAAGAGAAGAAATCAACCGGGCGATGAGAGACCGAGAATTGGAAGACGAATCTTGGTTAGACCGAGACCAATGGAGAATAGGGATTGGAAGACGTAGGATAACGTTTTGAACCGATTTATATATATATATATACATTATAGGTGCGAAATTGCGAAATTTCGTACATGCAAACACTACACTCAGTTTTCTCGGTTTCTCGGTTTCTCGCACTGAGTTTGAAAAAACCCGGTGGGCTAATGATTCATTACCAAATTTTTTATTTTGCCTTAAAGGTATGTACTCGGCGACCTGTTCTGTTCTTCATTATGCCACTTTGTTCTCTGTCTTATCTCTTCATCTTGGTCTGTAATTACTTTTATTTATTACAGTTCATATACAGCTCTATTTTACCAGGTACTTCATTATCGACTTCATCGTTTATTAGTGTTTCCTTATAGCTTTGTATATTGCCTCTGTGTTTTGTACTTGGTCAAACCGTATGGGTATGCCTACAATGCGTACCTGTTCTGCCCTGGTTATGATGGGTATTGGCAGGGCTTGTCAACTCTGTTCGATGGAGACTATTAGTAGATTTTATTTGTGAGTTTTAATTAATTATTTACTATATGTTTTCCTTTTACAGTTGACTCGGCTACTGACGAGCGAAGCACAGCATCAAAATGTAATATCGGAGAGCAACGCGCTACACGAAATTGTGGGGGCTGAAAATTATATCTCGTCTGCGGCACTTTCGAAACAGGTCATAGACACTGTAAGCCTCCTTCTCCTACGCTGCTGCTTTGTTCCTGCATCGAATTTCCATAATCCTCTCTTCAACGTGTATTGTAGCAGCAAAATATCATTTTACGCTTGACTAGAAACTCGGACGCAGCGTCGTCGGCAGCACTTTTCCTTCTACGTGCCTTCTACGTTATTCAGGAAAACTCGCCGCATCCTGCCAACCCTATCCGTACAATGTACTGACACAGAAAACCCACATTTCAAAATATAAACATCTATATTATATATTTCATGTTTCTAATCTATTAATTTTATATATTTACTACCGTTATAAAATATAAAATAAAAAATATTACAAACAGAATTAACACTGCGCACCACTGAAAAGTCTCCGACATTTCCGAAACTTCCGACCTGACAATGGGCTGTGAAGCTTGAAAGCGCTAATCGGAATAAATTTTCTATAGTAGTGTGCAACAGTGTTAATTCTGTCTGTAATTATAACCTTTAACACAACTTTCTGAATTAAAAAAATATTAAATAAATTATTACATTGATATTTTTGGCCAAATTATTCTTGCATTTTCTTATATTATTATTGATAATAATACATTTTTTTGTACAAGAATATATTTTTTACTATTGTTTTAATATTACACTCTTTCAAGAGTATTTACCTATCATCATCAGATATATTCATCTTGTTATCTGAATTAGCAGTATCTATAATTTCAACTTTGCCGTGTTTACTTGTCAACAATTAAATTGTAATATTCGGACAAGGCCTTTGAGTGTTTCCACCATTTTCAAGTCCTAGACCACGACGAACATGACAAGTAGCAGTTCAGCAAGTAAACACGACTAAGTTAGATTCATCAGAATATGGTCAATCTGCATATTTTTAGATCTGATAATGATATCTAAATACTGTTGACACAGTGTAATATTCAAAAAATTAAATGAAAAGTATATTCTTGTACAAAAAGTATTATTATTTATAATAATAATAATATTAATCATATGAATAGAATTATTTCGATTGTTATTAATTTTCTTAGAAACCTCTGATGATACTGATATTTTTCAGTGAAACGTGCGTCAGGTGTTAAAAAGAATATACGAATTATACTACTTGCAGAAGAAACAAATTGAATAACATCACAAACTATTAATAATAATATTACAAATAATTTATGTATCAAGAAATTTACAGTAGCAAGAAGCGTTTGTGTGTGTGTGTGTGTGTGTGTGTGTGTGTGTGTGTGTGTGTGTGTGTGTGTGTGTGTGTGTGTGTGTGTGTAGCACTACATGTGACTAATCTTAAAAGAATCGTTCTGTTCTTTGTCTCTAAGGTGTGCATAAAAATTTATGAAAAGTGATTGCACTTGTGAAATTCCATGATTTCTGTTCTATTTAAATCCACCGTAAAATAATAAGGAAACTACAGAAAATTATTTAAATTTAAAATAATAACTCAGTATTATGTGAATTACTGAGTACTTAGTAAAATAAAATAATAACAGTTCTAATGGCAAATTTTAAGTTTACTGTTGAAGGTACACGCTCATACGGCTAATTGTAGTCATGAGAACTTACAGGATAATACTGACAGGATGTCCGTTAGTAACGCCACAATACTGTGGCAAGGGCTCCACAGCAGTCAGTACGAATTTAAGTTCTTGTAGGCACTGAAGACGGCCTCCAATCGCGAGGATCGAACGTCTGGCTTGAATAATGGAAGACCACAGCCTGGACAGCAGTTCTTGCAATGCATTTCCAAGGTTCTGTAAGTAATACAGTTCAAAACAAGCGGTGTCGTACTTAATAAATCAAATTGATCAGTAAGTCTCAGTAAACCAGCAACTCAATACTACATATTAATTAAAATTTTCCAAATGTTCCAAAAATCTAATGTGCCTAAATGTGTCTTCTTATTTTCTTTGGAAATAATTGCAGGTCATAGATAACAACTTGTACGAAACAGACAAGGATAACAGACCGCAAGTAAGTTGTACAGATCTCATAAGCGGCGGTGGGATTCTGTATATTTTTTTTTTTAGTCCCCTACGTCATAAAACGCGTTAGTATAATTTTATTCGTTAGCCGTAATTATTTTCATTTATAACCTCATCAATTCTTAAGGAACGGAAACGTTAAGTTAATTATACAACATACAGTGAATTATAAATAAGTTTTAGTATTAATATCAAACAGCTAGTGCATTGCATCTCAATGTTCCAGCAAATTTTATAATTTCCCCGTCTTAATTTAGCTAATTCCACAACATGTGGTCTACTTATAGTATTTTGAAGACAACTAAGACAATTTTGTAACAAGTGTAGAACGTAATGCAAAAAAATGTAATCGTAACACACTTATCATAATATTGTTACGACATCACAGAACAATCTACGTGGTTATCGAACGTTCCAGAGGGATCCGGAATGTAATGCGTGTAGCGTACGTGAATCTCGACGCATTCGCGAGACTTTTCTGGAAGCCGCCACCCGCGCGGATTGTGTCAAGGCCGTAATTAATTACGTCGTACACACTGGCGCTAACGCGCATTTTGGAATTTCTGTCTGCGAGCGTTGTATAAATACAAGGCGTCAGCTACCTTAATAGTTCAGTTATAGTCGCGATATATTACATCGCGTTTCGAGTTATTATCGGGCGATATTACTGTGTGCGTTCAAGTGGTTATCAGTGAAGTGGTGTGTTTATAATCGGCCGGTATATTGTAATACAATTGTGTCTTAGTATTAGTTGACATTTTATTGCGTGTGAACAATTTTTATCTGATTTGTTGTAAGACACTGTGCTGAGTCAAAAGATTCAGCGCTAGTTCAGTCATTTTATCGGCAGTTTTGACGTTATTGGCAGTACGAAATTTAAGGCAGTAATTAGTGCTGCGCTCTACCCGTGGATAGGAAAAACTAATAGTTTAGACAACGGCGGTCGGAGGTCGACACCGCCGTCTTTCAACAGCATGAACGTTTCTAGTGCCGCTTTCTGCCGAGAAGTTTGGTAGGTAAACCAACACGGTGGCAGACTCCATCGTAATGTTCGTCTAACAAAATACTTCAGGGTTGACGGACGCTTTTCTCTTCGGTGGAGAGGTATTAATTTCCAACATCTTCTAACTACTATGGTGAGATAGTTTCTTAAACGACTGCGGTGAGTTTTGATTTCATTATATTATTTATATACTAAATTTCACGGGAGAAAACGTTTTTTTAGTAAGCTTGAGTAAGCCCCCACTTGTCGAAGCATGCGTTCCAAGATACGTAATTGTTGTAAAGTTTTTTATAAACCAATAAAACTTGATTATTGGAGTGTCAGAATCTCGGCCTTAATACCTAAAGTACAATAACCACAAAATAATTAAGTTTGAACTTTCATTAACACTGATGTAACGAGATTCTGTTGAGCACTTAACCTATTACACAATGTGTCGTTATTAAGTGGTATAAGGTTTTGCTACAATATCTGTAAAACTTTATACATATATATATATGGGAACTTACTCAGGCACGTTTTAAACGTAAATCATGTCTCATTCAAAGTAATAGTATTCTCAGATTTTATGGAGTAAAAAAAAAACTATGTGTTTTAATTAAATTCTGCACCACGTGGTAACCTCAATTTCACTCAAAGTAATAAGTTCATAAGATGTTACAGAGCCAAGATAAATTATTATATTGCAAAAGCAACTCACATTCAGTGAGGTTCAGGTTATAAAGGGTTATAAAGAATCATTGTTAGAGAGTTTTTTTAAGTAAGGCATGTTGGCCAAAATAATGTTACCAAGTTTTATTATGTAGCACATAACTAGGTGTTGTTTTTATATATGATTTTGGAGGGTGTCCAAACAGTGGGGGCATTTGTGTGTGGTCTCTCACTAAAAATGTAATATGTGATCAGGGTTCGCCGAACAGAGACAAGTCCTGCTACATGACTGAAAGAATGACATCTTAAAAGCTCCACACTCGACACCGAAGAGAATAAGACCACAACAACCACAACAACATGCCAATCATAAGATCGCCACGTTACAAATAAGAGATCATCCTTCTGGGCACATAAGCAGGTGAAAAACAACCATTTATAATTAACACGTAGAATCAACATGGCACCAGTTATACATAATCATCAGTTTTTACCTTTCAAGTTAAGCTTTCATTTGGATCCCCAATTGATGGGACAGTTTAGTGTGAACACTAAGAATTAATTGTAAAATTTCAATATATGTATAGTAAATTGTCAGTTCAGAGACTGACATGTCTACAACACAGCATCCAACTTAGATTTCCACTCATTTCTTTATAGGGCTTTCGCTACAGATTTAAAGTCAGTTTTGTTATTAGTAATTTTCTCAAGTTTAATTTACTATGCATAAAAACATATATTTTCTCTTATTTTTAAAATCAGGTTATGTCATTTGTATAAAAATATTACTAGGGAGGTAGGTGAATTTTTAATTAGTTTCAACCAAGCTATGCATGTCGAAACACTTTTCAACTTGTTTGTCGAAACAAGGTTGTTGAGACAAATTTGTTGAGACTGTTCATAAGTTGAAGGAACATGTCCGTCTCTGACACACAAATGTATTTTTTTTATATAAGGTGCTAATATTGTGCAATTTTTCTCTTTTCATTAATTGGCCCTATTTTAGTCTATATAAATTCTTTATATTAATCATGGTAACTGGGGGGCGTTAATTATTTTAAACAATTTTATTTCTCACCTTAATTAAGTATTTTAGCACTTAGCCACTTAGGCACTTCCTTTGAATTTTTATTAGGTCCTGGGGACATTTGTATGCAATACTTTATGATACACATGACGTGCAATTAACCCACACCATGTGGGTACTATTATAAATGTAAATTTCTTATCCTAATTCGGATTATTATAAACGGAAAAGTTAGAATTTATATACACCAGAAGGGTAATATAAAAAAGGGCGTGGCAAGAGACCTTTATGTACTTGTATACTATTGTATAATGTAATTTGTCTTGTGGAACGTGTTATGTCTGTATATTTCTGTGTACATTTTGGGGGATATATATATATATATATATATATAAATATTAAGCATTACTGTACTTTTGGTGGGATATAGGGATTTATTATTCAGGGTTTTTTTTTACAACAGAAAGTTAACACATGTAGTCATGTGGATATATCATTTTCATTTTCTTTTTAAGGGAGGTATTCTATCTCAATAATCGTGGCTGATCATTTCTTTAAGGAAATTAATAATTTTATTTAACAAGTATAGGAAGTGTCACCTTTAAAGTTCATTTAATTGGTTGAGTAATTATTTTAATTATTAATAGTAACTGGGAATGAAATCATTTATCTGCATTAATTTATATACTGCATGTTAAAAGGAACACATGATATAAATTTTATATTTTATTAAATAGTTTAATGGGAGCTTTATTTTGAGGTTAATGATTATTTTAAAATTTCAATTCATTGATGGTGACATAGCAATTATTTTCTTGGATTCAGTTATTATTTTTCAGGTGGCCTTGTTGAGAGGGTATACTTCTTTATTTAACCATTTAAAGGGGAATTATAAATCACTGTTGTATTTATTTGTTCATTATATTTTTATTATGAGATAGAATAATAAAATGGGATTGTTAATTATTTAATTCTTGAGTTTTCATTGCAAGTCCCGTCTCACTGGATCCAGCGCAATTTTTAGCTTCTCTAGGCCTTAGCCTAGTTTTAATTAACTTGTAACCCCTCTTTACAAAAGGAAATATTCTTTTTGTTTTAACTACTCAAAATGAAGTAGGGGTTTCAACACTTTGTTGTTAATTACGAACTGTTTGAATGTGAAAATTAAAGCTGGTGATTATTGACTTAATTGGTGTCTTGTACTTTGTTTTCCACTGTACCTACGGCGATCAAGTGGACCGTCATAACAATATTAATATATAAATAACTCATGTGCGTGACTCACGTACAAATATCTGTAAACAGCTGGGGACATTTTTTTTGTTAAATAAAAATATATGTTTATGTGGTTCCAAAATTTTGAACCTCTTCTTAAAATTAAAAGAAGAATTCTTCGGAAAATTAATGCCCCCAAGAAAATTGAAAATGGGTACAGGCATAGGACCAAAGAAGAGCTGTATAGGGGTTTCTGGAAGATCTGGAAACGGCTTTCCAAAGGAAAGGACTGAGATTACTTGGACATATTGTTCGGATAGATCGGTGCAGATTAAACACACACATTTTTGAATATATTTTGGGAACTTTTCAGTCTGAACGGATACACCAAACAACTCAAGGAGGAAATAATGAAACCGGGTATCTTTTCAACGACTGTGTAGATAGAAATACATACAGAAACAAAATTCAAAATCTTCAGGTTCTCTGCGGTGAGAAGAAGACGAGAAAGGGGTGGACAGTGGAAAGGAAGGCTGCGCATAGTGTGCGAATGAGGACGTTCTGGCAGGAGAATAAAAGGAAATAATATTCGCGTAGTCTACGCTAACCTGTTTGTGTAAATAGACATGTTTAACTAATAATAAATGGTTACTTAAAGTAAAACCTCGGTGTAAGGAATTGTTTCAGCTAAAAAACAATGATGTTTACTTTTACTTTATAACGCGTATGTGTTTTGGTATATATAATAGCATATGGCAAATGATTGTATAATTAGAATATGTATAAATAAAAAGTATATTTACCCCGCAATGACGTACACATGTTTTTATTTTAGAAACCAAACTCAGAAGGTAATTGAGTGAACACATCAAAAATAAATTGCTATTTTCACTACGCCTTCAGGCATACACAAATAAAATGTATTCATTATATTTCACTGTGTAAGGATCCACTCATGCCTACGAAGAAGGTATTTCCAGACCCGATGCCCCTCGCTTATTAGTGCTAAAAGTCTCGCTTATTAGTGGCTCGACTGTCAATTTTTTTTTTGTTATCAAGTTAAAACGCCCTGCGACGTTGTCCGATGCCTAATTGCCAATATCTCCTGTCGTTCCAGTTTTCTTCAGTTAGACCTCGTACACTCATTGATTTCCTTACACCCTGTATCCATGTTACTTCTGGCCTTCCCCTTTTTCTGTTTTCCTGTGGTATCCATTTCATCACTCTCTTTGGCAACCTCTCCTCCCCCATTCTCTGCCCGTGCCCATACCAAATTAATTGTTTTTCCTCGATGTGTTCTAAAACAGTTTCTTTTATATTTATTTGCTGCTTAATTGTTTCGTTTCTGACCCGGTCTAATTTTGATGTTCTACATATTCTCCTTAAGGCGTCCATTTCTGTGGCTGCTATCTTTCTTTTCAGATGTTCTTTCATTCTCCATGTCTCAGACACATATACTAACGTGCTCTTAATCATTGTGCTCATTTTCCATTGTTTTTTTTTCTTCTCATATTCGGTGCTCCACAGTATTCCATTTAGAGACTTAATTATTGTTCTCGCTTTGTTTACTCTACACTTTATTTCTGTATCATCGGTCCCTTCCTTGTTAAAATTGATTCCCAGATATTTGTAATTCTCACAGTTTGCTACAATTTCACCGCTTTCCAATACTACGTCGGTCGTGTCCTCTTTTATACACATTGTGTATTTCCACATTCATCTGCAGTCCCCATTTTCCGTATTCTTCCTTCAGTTTGCGAGCCACTGTCAATTTTATACTAATATTCATACATATTTTTTTTATGAAGCGTAATATTTCAGCTAATACGATCGTATAATAGGCAGAGTCATTCAAACACTGCAGGGTTTTATGTGCTTTAAAATTTAGCTCGTAAATTTGTAGTTACTACAACTGATGAAAAATATTTTTTAACACAGCGTACGCCGTATTGAACAGGGGTGCAAACACACAAACCCTTATCTGTAGGTATAGGCTATATAAAACTGTATGAATGGGTCTTGAGATTAGGCCCTATATTTTTACAAATATATGATGTACATGTTTTTAAATAATATATCTATTATGGAAGTATAAAATGTTAAATACTGATTTTTGAATTTTTATCTTACACCAATAATTCTTTAAGAAAGTATACTTGCAGGAAACTTAAACTACCATCTTACCGTGCCGGAGATTATGTTACCTAGTTTCATAGTTTGCCGCATCTCTCCCAATTTCATGTCTTCTTTGCTTTTGCTCTTGAGCCAGAAGGTCTATGGAACCACTCCCGCTATCACCAGGACTGCTAGCTTTGGCATTGTCCTTCCGCAAAGAGGATGCTACTCTGAGGGCTCTTCTTCTCCCCACCGATGCCATTTGTTTTCTTCATTCCCCATCTTTACTGCATCAGCCCAGATTTCGCAACCACACAGCTTAATGGATTCTGTGACCACCATCAAAAATCGCCTCTTGCTTGCAGTGGGATCTTCTATATTGACCATAAGCCTCCTCAGCTGTGTCGTGATGTGTCTCCTTATCAGTTGTATACAGTGTCTTACTTAAGATTTTTGAGGCCCTAGGCCAAGTTTTCTGAGCGCCCCCCCCCCCGCGACTGTGATTTTGAAGTAATAGGCCTATATGTAGTGCAGAAGTTTTTTTGTCAGATTAATGCTATCAAATTTAATACTAGTACGCTACTATAAAAAGCGTGCTTTCATTTAGCAAATTTTTTCAAAATATTAAGAACCATGCAAAAGAATTGAGCAAATGAATTTATTTTTAAATAGAGTAACATAACTAAGCTTACTCAGAAATTTAACATACAAAATTTCTCTTTTATTGTCTTGGTATAACACGTTAATTTTTTTTTTAATTTTTATGAAATTAAAAATATTTGGTCTAGATTTTTTTCATTCTTTGACTAAAGGTACAACAAGCTAATATCAAACTAATATTCAGCGACTATGTAGCTTATTAGAATTAATGTTGGAAAAATAATGTTGCAGTAAAATTTATGAATTTTAAAAAGAAAACTATAGAAAATTGTTTTTAAATAGCGCAGGCTACGTTTTTATATTTTAGGAAGAGATATATACACACTTTTTTTAGATATAGGCTAAGTGGTTTATATGTACAAACGTTTATTAAAAGCTTATAAATGTAATTCAGAATAAAATATGACTATACTATACGACTAGATATGACCTAGATATGACTAAAATTAAATATGAGCAAATCTAAAATAATTATTGTTCTCTTATTTAAAGACATAGGCCTACATAAGATTTTTTGAAAGCAAGTTCCTAAAAAAACAAACAAACAAACGGTTAATAAACTGGTGACTTGAATAAAGATTTGGCGAAATGTATTATTCATTAACATTTCGTGCTTTTTGAGATTAAAACTCTTTAATTAAGTCACCAAAGTCTAAGTCTTTAAAAAGCTGAGCGTTAGCAACAGAACTAGCTAAACTAGACTACCTTGAGTCTGAGCTGGAATTTCTTAAGTAGTTTCTTATTCTTTTTAAAATGCTGAATGATCTTTCCCCAGAGGTGTTTGAAGTCACGGCAGAATTCGCAAAGCTGTGTCTAAGTTTGGAAATAATTTTGTTTAATGTTTTTCACGGATAAATAAGAACTGCCTTCCATTTGTATTATTAACAAAAATTGATCATTTAATTTCCAAAAATCATACTGAAGTAAATCAAAGTGACTCCTACTTTTATAAAAATACTTCTGTTAAAAAAATATATCTGTAGCTTGCGGGCCCCTCTGAGCCCTAGTCGGCCTAGTGTTAAATCCGGCACTCGTTGTATCCCTGTAGGAAAGCTCAGACCTAGCCTCATCCTTGTGTATTTAACTGCTTTTTTGTCAGTATAGTCTAAGCTTCCGCATGCACCTGTAAGATTGTGTGAATCTGTCTCAGGGTAAGCTAAACTATTTCCGGCTTTTCTGTGGCTACATCTTGGTCGTGTTTTTGAAGCCAAGATCTCGTTTGCCGGATTACCCGAGTTGAGGCTTATTTGTGCATTCTCAGTGTTCCGTGAAACGATCACTACCACGATCACATCTGCGCAACAAAGTGTCCGGCGACATCTCCAGCCGTAATATTTTAATATACGATATGTTCCAGCCGTCACGACACAGAATAGAGCCCTGGCCCATTATAATATTCCTCATCGTCAGAGCAATAGACCCAAACAAGAGCTTTACAGGGATCTTGAAACGGCTTTCCGAAGGAAAAGACCGAGTTTCGTTGGACATATGGTTCGGATGGATCGGTCCAAATTAAATAACAAATTTTCATCTATATTTGGCAACTTTACAGTCTAAACGGATACACCAAACAACTCAGGGAACACCAAACACAGAACAAAATTCAAAATCTTGAGGTTCCCTTAGGTGAGAAGAGGTGGACAGTGGAAAGGAAGGCGGCGCATAGTGTGCGAATGAGGACCTTCTGGCAGGAGAAGAAAAGGAAATGATATTCGCGTAGTCCACGCTAACCTGTTTGTTTAAAAAAAAAATATTATTACATAAGCGACCGATCTACATCAAGAATTAATCTAGGATGTGACAGAAACATGTTAGTCATCCAAAATTCAAGTAATCAACTAATTCAACTAAAAATAAATGATTTTCAAATTGAATAGTCTACTATTAATTATGAACATTAAAATAGAAAGTGTTACAGTCAATTTGCTGTTAGAGATTGACTGTCAGGTTTAACATTTTATTTGCGTAGCCTATACCTCTGATGTCAGTAAGGGGTGTCAGCTGCAAACCTGATATGGCTTTAAATTGAATCTGTCTCCCCACACAATGTGTCCTTTACTCATCCCAGTGGGAGGCGATCCACCAGTCAGTCACAGAAAGCTAGCATCAAATTCTCCCCTTGGTAAATAAACTCAAGGCGAGTTCACTGTTTTATCCCAACTCGTTTACTAAGGGATAAAAATTGCATATTTCTTTTTTAAAGTAACCGTTTTCACTTAGCAATAATAATGTTTAGAATTTCAATCAAATAAAGTTATTAGGAAACAATATTTACATAAAAAAATTTGTATTTAAAAAATATTTTTAGTCGCAATCATTCTGTTGCTGATATTTTATAACCAACACCACATTTAATCATTACTTACTTGCTAGTGTGATTCTTCCGTAACAACAGTGGTTGGGCCATTTGTCTTTTGACTAAAATTCATTTTTGTTTACTTCCATGTTCCATAAGGAAATGGAAGTAGGGCTATGGTGATGGCAAAAAAAATCGTGTTCGAGATAACGGCTGAATCTAATTGTAGACTACTACCCTCAAAACATGAAGGGAAAAGTCATTTTCTTAAAAGTGTCTCTGTGTGTGTCTGTAGACTGTCTGTGTGTCCGTGTGTCTGTCATAGAATTTTTTCTATGGCGAAAGATGACTGCCACCAAATTCAAACAGAATCAAATAATTGTTTGCATATGTGCCTGCGTTGTAGAGGACTCAAGGCCTATTGATTTTTTGTGAATATCAGTTAACGGTAAGGGGTAGTTTACCTGAAAATTTTGATGTCTTAACAAGAGTAAAGTACTTAATTTTGATAAATAAGGTATCCTGAAAAGAAGGTCGTAATAATCCACTGTAGAAATGTAGATGAAATATCTATAAATAAAAATGATAGTTGAAGGGGGAGGGTATATTTATTTATATGTGTACTCCGTTATCGGCAACAAAGAAGTAGTTTGTTGTTAAAATTCCTTCCCGGGCTGTTTGGCCGAAGTCTAATGTTTTTTACAAAACCAGACGTTTCGGCACTGCCATCGACAGCCATCGTTAGTGAAAATCGAGCGCTCTAACCTGAGGTGGGATACGTTAGTGACCACAGCACTGTGGTTAAGGCTGAAGAAAGAAATAGTTTCTATGGAAATACTTCATTTCAAAAATGATTTTTAATATAGGCTACATCTTAGAACATGCAAGTGATGTATGTTTCTGCATACCGAATATATTTTTAATTCTATTGACGATCAGTTTTGTATGGTAGGCTATGGTTACTAACTAGACACAATTATTAAAACATTCACTGCAAATAGTGACAGAATTTATTGTTATTATGAAGACTTTTTTGTACGAGTAATTGTTAATATGTGTACACAAGATTATTAATCGTAGTCTCATTTACTCTAGCCTATATTATTAATAATCATGTAATGAGTAATTAATAAGCATAATTAATGAATGTTTCTATTTATAAACAAGATGTGTTCATATTTGTTAATAAGTGTTATGTTATGTTGTTATTAGCTTACTTATTTATTATACAATAAACGTAACTATGCGTGAACAACAAAACTGTTTAAACGTGTAGCCATGTAATTGGTTTTATACGTCCAGTACAGTCGCTTAGTTGAAACATTCACTTCCGAAACGTCTGACCCTGTAGAGCGGATTTTGGCATTGTAGCTCTTCACCAAGAAAATAAAGAAAAGACATTTATTGGTAGAATCGTGTACTAACAGGGATAGGCCTACTAATAAAGCATACAGCTTTAAAAATCTAGCCCGTTCCTAGGCACTACAGATTTTCTGGCAGACGGTAGGAGGAACAAGTGTTCCGAGAAGAACAAATGTTTGGCAAAGATATAAAACTGCTCATCACGGCAAGGGGAATCGCTAACTTCGAGTATGGATTAGCCTATTGGAAAGGTCTTTGGAAAGAGAGATAGAAGAAATGTGGTCTTGCAGCCAATAATACTACGTTTTCATAGAAATGCGTAATGGAGATTCTGGAAATCATATTAGTGTTGATAAAACAATTTCCAAATAACAAAGATTTATGTTGGCTTTATATTATCCATGGTTTGGAGGAATGGAATTTCCTTTCCTCTTCAGGACAGCTGGGTAAGTCTCGGTTCACTACACTACCGCCCTGCTTTGTGGCTTTATGGGGAGTCACTTCAGTGTCTACATCGCCATCTTCATTATCATTAGTAACCTCGCCCTAGCTGGTTGTGAGGTTCGCGTTCAAAGGCCATCAGTCGTTTTTCTAATCTCCGTCAGAGCCAAGAGGTGTCAAGAACAAGGGGTTACAGATTTTTCTAGTAAAAGTAGGGTTATTTTTCCATCCACAAATAAGTATTTTGTCATCGCAGTCGTACTGACTGACGATGTCAGCAACTTCTCAGTGAATCTAGGCACAGTCACTGCTGTCAAGTGCCTTCATCTCATAAACCCCCCTCCTAGTTGGGTTTTTTCAAGTTGAGTGTTTTGGAAAGAGCCCTCGACCCCTGAATTTCCATGTGACTCTATCACATAGGTGTTACCAGTACCGAGAAAACAGACAGGCCTTCTTTTTCCCCCCAAGATATTTGTGACTTGTCCTGGTTAGGGTCAGGCCCGGGCTCCTTTGGGGCAAGCCCCCTCCTAATGGGAATGTAGGAGATAGGTATCGTACGCCATAGAGTGGTCGGAGGTACTGCGTAGAGAGGAAGTGGTTAGTGTATTTGCGTGTGGCATAGTTCCAGGACAGTTACAGCGGAGGGGTGTTGGTGGAAGGGGTAGTGCCAGTCGGTAGACAGAGACTGGCCGGACACGTGGCGTTCAAAGTCAGAGATGGAGGGAGACTATCATAAGAATAGAAACAAAATGGCGTGCAGTTAACCGCGGTGAGCGAGCTTTACGGAAGCGGCTTATATGGGAAGGTAAGTGTATGTGTGGTATTCAATGTTTACTGTGCATGTATTGTGTTATCTGTGGCGTGTGTCCAGTGTGTTGGCGAGGGGCAGTAGGCGGTTTACCAGGAAAGTAGGGTGCTTGGTGTTTCTGGTAGGACGATTTATTGCAGTTAGGGCGGATTGAATGGAGTTTCGAGAGCACGCAGTTTTAGCGTATAGATAGACAGACCATTACAACCAATCTCTTACGTACCTCAACTATAAGTAAATCTAAGAGATTCCTGGTGTTCTGAGGCCATCGTACGGGCGGAGAGCCGTCCATCCATCGAAACTATCGCTTCCAGTGTCGGTTGCAGTATGTTTTCAAGCGGGACAGACACATAATTCAGTTATCATTGTCCTGTTAGCGACATGAAAAGTTACAATAGTTGCCAGTCCCTCACAATGAAAGACGTTATGTGTTTGTGTGTATCGTTTGATTTCCGAGGGCATTATTATTATATTTTTGTCTATTTGTATCACCACTTGAGGACCACATGCCAATTTCAATTGTTTATTCCTTGTTATTTTCTGTTTTTCCAATATTCTCTCATCTTTTTGCTATATCACTTCTTCCTGTCTTTAGCCCACTTTGAACCTGCGTTTTTCTCTCTCCTACCCTGGACTCCTTCCATTTTTAACACTTTCGCCCGAAAAATTTCTCTTTCAATTCCTTCTTCTATGCTTACCATATATATTATTTTTTCCAAATCTTTTTGGACTTTTTTAACCTAAAGTGATGTTGATTTTTTCCCCACAGTATTTAAAGATCTGTTTTGTTAACCTATTGTCGTCCATTCTATATAAATCTAACCTATACAAAATAATAGACTTCCTTTGCTCATTGTTTCTGTTACATTTTCTATACTTTGATATGTTTCATAATTACTTCTGCATTTCAAAACTTCTGAAGTTTTTCGTGAGCCTAATATTTTTCTAATAATTTGTCATTCCAATATTTCTAGTTTGTCTAAATTATAATTCAGTGCTAGACATTTACTTGCATATAGGTATTTTGGCCTCACTAATTTACAGTAATGCCTTATTTTCGCCTTTTTTGATATGCACTTTTATTGTAAATATCTTTAGCTATAACATGTGCTTTTTCCATTTTATGAGTCATTTCTTCTATAACAGATTTTTTAAACCATTTTCTTGAATTAATTCCCCTTGATAGACTACTTAAATTGTTTAACCCTCTCTCTTCGACCAACATCTGTTAGCAGGAATTTAGGCACTATTTTTAATGTTCGTGAAACATTTGTTTTCTTCTGCAGAAATTCTTAAGCCAGTTTTACTGGGTATTTCCTCTAAAAATTATCTTGTGTTACTGCAGATGTCAGATGTTTAGAAATTATAGCAAAGTCATCAGCGAATGCCAAACAGTTTACTTCAATATGTTTGTTCCTTCCTTCTAACATGATTGGTGACATTGTGAATTCCTTTAATTTTTCATTCCAAATTCTCACTACCTTCTCCAGGACACAGTTGACAAGGATAGGGGAATTATTATTGTTATTATTATTATTATTATTATTTTATTATTAGTCTACTAGGCGTAACAGTAGTAGTAGTAGTAGTAATAGTAGTAGTAGTAGTAGTAGTAGTAGTAGTATCATAATATCAGATATCATTGTTACAAATAAAAATGTGAAAATGTTACATTTGAGTAGCGTGTAATTCTGTAAAATAAATTTGTGTAAAATTACTTTGGCTCTGTATAGTGTGTTTCTTCTTACTTTCTTTCAGGGAGAAGTAGTTCCTATGTTCATCCTAAAGATCATGATGCTGGTCTTATTATGCTATGTTTCACATTGTATTAACATATAACAGGATTAAGGAGACTATGATCACGTTTGACGTATACGGAACACACTGCTGTATACACAGGAGAGCTTTTGTTACCTATATAAAGGGATCGAAGCCGCGGCTGCCACTAATCCCTTGCTTTGTAACACCGCTAATGACAATGCCGACAGACATCTCTCTCACACACTCTCTCTCACGCTCTCTCTCTCTTACTCTCTTTGTGTCTGGTTCCTCCCTCTCTCTCAATTTTCTTATTATTACACCTTTTATTGTTATATATGCAGTGCAACATTATATACTGCCAATATGTTTTTATTATTAGGTATAAAATGAGTGACACATAAACCTTTGGAAACGACATAACATTTTTAAATATGTAATATGTTATCATTTTTACATAACAATAAATATGTTTTGAAATAATTCCGAATAAATTATGGTTTTATCTTTAAACCTGTTACTTTATTTTCATTGCTATTTTCTCAAAATCACTCTTTTTCACTTTATGCACTTTTTTCAGAAATGGGATAAGATAGAACCACTAAATATTTACCAAAAGTAATATAGCCTACGTTACTATAAACAGTATAACGAAAAATTTGAATACGATGCAATTTTACGGGGATTAATTAATATATCATAGATATCAAATGTAAATCTCTAAAAAACGATGTTGAGTAAATGCAGTTAGAAGGTACCAGAGCGGTATTTGTTCAAAAGGAACAACGCTTTGAGTCGGCGCCTGCCAGACGGACAGAAAGTACAAAAAGTCACGTAGAGGGTTGGCTATCATAAAAATGCATTGTGAGTAGAAACTAACAAAAAATGTGTGAAAGTTGGTAAATTTTAAGTGCTTTCACCAATAAAGTACCGTTATATAAGACAGAGAGCGTAAACAGAGAAATGCACGTAACGCATCTTTCCCACCACGTGTACACGCGCCGTTTGGTTGACGAATAGAAAAAAGCGTCATTTTTTAGCGGGTGAATTCTCGGGGTAGATTGGGTAAATTTGTATTTCGCGGTACATGAAACCAATCAGAGCGTATTTTGTAAATATTTGGTGAGGGTAGTTTTAAGTCGAGTATAAAAAACGTAGTTGGAAAAAGTTCAGTCAGTCTGCAGAGGTACTACATTTATTTAGACTCGTAACCGGTGTATTAAAAAATTATTATTTAGTTGATAAATTAAACAAATCATATTCGCAAAAGTAGTAAGTTTTATACAGTGAAGTCATCAAAGCGATAAAACTAACAATCGTATTTGAATCACTAAAATAATAGAATTCATGAAAATAAATTGTTGAAAAAGTTTCAAACAGTAAACAGTATTCAAACAATGTATTAAGTATTTATTAAAGCAATCGTAATTCGCCTGAGATTAAATCGGAGTTCGAAGTGTAAAGTTACGAGCTGAGAAATTCTATAGCGGAACTTGTCGTGTACGAATTAATCCGACGGTATCAGCATATCGTGTCCGTTTTGGAAGCACTTACATCCAATCACTTATATACAAGGTGCAAGAAAATATTATGTAACACGTCACCGTTGTATTCTTACTAAATTATAAAAAGTGAATTGTGCCTGGTGTATGTGAAACAAGTGTATATAGAGTTAACGAATGAACGAGTGCGACTGACGCGATATACTTAGCAGCAGTGGACCAGAGGATCACCGGACCGACGACGTTTGAGGAGACATTCCGCACCGTAATTACGGAATTCAACCAACAAGTAAAATTTTAATGAACATTCATTTTAACATTGTAATTAAAGTTCAATTCTTTTGGTAACTCAAACAGTTAAAAAAAGAATCCACAATTAAAAGAGAATAAGCATAAGAAACTGAATATTGATATTAATAATGTAATCTTCAACTTCAAGAAGATCATTAAACGTATAATTTGTCATATCTATATTTGTTTTAATAATTATTAAGCCCTTAGATTAATTATAAGGGTGGCTACCCCAAAGTAAGGGCTAAATTCAATAGTTGAACATCAACAATTAGATATATATATATATATATATATATATATATATATATATTTAGAAACAACCCTTGCTTTGAGAGTTTAGTTGTAGAAATTGACCATACAACGAACAAAGTAATATTAATGAATAATCAACATTTAGTCTTGATTTGCGTGGTGTAGTATTTTGGTTCCCAAGGCTTTGGAGCTTATAAAAACCAAAATCCTACGCGAAGGTAGTAACAGTTTAACATGGTGGTGTCTTAATTTTCTTATTAGTTGAAGAAATAAAAATTAACATATTTTTTACAACGTGTCAAAAAATTGTGTCAAACAGAATTGTACAAAGTTAGTAGAAATCTTTATTTTTAAATTCCTTCTCTTAAACTACATACAACTGTCTGAAAAAGAAATCTTAAAAATTCCATTTTAAAATCCCTTATAGTTTCTGAGAAAAGTGTGCACAAAATTTGTACATTTTGCATACGTAACACAGAACGTACCAAGTCCCATTAGGCCTAATTCCCAAAACACGGTGTTTTATAACAACTTTGCGAGTAACTAATTAAACAACAATATCAAATTGCTTTATGTCAGACGTAAATAGCACAAACCTCTAACTCAGATGCATAGTAACAGGTGTGATAAATTTACACGACATAATTTGGAGTATGAACCGTGTAGAGATTTAGATCTACATAAATCTACATTATTCCTTTACAATTCCACGTACTCGTATATATGCTTCAACCTCAAGAGAAACAATTAAATCTGCCTCCCAAAGAAAAAAGTACTCGTTTAATCACTCCTCAATGAACAAATAGACTGTGACCACCACCGACGTAGCTAACACTACCTAATTCGGTGATTTCATGTATACTGTTTCCGTTCATAACTTAACCCTGATATAAACAACAAACAGGCGTGGCATATATGAAACGCTATTTGCTATTTGAGTTAGAGGCATACTTGACAGAAGTACAGCCGGGGTACATATAATATTGATACTGTATAAACACACGTAAATTGTAATAATTTGTTCTGAACAAAGTAAAATTTGTGTGACAATGTCAGACCAACAATGAAATATTTTATAACACCAGTTAATGGCTATTTGTTTTTAACCGTTTAAATATCACAACAAACAAAAAGTAAAGTTTGTTTGAGACAAAAATAGAAGCTGTGAAAATTACCAGTGTACTGAATACTATCAGTTGCTCTCAGAGAATAATTCAATGCCTTCCATGTCTGAATTTGTATCACCACTTGAATCGACGTTATTATTGATAAGCTTGTTCATTATCTACAACGACGTCGGTAAACTAAGCCAGTTGCCATAACTTATCATCTTCCTTGATTACATACTGCATACAATGACCTTACTTGTCCGCAGTTGTTTCATTTACCGCCTTCTTAATAAATTGTTTCATATCAAACAACTAGTGTTGTGTTATGACGGGCAACACTAGTGTTGTGTTATCCTTTCAACTAGCCCCATATTAATTCAACACGATTGAGAATACAGTGATAAGGAGGAAATCTTAAAACGACGTGCCCCATGACTCTCAGGACTCATGACACTCAAAACTCTCACATGACTGTATAGGATATGTCTCCATCTCCTATTACGCGCATGTGCAGAATGTCTGTATAGACATTCTGCACATGCGCTTAATAGGCTACATGCACTGACAGTGTGCGAACAGTGTCAGCGCCCCTGATCAGTAGCGTTTAAGATATGCCACGTGGGTTTGTTTACATCAGGATTGTACAAAGAACGGAAAGAGTATATATACGCTCTTATACACAGTTTAATTTGAAATGCTCATCTCCTCCTCGGTCCACCGACATCTCTCTTCCCGGTAGCGTAATTCCCTACCCCAAGGCAGCCACAGGTAGACGGATATCAGGCATGCGATTCAAGTGTTCACGCCATCTCCTTTTGTGGTCTTCAATCTTCTGGTGCAATGATACAATGCTTAATTCGCGTCTAATGTCCTCTTAAAAAATTTTGCCAGAAGACAACTGAGCCTATTTTTTATTTTGATTGCACTTTTTATATAGGCCTAAAATCAGTTACACAAATTACGTTTAACCGATTTTATATTTACGTATAAATGGCTTCTACTGTTTCACGTAAAACGATTACATAATTACACACGAAATAACATACTATTGTTGCATAATACGGAACGTTCTACAAGTTTCTCGGCTATCCCACCAGAACCCAGCTGTAACGTGTGTGTGCGTACATATTGCTGCTACGTTGTGATTAAAGACAATTATGTGACACTTATCATGCGTCAACAATCTGCGCACTGTGTTCAAGGCCAGACAGTTTGCACGGTTTCTAGTGGATTCTACAGCGCCTGTAATACGCAGTTTGCTCGACACGTCATCCGGAAAGTGCCCAAATATTCTGGAATCTCAGCGGGATATAAATGCAAGCATCCAGCAACGCACAGTCAGTTTACTTCGGGCGATTACTCAGTGCGGTTCAAGTGGTTATTAGTGAAAAGTGATTATTGTGCGGGACTCTATTAGTTGACATTATTGTTTCATGTGGACAACTTTAATTTTAATTATTGTACAAGTGTGATCTTGTTGAATAACTTGTTGACAACAAACTGTTAATTCTGATAATTAAAGCTGGTTATTAGTGACTTCACTGGTGTCTTGTATTTTGTTTTCCACTGTACCAAACGACGATCAAGGAGACCGTCGTAACAATATAATCGCTTGATGTAATCGTAATTAATAACATTTATTAAGCTTCAGTTTAATGTTATGAAACAAAATAGCTGATAATACATAAACAGCAAAGTAGCTAAATCTGGAAGAATAAACATACATTATTACAAATAAAAAAGGAAAATCGTGTGATACAGCAAAGCAGTCATCGATTCTTTAATGCCACTGTAATTAGCAAACAGACATATGCTTCTCGTTATAGGCTATCTGACTGAGTACGAGGAATTACCCACTCTGATTAGCTTCTGTGTTGTGTAATAATCATGTGACGGATATATTAATCCCAAACAGACCTACCTCAAAGGTTGTGCTAATGCTTAGCCTACTCTGTGTAGTCCATCAATCTGTTTAATCAGATTGAGGAAACAGTTTATAATATACAACACATTGACAGCGTGGCGGCAGCGCGGATAAATCGTAACCAGCATCTTCTTAACGGTTTTAGGCTTTAGCGGTCTGTTACTATTCCACAGTCCACCTTTTCTTACTGCCACCAACTTTTCTTCTGCCTCTAGGGTTGTAATCTTTCGCCATCTTTGTTATTCTATTTTCTTCCATTTTATCTGTTTGTTGAATCCATTCTCTTCTGTATTCTTTAATTCTTTCATTAACTGCAAAAATATCTAAGTCACTTCTTATCTCCTCATTTCTTACATGATTTCGTCTACTAAACCTTTTAACTGATCTCAGAAATTTCATTTCTGCTGTTTGTATCTTCTGTTCATATTTTTTCGTTAGGCCTCAAGTTTCAAAACCATACAATAGTGTAGGTATCCCCATTGTTTTATAAAATTTTATTTGGGTTTCTTTTCTACATTTGTTTCCCAGCGTTCACCAAATCGTTCCACACATTCTTGTGTAATTCGTCACTTCATTTTCTATATCTCTATCGTGATCTTAAGTAATGTCACGTCCAAGATAGTTGAAATATCTTGCTTGTTCTATGCACGTGTTGTCTATGCATGGAGCCGTTTAGACCAGAGCCACTACCTACTCAAGACCATCTGCGTGGTGGTCCTATAAGAGAACACGACGGATCTAGACCAGAAAAGGTCTATAAAAATGTAGCCGGCATAGGGTTGGTTGCCCTATACGGTGGTCTGAATCAACAGCTCAGAATTCTAGAGTATCTTCGGATACCAGGACGGATCTAATGATAAAGTCATTCGCAAACGAAAACGGACACGAGATTAGATTTCGTAGATAAGATTTAAATAGTTATTTAACATAACTACATCCTTTCTTCTTCATCAACGATATAGGCCTATGTGTGATATGTAATATTTTATAAAACGTTCCCTATTTCATTGTTTAATTATTCATTAAAAGGTTTAATTATTGTTAATATTCCGTACAACTTGGAAAGTTTGATTATCATTAATATGAGAGAATTTGTTTTTATTAACCTTAAATTCGTCATGACATAACAAAACCATTGATACACTTGATCAACGTTAACACAGGTTTAATTATCACCTGACGATTAATATAATTTAATACATATAGTAATCTAAAAAAAAATATGATATGCCTATCATTTAAAATTTAGGCGATTCTATGTGAAAACGTGTAGTCTATTTACATACAATTACAACTAAACGGATTTCACAATTGTTTGCGTAACAGTGACTTTGATTCAGCCTACGTCATCGTGGAAATCGTGGCTCATTTTGTTTTTGAGCTAAATGCTTTTTTATCAAAATAATTAATTAACTCTCTTAAACGTTTACATGGGGTGTAAGGTAGGCCTATATGATGCGCAATATATAGCCTCTTATGTACAAATGCCAACCTCAGCTTCTCGAAGTACAGCCTCGGTTGTACGGTGCACCCTGTTTTAACAGACGAGGAAATGGCGTCCGAGTGACTACCGGAATAAGTAGTCTCCCACTTGCTAGTTAACAGCTTCGGGTGGATGATCTGGCAAGCGGTAGGGCACCGAGAAATCAGTTGAGAAATCGGCCCCGAAGGCGGATGAACTAGTTGCTAGTCAACGAGATTGGGACGTAAAAGGCAACGAGAAACCACTACAAAAAGATAGTTTAGATATCTCTAGTAATATTATCGTGGTGAACAGAAATTTTCGTTATCGCAGTCCATACTACAGGGAAAAGTACTTGGAAAGAGAGGAGTTGGGCTACCGAGAATATCACGTCTGAGAAATTTAAGGACCTGGTTTGGCATGAATACAACTAACATTCCGTGCAGTAGTACAGAAAGTTAAAATAGTCTGTACGATATCCAACATCCGAAACGGATAGGAACTATTAGAAGAAGAAAAAGAAGAAGGAGAAGGAGAAGAAGAAGGAGAAGGAGGAGGAGGAGGAGGAGGAGGAGGAGGAGGAGGAGGAGGAGGAGGAGGAGGAGGAGGAGGAGGAGGAGGAGGAGGAGGAGGAGAAGAAGAAGAAGAAGAAGAAGAAGAAGAAGAAGAAGAAGAAGAAGAAGAAGAAGAAGAAGAAGAAGAAGAAGAAGAAGAAGAAGAAGAAATCTTTACGTAGTTCAGCCATCCATGTCTTCCGTTTGTGCGTCCCTCTCTTAATGTGTTCTTGCCCTTTTCCACTCTTAATTGAATCCACCATCCTGCATCTTCTTCTTCCCTTCTTCACAAGCTACTCACTATTACCTCAAGTGCCATCTTTACAAACAGTCACGCTTCTTCCAGCATACCATTGGTACGAGCGACAATAGTTCAGTAAATTAGGGTATATATTTATTGTGATGTTTGACAACTGTATTGAGCAACAGGTGATGAACGTTCATTTCTTTGTATGTGTGTGAATTATTGTAATTTTATTGAAATGGTGACTTTTATTATTTCTTTTGGTACTGCGCACTCGATAATTACGTAAATACAACTGTTGTAATATGAGTCATCTTGTTTACTAAAAGTGCTGATCGAAGTAAGCGAGAACTGGTTTCTCGGGAATACAATAATCTATTCCAGTGCTTTACGATCATGACCCGTGGGGATTGTCGTAACACCATTTTACTGTAATAAATGTGTACAGTCAATCTGATTCCCCCCTCTTTGTTTGTTTGTGTGTGTGTGAGAGAGATAATTAACTAGTTGTCACACTCTTCTATTTCTTCGTGTTGCGGCGTAGTAGTCTATAATGTGATAGAATTCTGTGACATTTAAATCGTTGTCTGCAGTGGAAGTAGGTGGTCTATACGTAAACATTTTACATTTGCAATATTTATTATTTTTCTCAAAAATTTTGTTATCTCTCGAACTGAATACATACTGGATATCAGATACAGAAACTCAAAAGAAAATAACATCGCTAAATATATAAGACACACATCACCGCATTTATCATGTTAATGTACACGCTTTAATAACGTATACGTCTTCTGTTACTTCTTCTTCATCATCATCATCACCACTCGAAGGACTAGGCATTAGACCTGTTACGGAATCCATCCCCTTCTTGGTCTACCTACATCTCTCTTCCCGGTAGGATGATAACCCGAGTCAGCCACAGGGATCCGGATATCAGGCATGCGATTCAAGTGTTCACACCAGCTCCTTCTGTAGACTTTAATCTTCTGGTGCAATGAAACAATGTTTAAATCGCTTCTAATGCTCTCGTTTCTTCTCCGATTCAAGAGAGTACAACCTTGCCTCCCTTTTACTAATGGACCATGTGTCACTAGCATACAGGAATGTGGAGGCAGCCACAGTTTTATAAAATTTCATTCGGGTATCCTTCCATTTTTATTTTTCAGGTACCTATGAATCGTTCCACAGATGCGTCGAAATTTTGTTATCTTAAAATCCCAATCGATATCAGTACCATATGAGATATTGCAACCCAGGTAATTAACCTGATCCAAAATCTGATTATTCACGACTATCTTAGTTATTATAGGGTACCTGCCCTGAAAAACAATCGTTTCAGATTTTGCAGCAGAGATCTGTAGCCTATAGTCAATTGAACGTAAATATCGCCCGCTGTAACTGGTCTTCTACTTTCTGTATCATTACCCTGTCATCAGCATAAAGCAATGCATTCACATGTATATTTTGCTGAAGTGATATTCCTGAGTCAACTTTAGCTGTCCATCGCCGAAATATGTCGTCCATGTAGATATTAAATTTTACTTCTTAATGTGCTGAACTCTCACTTCAAGTGTTGATCATAATACATGTATTTCATCCCTGTAGAATTAATTTAAATATAACCTTTCGAACCTAAACTTGCAAACGGAAAAAGTCCGTTTTCTTGCAAAACGTTGCCGTTCAAAGAGGATATTTATATTTACGGATTATATTGTAACTGTATGCGCGGTATACATGAACATTATGAAATCACTGTAAATGTAGTACGGGGAGCAGAAAACACGATAATCACAAAGAGATAGCAACTACAAAAAAATGTATGTGCAAAATTTACTGTTCATAGCGGAAAGGGAGTTCTGTCGGATAAGCATATTACTCCTTATTGCGAGTCTTTTTTGTGCTCTACACTAAAGGCGAGTATTATTTTAAAAATTTATTGGTTTTCCTGAGTGCTTTCGGTTTAACTGTTAACCTAACAACCAGTGGTTACTGATTGTTCTAAATTTGGTAGTTGCAGTAGTTGGTTGTTGAGGAGGTTTAAGAGAACACATTGAAACAGTAAGCAGCCCAGCATATATAAATCATACATATGGAAAAGCAGAAAGTTACTGTTTTCCCAAAAAAGAAAGCTGCTATTGATAATGAAATGACTTCACTTCTATCGTCATGTCTGCCTATGTCATATTCCATTTCCCACGTACTCATGAATGCTTGTTAAAACCATCACTAACTAGCTTTCCAGTAACCAAATACTATATATGCAGCGAAAGGCGATAGTTAAACAATATCATGCTTTTTACAAACTAGCCTACACGATGTTTGAAAGCACACAGAATCACCAGCACCATAAACGACAAACTCACAAGTACACAGCAGCAGTAAACAAAGAAAAAATATCACTTAACACACAGTTAATTACGCATAATACACAGTTGATTATCACTTTATTATCACAATCATAGTTACATACAAAATGATTACCTGTATTTCATAAAATTCTTACGACATCACAGAACAATCTACGTGTTTGTCGAATGTGCCAGAAGAATCTCGATGTAACGCGTGTGGCGTGAGTGCTTGTCGACGCATTTTCGAGAGGTTTCTCGAAGGCGCCAGCCGCGCGAACTGTGTCAAGGCCGCAGTTAATTACGTAGTTCACACGACCGCTAAGACGCAATTAGGAACATTCTGGTCTTTGAGCGCAGGTATAAATAGATGGCGGCAGCGGCCTTAAGATTTAGTATTAGGCGGCGTCATACGTGGACGACAAAACATCGCACGCAACTGCGATCGTGCGATTTTTTCGCAACGAAAGATTTCAAACAAATGCAACGTATGGGTGTGTCCTACGTAGACGACGCAACCATGTGCGGCGGTCGCAGCGTCGTGCGTGCGGGCGACTAAACACAAACCTGCTTGTGATTGCCTGCAGTATAGTGCGTGCGACCTTCAGTCAGACTAGAGACTTCGTTGTGAGTGCGTCATCATGTCTGTAGAAGTGTTAATATCAGAAGTGCAAAAGCATCCTAGCTTATGGAATTTACATCATCCACAGTACCAAAACCGGCTGATGAGTGACAGACTTTGGGAAAATGTTGCAGATACTTTGAAAATGTCAAGTAAGTATAAAATTACTTGTTACTTTTGAAATCCATCTAAAAATGTTTTAAAAACTAATTAAAAAAATTCCATGTATATTATTGTAGATAATACACGTTTCTGTTTTATTAAAAAAAATAAAATAAAGCAATATTTGTGATTGTAATGCATTATTTTTTTAATGAATTTCTTCTGCTGTTCATTAACTAAAATTATTAGCTGAATTACTGATATTTACATTAATTTGTATTTTCTTCCATCTATAGAGGAGATTATGTATATAGGTCTAACGGATGTGATTTTATTTCACAATTTGTGGCAGTTTTGGCACTAATTTTTATACGCAATATTTACCACTATAAAAGAATGTTGAAAACTAATAAAAGTAGGTTCGTGGTTGTTAATAATAAAATTCAATTCGTGAGTATACAAAAATATATTCAAAAGTATGTATTTTATTTAAAGTATACTAATTATGATACAGTTGTTACTGTATATTAGTCCTTTGTTATCACCTGTAGTCCTTTATGTTTGTCCACATTACACAGTACATAATACTATATGGTTCCTGATCTATACCACAAATGGACCCCTCAAAAAAAAAAGAAAATACTTCACATTGATATTGAGTGTTGAAGTGCAAACTCAGCATTTGATTAGACCTTGGTGCGGCATAATACCTTCAGGTCGTACAAAATATGAGAAGAATAGCTTCCTTACAGATTTTATTTTTCTTGAAGAGCTGTTCTTTGTTTTGAAGGACATACCCTTGATTCAGATCTTTCCATGCTACTGAAGGGTTGTGCCTCCTCCTCGCTAATTCAGCCTCGTTCTCTGATTATGTTGTGCAGGAGCGTGACTGCCTTAACAATTTTGACAGTGTTGGATACATGTGTTTCAATTGGCACTGACAAAATTTGAAATTTGGGGTTGATGCTACCGTATGAACATTCTACTGCCATTCGTGCGCTTGCTAGTCTATAACTAAAAACATCTTTCTCGCACCCTGGTACGAGCTGTCTTCTTGGAAAAGGTCTCATCAATAAGGCCTCAGAGAAAACATTTCATCCCCTATGAAAACGTGCGGTGCTTTTATACTGGAGTTAGGGAGAAGTGATGCAGCGGGAAGTTCAGCAGAGTTTGATTCAAGATATTTGTTCAGCTTTGATGCAATGAAAACTCCAGCATCACTGTCCTTGCCATAGCCACCGACATCAACAAAAACATATTTGTAATTAGCATCAGTCACCTAAAGAAGGTTGATGGAGTAGAAACCTTTGTAATTTCTCTATATTATGTTTGATTTGGAGTGGCGCTTGATACGTATGTGTTTTCCGTCCAATGCCCCTACACAGTTCGGGAAGTTCCATTCCTCATAAAACTCAGAGCAATTTTTTTAAAGTCCTGTGCAGTAAGTATGGGCATAAATACTCCTTGTAGGCATTTCTGCAGTGATTTACACACTTGGATGACGATAGAGCTTACTGCTGACTTGGAGATGCGAAAAGAATAAGCTAGTTGTCTAAAATGAGTTCCAGTGAGCAAATAGCTGAAAAAAGGTATGTGATAACATAAATATCTTACAACATTGTCTAATAACGCTAGAAAATAAACCTCCACAGATTAACGCAATTTTATGGAGGGCAAGAGGGCAATTTTATAAATTTCTTTACGAGAACCTGGCAAAGAGTTGAGATCCTTGTGTGTGTGTGTGTGTGTGTGTGTGTGTGTGTGTGTGTGTGTGTGTGTGTGTGTGTGTGTGTGTGTGTGTGTGTGTGTGTGTGTGTGTGTGTGTGTGTGTGTGTGTGTGTGTGTGTGTGTGTGTGTGTGTGTGTGTGCAGTTATGTTTTGACAATGTCTCGTTTGTTTCTTACAGAAGCATCGGTCAAAACGAAGTGGAGAAATTTAAGGGACCAATTCAATAAGGCGTACAAGAATATACTCAAACCCTTTTCTGGTGCTTCAGCGGATTCTGCTCCCGTATATCCTGGCAAATGGTCCTGTTTCCATGCCATGCTATTTTGAAAGACGTTGTGACACTGAGGGAGACAGAGTCGAACTTTCGTGAAGATACGGAAGAGCCATTGGATGCAAACATTGAGGAGGAAGATGGAACCAGACACGCAGGGGATCTTTATGACAAAGACAACACACAGCTGTGTGATACTCAGTCGCAGTCTTCGCTAGCGAAGATGACAACATCTCCATTTCTCAAAATCTCTTTTGCCCTTCTTTAAAGAAATGAATGCAATTGAGAAACTAAAAGTTCGTTCCAATATTAAGAATATAATAATGGAAGAACTAACCTATCCTTCCAATTCTTCCACCACATCGTCTGCTTCAACTATCGCAACTTCCACACCCAGCTTCTTGCCTTATGAATATCAAACTCAATTTGACAGTTAAAATGTATCTACCTATACGGGATTAGATTAACTTGTAAAAGAAATATAATAGTACTGCAAAATGTTATTATTCTTCTAAAATTGTGGTTATTTCATTTCATTACTTTTATTTGTGTTATTAATGAAACAATGTTAGTTTGTTGTTTGTTATTATCAGTCAGTTTTATAAACATATATGTTTAATGAATATAATAAAATAATTTTGAATCTACGATTCGCCTTATTTATTTAACAATGCTAAAACATATTATTTCCTATTTATAACAGTATGCAACTTTCAATTCTATCTGTACCAGACAACTTATAATAAGTATTATAAATACCATTTATTAAACGTCATTTAGTAAATATCAAGAGTCAATAATAAATCATTAATTAATTACCTGATAGTGACGATCAAACGTTCTTCAATAGAAATTGGTCGCTTAAAGTTGGTTACTTGTAACGAAAAATCACTTTTTATTATATTCACAATGTAGTCAAAAGTATCAACAGACATTCTTGTATAATGGTGGAATAGTTCAGGATAAGCTCTTAGTTTTCCATACAGATAACGAAACTCGCCAAACTCTAATCTCTCACTGTATATAACATTCGTCGGCTTCCGTATACCCTTCGGTTCCCTTGATTTTCTTAAGTACGCGTAGGTAAGTACTGAACTGTCCAGAAACAACAGCTTACGTCGTTTCTCGGCGGAGAGCATGGTAGCAACTGAGCTAAAATCGTTGCGAGCAGAGACTGACTACGTAGGACACAAATTTTTCCCTGCGCGAGACGTTGAGAAGAAATCGCTCGATCGCAGTTGCGTGCGATTTTTTGTCGTCCACGTAGGACGCCGCCAGTGCGAATTATTGACCGTGCGGTTCGAGATTTATAGTAGCGATATTACTGTGCGCGTTCAAGTGGTTATTAGTTAAGACTGGTTTTTTTTATAATTGGACGGTATAATTATAATGCAATTGTGTTTAATTTTAGTGGACATTTTATTGCGTGTGAACAATTTTCATTTGATTTGTTGTAAAAGACAGTGTTGTTAACTATGAACTGTTTAACTGTAAAAATGAAAGGTGTGATTAGTGACTTAATTGGTGTCTTGTACTTATTTTGTTTCCACTGTACCTACGACGATCGATTAGACCGTCGTAACAGTATCAAACAACGGTAAACTTTTACCTTGAGCAAAAGTAAACCTAAACCTAGCTTACAAATCTAAACTTGACACAGATTACAAATCAAGAAGGCTGTAGCTGATTTCATGCATAACTAAGTATGCGCTACAACACTACTACTGGAGCGGTGCGAGAGCTCTGTAGCCACCAAGCTCACACTACTACTGGAGCGGTGCGAGAGCTCTGTAACCACCAAGCTCACACTACTACTGGAGCGGTGCGAGAGCTCTGTAACCACCAAGCTCACACTACTACTGGAGCGGTGCGAGAGCTCTGTAACCTCCAAGCTCACACTACTACTGGAGCGGTGCGAGAGCTCTGTAACCACCAAGCTCACACTACTACTGGAGCGGTGCGAGAGCTCTGTAATGACCAAGCTCACACTACTACTGGAGCGGTGCGAGAGCTCTGTAGCCACCAAGCTCACACATGGAGCATTGAGGCATTATGAAGAGTAACGTACGCCCCTGCCATATGCTTTTGTAGTAAGCTCTGCCTTTTACTATCGATATTGCAATCGGCGTACAACCACCAGCCGCGCGCTGCTTTGAATTGCACGTTAACTGTGCTGCATAGAAACTAATACGTTTTACTTTAAAATAATGATACTTTTAACTGCCTAATATTTTTGTTCTTATTTACACTTTGGTTACTCTATATTGGTGGCTGTTCAACGCTGCAACCTTAACACCGGCCGCCACTGCTGACAACACTGACTACAGGCGCAGGTTTAAACTATAATGTTGTGTAACGCGCCAGTTAGGCCGTCACGTAAAATTTAAAAACTAGACCGCTAGGCCTAGATGGAGCGAAAATGTGCTGGAGCCCAGAGTGACAGGACTCGCAATAAAACACTCATGTAACCAGTAACAATTTTTATTAGTGTTATTTTAGTTACAGCTTCAAAAGATTGGATTCTAGTTACGCATTACAAATTTAAGTTATGTGAAAAGTTTAAGTACAGTTTTCAAAAGATTGAATCCTAGTTATACATTACAAATTTAAATTGTGTGCAAAGTTTAAATACAGCCTTCAAAAGATTGAATCTTATTTATACATTACAGATTAAAATTATGTGAAAAGTTTAAGTACATCCTTCAAAAGATTGAATCCTAGTTATACATTAAAAATTTAAATTATGTGAAAAGTTTAAGTACAATATCATTGAAAAGAAAACTGGGCTTCTGGAACTCTTAAGAGCATGTCTTTGCATTGATACAGAATGTCAGTTAGACTTGACTTAAACTGGTGAAGTTGTTGTTCACTGGCTTAGTAATTGGAATGCTTCCACCTGTACTTTGAAGAACTGACAAGGTACTCTGTAGAGCAGTCTGCGATTAGTGTTGGTGGTGGTGTTAGAAGAGTCCAGAAATTCTAGTTAGTCCATTCTGTGCAGCTGTGTGTTGGGGTCCTGTAGGCGTAGGATTGCTTAGCCTTACGGCTTCGGGGAGCTTCGCGCTACCCTGCTCTGCAGATGGTTGCGGATCTCAGTGTCACCATCTTCGCATCCGCCTTTCTTCCGGCTGGGCGGGGACCCTGTAACATTTCGCAGATTAGCCGCCAGAGAATACGCTCCCCTAACACGCTCTCACCTCGGAACACAGACACCACACAGCCACTGTTACAGTCTTTCTCAACACTCCAACACTCTGGTTGATCTTATATATCACACTTTTATTTAGAGGGTCACAAAAGCAATAGTAAAAAGATTCAAAATGACCAGTAACTGCAAAATACATGATGGAACATAATTTCTCATTGAATAGCACCAACACAACCTACTATACCGTTCTGTGTAATAAATAAACTTGAAAATTCCACCTACTGTTTGAATATCATATTTACTTTTAAATTTATCAGGGCAGTTAACTGCAAAATCGCCACGTGCTCCCAGACCGCAAGTAACGTATAATTTAAATTACGGTAGAAGTATTACAATAAAATGTCTTTACATCTTTGGATCACACACACGTACACAAATATAGCACATATAACCATCATTAAATTAACATCGAACCAAAATACTAATTGCTCACCTGAAACGCCTTTACTAAATCACGAAGTCATGTTAAGATACAAGTAGTTACGTTTGGATTATGAACTCCCCTGGACCGTCAGATTAGCACACCTCGTTGGAAGTTGAAGACGAAATGAGACAGAACCATTCATTCTGCGGACCCACTGTGGTACAAAAATTATACCAGTTGCGGATTGCAAAGTCTAACCTTCGGCAAGCTGTTTTCATGACGCGTGTACAGCTGACACAGTTGACTGGCTTATTAGATCGCATCGCCGTTCACGGCCGCAGCTTACTGATCAAGTCAGCTTTGCCAGCCAGCGCCCACGCTCTTTGGCGGCACAGCGTTCAATTTACGCCGGGAAAATTCAAACCCCGGCACAGTTCGTGGTAAACTCCGCCAGTGGCGGTTCGTGGTTCTGACAGTTAGGGGTTCAACGTCTGACTGTTTCTACTAAGATAAGAGCAATTATCCCATTCCAAATAACACATGGGGTACCCACCCCCTCAACATGAAGACATAACTACAGACAACTTTTAGTAGGCCTAATATTAAGGAGTGTGTTTATGCTGTTTGTAAATTATTCTAAAAATATATAGTTACAATAAAAGAATAGTTAATTATTTATGTTTAATAATTAAACCTGGAAGAGCCCAACCGAATTCCTTAATTTTGCATTTATCTTTAGTAGAGAGAGAAGAAACAATTTTTTTTTAAATAGATTGAACACTATTCATTATACCAATTTAATGAACTAAACACAGGAGTAAGAAATACCTGAACACTTAACACACAAAAATACCAGCAAACACTTTGAAGGTTATACACGCTTCAGTCAGCTTAACGTTAATACATTTATTTAATGACTACATTAAACACACTTTATTTTCGGAATACAATTAAGTAACTATTTTATTTTATTTTAAGACTTTACTTCACACATTTTCATTGCATTCAAAATAAAATAGAGAAATCTGACACTAAACTGAAGGTAAACAAATCATGTGGTAAAAATGATAATAATGGCGAATGGCGGTATTATGGAAAATTCCCAATCGGTGCGGTTCGGCCCTCGTCGGATCTATTCGTCTCTATCGCTAACACTCGGGATTAGCGACTATTGAGCGTAATTTTTCGTATACTGATTTCCCCCTCCAAACTCTCTACACAGTGTAGGAGGTACTGAGAGCTGCTTTGCACCCCAAGCAGTAGTAGGGAACATTTCGTTTACCACGCGAATCAATTACTGTTCTGTCAACAAGATTAATCTCGTAAATTTTGTTACTTAAATATGAAACCATTAACTCAACAAATCCTTAAACTTATTTAAATTTTTTAGGGTGGTTTGCTGAACCATTGAACCTTATGGACGATCCGCCACTGCACTCCGCATAAAAAATATATGATGATTATAAGCGAAACCAAACAAGTATGTAACATTAACCTTCAATTAACACACTTTCTATTATTTCACTAAACTAGTATAAGATATTTACTACTGTACATACCGATACCGATTATCGCTTAATCCAAATATCGTATAAATGAATCTGTTTTTAATTGGGGAATTTTTGTTTTTGTGTTTGTATGTAGCCTATTGAAATTTTTCCATAAATTCATTTTGTAACTTTTTGTACCCATTTTATTAGTTTAACGTACCGTATATCTCGAAATAATTCTTAATATTATACAGTTTATGGCTTATATTTTACAAATATTTAAAAACGCATTGGCGTGTTGAAACAATTGATCAACTAAGTTTTAGTTTGTATGCTCTACGTAAGTTCTCGGAAGAAAGGACATTCTATTTTATATATTTCATTTTCACTAAACATTAGCGATTTAGTTTTAGGTTTAATTTATATGAGAATCTATATTTTTGCCTTTTATGATTGTTTTACTTTTGTGTCTTTAAACAGTTCACCTAGTTTCTCTTATGTATATTATAAATATATAGAAAATTAACGTAATTCTATTTTGTTTATTCTATTTTCACTAAACATCAGCGATTTACTTTTAGGTTTGATTTACATGAGAATCTCTATTTTTGCCTTTTATGATTGTTTTACGTTTGTGTCTTTAAACAGTTCACCTAGTTTCTCTTATGTACATTATAATTATATAGAAAATTAGCGTAATTAGATTTTTCAGTAGATACTATTTTTATATTAAAAATAAGTCTTCTTATTTAAATATTCTTATATCTCTTCTTTTCCTCGAATACCTTGTAAATTCTGCTGCCTTCTTCAGAATTCTCATACTTTATTTTGTATGAGATTAATTCTTTCCTACTGTTTATCGTGTCTTATATTTCTTCGTGGTCACGACGTCTAACGAGGAATTTGAACACAGTTTGTCTGAGTGTTGAACACTTAAACGTTTATATGATACTTGTCCCTACGTTGCTCTTCTTTTACATATATATATGTTACCACGCTCCCTTTTATCTAACACAATTATCTAATATTTGAATGTTAGATAAAATGTTACTTACCCGTGATATTACTTTACCTGGGCGCCAGAACAAATCCCAGATACAAATGACACGGTTTCAGCTTAGCTCAGCGCATGGAGACACTCTTTCTCAGGATTCGTTCCGTGATTGTGGTTTTCAAGGGGAATCGTTACAAATAACACTTTAATATTTGCTTGATTATTTTAATTAACGTTTTAATCAATTATTTTTAAACTTGAAAATGCTAATGTTAGGACTTATTTCTACCCTAACACTTATAATTACTGAGTGAGTGTGAAAAGTAATGATTAAGACGTTCAAACGACCTATGGGTCTTATCTGGTTTAATTAAGAGATTGGTATCTCCGAAACCAGTGCTAAAGAACAGGTCTGCAATAATTTGCACGTCCAATACTACACCTCACTTTCCATTCAACACTCCTATACTATGTTAGAGCTAATCTTATAATTAAAATACAAAGTGTGAAATTCTTAGTGTCTTTTAAAAATTGTTTATTGCTTTTATTATTGGTTTAGTGCTTATTTCATTGATCAATGAATCTATTTCTTACTGTTTGATGCGTTGACCGAAGATAGGAATCCGTAGACGTCCTCCTTATGATGGTTTTGCACAGAAGAATTGATGTTCATCAATGCTGTAGAAGATGCCCTGGCAATTACAGATGCTGTAGCCTTCTGTCGCACAGGTCCTTCACGGCTGATGATTAATTAATTAATAATTTAATTAATTAACGTTGTTTTACGCAGCGAGAGTTGTTGAACGGTACTAGTTCATCTTCACTGCGGACTGCTTCTCGAATTTGATCTTAATTACACTTTTGCGTGATTGAAAAATTTCTGTACGTAATTTATACACGACTAGCGCATTGAAGATCCGAACGAAGAGTGATGCTACCCCTCGCTTTCAGTTGGCGTCAGTTTAAATACGGGATGCTGATTGGTTGTTCAAATAAATCATGCGTTTTTCCAGTTTTGACAATCTCGAACAGGTCGACGAAACACCCCGTAACAGGTTTCAAACTGCAGAGAATTTCTAGTTAAAATCGTACTTCCTGTGTTTGCAAATCGATTGATTACAGGTATTTGCAAACGTGTTTTCAAAGATCTGACCACAGAATATTGTTGCTTAGGTCTTTATCTGTCTGTGTGTGTGAAAACACCTAATTCCTACGTAGCATAATTCTCTCGTTATTCCTTTTGGCGTTCGTCTTCCGTATAACTTCTTCAATTGTTAATTATATTAACTGAGATTGCGGCTACTTATAAATCTTTACTTGCTGAATACAATGCTGTTTTCAGAATTGCCGTATATTTATTAGTTTTTAAGTTATCACAGGTTGAACTGATAATTTGTATTGAGTAAATTTTCATGTCCGTACCGGCAACGGATGTCGCTGTGACGAGGTTAGAGTGAGATGGCTGCGATTATACGCTCTCTCTCTTGCTTACGATGCTCTACTCCCTCCGTCAGACACTTTCATATAACGCTCAGATAGGACGCTAATATGAATCGTTATAATATATATATATATATATATATATATATATATATATATGGTCAATTCAATTTAATCTAATTTTCAGAGCTTGTGCAAATGAGTGTGGGTGACAGAACTTTTCTTATTTTCTGTCATGTTGTGCGTATTTTAGATAAAAAATTATTCTGATTATGTAAATTAATTATAATTTTAAAAATTCTTATTACAAAACTCCTGTGTTTACAATTTCTCAAATTCAAAACATTAAATTTGAAAATATAGTTTTTTTATTTTTAATAGTTTGAAAATAATAGGTTTATTAAAATTTATCATTTAGTTTAGCTAATTTATATTTTGCCTTTTAATTATACTTATTTTTAACATAAACTTGACATTTCCACTAGCGTTCTCACCACCTCACTCACCCATCATTCACACCCCAAACATGTACGAATACACGCCCTAAACACATGTTCACCACCTTTACATTCTTTATTTTGTTGTTCACTGATCTCTTTGACTTTATCTTAATAAGATAAAACAGTTTTTAGAGTTAAATAATAACTGTGAAACGTACCAAGTGTTTATATATTTTTTTAAAAACCTTTGTATCAATACGTTTCACCAAGTGCCCAAAGAGTCATTAATAAATATTATTAAATTTGAATTGTTTTACAAAATTGTTAAGTATAAAATTTCTTCAATGTTGTTCAAATTTCGTTAATACCATAGTTTGAAGAATTAAAACAATAAAGTGGACTATAACGGAAATAAGTGAATATTCAATATCGAAGAATCCACAACAAAATTTTGAACTCCTGTGTGCACATTCGAATATCCATTTCTTAATCCTACGCTGTAAAGTGCTTTGCTCTCTTTCGATTGATAAGAACTTGGTGACTGCAGAGTCTGTCTTTCTGAATTCAGATGCTATAGACACACACAAGCGAATACTGGGAGCACAATGCACGTCACAGCCCTTAGTGTAAGGAATACAATGAATTTGTATTGTTGGCGTACCACGCTTCTGTATATTTGAAGGGTACCGGTATAAATGTACAAACTAAAGTATGTACTAAAAAACGATGCATAAAACTTTTGCACTTCTTTATATGAGGTCTTGAGGCACGAATATGTCGTCTGTAATTTATTGAACTCATAACTTTTGTTAATGAAACACATTTCACTTCTAACTGCAGCACATGAAGGAAGATCAGGTTCACTCCAAAGAATATTGCCCTGGTCTATCGTCTCTACCGCGTGTTTAATCAATTTCAGTTTTTGCCTCATCACCGTCAGAATAAAGACAATCTGCAGGACAGTACAGACAGAAGATATATGAACGCCCGCGTTTCTCACTAATTCCAGGAACACACATGCCATTTCGCGAAAACTGCACCGACACAGCTGACTCAAATGATCGTAAAAATATTGTTGGATGAACACCACGTGACTTATTATAACTAACGAGTAGAGTAAAGTATTGCTTGGCTTAAGTTTTGTAGGCGTATTTACTTCTAACAGTGCGTTAACAGACTCGCCTGTGTAGTCTACACTGTCCAAAATATCACTGTAAGTTCGTGAACGCAGGATGTGTTTAAGACGGTAGTAAGTATGTAGCGTCACCAGCGGCAAATAGCAACGTGTGGATTAAGACGGTAGTAAGTATGTAGCGTCACTTCAGCGGCAAATAGCAACGTGTGGAATAACTCCAGCTGTCCGTAATGTGTGCTCACTATTGTTGCAGTTAAAAGACCTGCAAAGTACACGAATGTGATAATGCAACAATACATAAGAGGCGATGAAGCGTTTTGTTCTTAAAACGCACTGTTGAGTATCCACAAACAACACAACACACTGACAGGAAATTCATTATCGTGTACTGTAAACTCAATAGACTATGTAGTGAGATGAAATCAAAGACCTGAAAGGAGGAAATTACTTCACTAAAATTCCATGAACTGCTTAGTATAAGGGAACTCTGGCGAGTAGAGATCCGATATGTCAAGGACTGGAGTAGGCCGTTAATGTAACTTTTTAAATTATTGGATTTCGTTGTCCATGACTTGTCCGTTACGTAACTAAATTTAATTATTTCACTACGACTTGGAACACAAAATGTTTTGTGTTCCGAGTCGTAGTGAAATATTTATATTTATTAAATTATGTTTATTTATCTGTTGCGTATTCATAACCACGCACTGAATAAAAGTGACAGAACATGACACTTTGTACACGTAATATTTCACTTTTGTAATATTGGTTGCAAAATATACTAATTGAATTTAAATAGGTAATTGTAAATTGAATTGTGTTTTAAGTAATCATTGTGTCACTGAATTTAGGATACATTTAAGAAAAAAAAAATATTATCGCATTTGTGTTGTACGCGTTGAAAATTTTATTTCATTTTCGAATCTTGACGGGAATGTAGGAAGTGGCAGAGAAAACACTATATGCCTGTGTCCATTAAATCGTTTCAGCGGGGTTAGAGAATACCGTTTTTCAAACATTTTTCCATATTAAGATTTTATATTAAGTGAAATCTATAGTTTACGCGCTGAAATCTTATACATGGACAACAATGTCGTTCAATTAATTATGGGTTTTGATAAGGTAAATATATTTATGCGAAAAATATTGTAAAGAAAATAAAAATAGAATGAGCCCATGTGTCCGTTTGTCTATAGTTAAGGAAGAGAGGTAGGAGGTAGAGAGGTAGGAGGTAGAGAGAGAGAGAGAGAGAGAGAGAGAGAGAGAGAGAGAGAGAGAGAGAGAGAGAGAGAGAGAGAGAAATATTGACAAGGGAAAGAAGAAGATGGAAAGAAATTTACGCTTCTGATAAGATTAAATATACTTGTACATAATATTTATTCAATTCTATTATTTGTAAACGCTTGGTTACTCACCGTCTTGTGACTTCTTTAAAACTTTCAATAACTACGCGTTTCAACGATCACCATCTGGTTATATAAAATCACCAGAAGAGTACAGATTATTTTTCAGTACCAGAAACAGTGTAGGCCTACTATTTTTATTCCTAGATTGTATATCGAACACAAATAAGTTTTTCCAATTGCGTTGTTATCTAGACTATAATGGGAGGATTGCAGTTATTACTACCATGTTCGTCTGCACCTCCTCCGTTATGTTTTTCCGCTTGTTTTTGCTTTGTTGTTGCTTATTGGCTACAGCACACAACCCAACTGCGATTATTTTATTAACCTGATGTTATGATGGTGTCGCGGACTGACGTATACTACAGGGAAACAAAATACAGACACCAATGAAGTCACTATTTTGCAGCTATGTTTAACCACAAATAACAATTTGTATTTTAAACATAATTAATGCGGTCCAAGTCACTGTATGATAATGGTATAATTTACCTTATAATTTCCGTCAGGTGACTTCTAGCGTAATTTTAGCTGGGTTACGCGTTTCAGGCCATATGACCCATCTTCAGACCTTCACTCCAAAGGAGCTCGTTATAAATTGAATCGGTCTTTTTTGAAAGGGCATGATCGACATTTTTTGCCATTTTCACTTTTTTGGCGTTTTGTGTTCCTTATGGATAGACCCATCTATTTCTGTTGAAAGGGCGCCTGTGCGATCGTTCTTTTCATGTTAAAATCATATCCGAAAGTATTGGTTTATTTTGAAAGGGCGGGCGTGCGTCACATACGCCCTTTCAAAAAAATCCACAGCAATTGACTTGAGTGGTCACAATAATAATCAGCTGATCTTTTTGAACATTCAACTCATTGAAAGAAACAAAACATAACCTAGACGCCATTATAACATTTGGCTGTTGTGATTACTCTTTTGACTGAGTGTTTATCAGTTTAATTTTCCATTAAATAATGGATGAAAATTCAATTGTTCCTAGTCCCCGCAAGAGGAAAGTAGTCGATCCTTCTTCTTATAAGGGTAACAGCATCAAAGAAGCTCGTAAAACTGGACGATCTTATATGAACTACAAAGGAAATGTAGTTCCACCAAAACATCCTGGATTCAGTTGCAGGTAAGGGTAAAGTTTTTATAGCTTAAATTAAGTTATCTGTAATAATAGTTATTAACGACACAAGGAGGAAAACGCGGCGCTTTTCTCCGTGTGTCGTTCTCAATTTTATATGCTGAATGCGCTAAAGCCATCATTTCTAGCAACAGAGCGAGTGAAAATGTTTGTGTATTTCCTTCGGCTGTTGCATGCTTACTTCATTTGATATGCGGTCTTTGTTATGGCAAGGTTACGCGACGTTCACAAATATCTTCGTTCCGTGGTCGCTCTCGACTTTGTTTACGTGGATATGAGTCATGGGCATGAGGTATATAAAGTAACATAAAGTCAAGGCTAGTGTATTTATAATATTATTTGAGAATACTTCAAAATACCATTCAAAACGAACTTTCTAATGATGTTATATCGTATCTAAGCTAAAGTAACCTAACCTAATGTACCAATCTTTATATTTGAAAGTTACAATAAATTTGTTTCGTTTTGTTTCAGTTGCAAGAAACAATGCCTACTTAATCTTGGTGAAGACAATTGCGTAGATATTTTTACAAAATTCTACAATATGAAAACAAAGGACGAGCAGGATATCTACCTTCAAGGACTGATCGATGTCAATGAAGTTAAAAGAAGACGACCGGACCAACAAGGAAAAGAAACTCCGAGGGTTACACATTCATTTACATATCATGTGTTGTCAGGAACCACAAGAAAAAAGCTATGCTTGCATGCTCTAAGATTCGTACTTGATGTTAGTGAAAAAAGAATACGCAGAGTACGTGAGTTGAAAATAACGGGGAAGACCCCAGAAGACAAAAGGGGTAAAAATATCAGTCACCGACTTCCCCAAGAATTTCATGATCTTGTTAGTGAACATATCAGATCGTTCATATCCAGGTAAATTTACTATCTGTGTGCAGACTTGACCATAAAAGCAATGTGGAAACTATTTTGTGTAAAATATCCAGATATGAAAGTAAGCAAATCATTTTACTGGACACATTTTAAAGAAAATTTTAACTACCCTTTCGGTCGACCAGAAGTCGACACGTGTTGTACGTGCGAGGAGTTAAATTTAAAGATCAAGTCGCCACATTTGAACGATGTAGCAAAAAGAACAGCGGTAGCTGAATTATTAGTTCACAGACGGTCGAGTAAAAAATTTTACAATGCTCTAAAATTTGAAAGGTCACAAGAAGATATGAATGAAAAAGATGTATTATCACTTGCATTTGACTATATGAAAACCATCAGCCTTCCGAGAGTTCCGATTCAAGAGTTGTATTACTTGAGGCAACTTTCAGTTAACATATTTTCAATACATGACATTAAGAACGGTAGAAGTGAAATTTATCTTTATCACGAAGGCCTAGGTCATAAAGGACCCAATGAGGTGTGTTCATTTTTAAAAGATTTTCTTTCTACCGTTCCTTCAAATTACAAAACATTAAGATTATTCTGCGACAACTGCGGTGGTCAAAATAAAAATCAGACCCTCTCCAGATTTTGTCTTTACTTAACTGATAGTGGAAGATTTCAAAAGGTAGAACAGTTTTTTCCAGTGCGTGGTCACAGTTTCTTACCTTGTGACCGGGATTTTGGGACCATATCTAGAGATTTACGTCAACACGATCGTCTGTACACTGTTCATGACATTACAGAACTTATAATAAATAGCTCTGTAAGTGGGAAATTTCAAGTACACGAAGTAGACGCTACTGATATTTTAGATTTTAAAAAATGGCACACTGCCTATTACAAGAAGTCCTGCATATCGGCAGAAACTAGAGGGAGAAACGTCCGGAAGGAAAACAAGGTTCATTTTTCCATAAATAAACTGTTTCATTTTGTATATGAAAATGACAAGAAGGGATATATTAAAGATTTACTTCTGTTAATGGCCTTGTATCCCACACATTTTTCATGGCTAAGACTTTAGGTCCAGTGAATGCTCCTGAGACATTAGCGTACACGACAGGCAAAATTCCCATAAAAAATGCTAAAATGAATGATTTAAACAAGTTAAAACGCTATATCCCCCATGATTACCAGGAATATTATGAGGAAATATTAGGCTGGCCAACCACTACTGATGCTTCACTAGATAGTGATTTTGAGTGGGATGAAGAAGATTAAGAAGGTCGAAAAATGAATGCTAACAGAAATCGACATTTATTAAAGAACACTGACTGATTTATAATAATGATTTATTACTTTTAAAATGTTCCTCTTTCCTTTAAATTTATATAAATTTATGTGTGTAGCAAATAAATTGCATTTTAAACAATTTCAAATACATTTTATTTTCCAAAAATTTGATTTTTTTAAAAGGGCGTAGTTTTGCAAATTTTAAATTTCCATATTTTCTGAAAAAAAATTTTAAAAATATTTTGAAGAGTGGAACGTGTTAAGTAAACATATTTAAGTTAAGTTAACATATATGTTAATTCACAAGATCACCTAAAGTAAAACAAAAAAATTTATTAAAGCTTCTGGAAAGTTTTTTTTTAGTTTTCCGAAAATTTGGTTTTGTTCCCCTACGCCCTTTCAAAAAACACTGATTCAATTAAAATCCACATTAAAACAAACACACAATAAATAAATACGTAAAATACAATGAATGAACATTTATAAGCGTACTAGTAACCGACACGATGCACCGCGTGTACCATGTCAAGACTCTGTCGATGGTCACTATTACTTAGTTTTATCTTTAAGCGATCGCAGGGCGGTATCATAAAGTGGGTTGGACCTGAAGTTGAGTTTATCATTGAGTATGTCGTCACATATATCGGGGTTATTGTGACCTCTATATATCTCGAATTCTTCGAGTGCATCCATGTAACGGCTCTTACTACAATAATGCATTTATTAATATATAACCAGATTCATCCTGCCATTATAGATATTATAATGAACAAAGTAAACACATATATTTCAGACACAATGCGTACGATACGACAAAAACAGACTTTGAAACTTAAACGTTTGATCTCAACACAACGCTCACAACGTATTCCCTAATGTAAACATTCGTTTTATTCACGCACGGTCAACCTTACTGATATTACATTTGATAGCGATGAAATGAATCTACTTAATAAAGGTTTAGACTACAACTTTCCGCCTGATAATAAACATAATATCGTTGATGAAGTCATTAATGCCGAGACCGCTGTCAAAGCAATTAATGACTCGAAACTCCAAAATGAATCACGTCACATAATTAATCATAAATTTATTAAAATTTTAAATAACCGTAATACTGATGGTCGTACCATACAGAAACAGATAAGAGCGCAGGCTGAACTCAAGACACTCAAAAAGATAAATACTCAGTTACTTGATAATAACTCACTTATTACGAAAGCAGACAAAGGTCATACATTGGTGATAATCAACAACGACACGTACACACAGAAAGTACACAAATTCATTTCCGATAACAATATCGAGCTAATAAAATTCGATTCCACCGACTCATATGTAAAATCATTAAACACTACTATTAACAATTGTACTAATTTATTTGATGATCGCGCTCGTCGTTTCTTAAAACCTATTAACGCGCGCCCCCCCAAAACTTACCGGCTTACCCAAGATCCACAAAAATGACATTCCTATCAGGCCATTAGTTAATTTTACCACAGCGCCGGGTTTCAAAACAGCTAAGAAACTTGTCACGCTAATAAAGGACAACATCTTTCTAAAAAGCAACCATAATATCGTTAACAATATTGATTTCATAAACAAGGTCAACGACATAAAATTACAACCCAGTTACAAACTAGCCTCTTTTGACATCGTCAATTTATACACGAATATACCCGTGAACCAAACTTTGGATATTTTGAACGACAATCTCCACGATACTAACAAACTGGACACACAACTCATTAAAAAACTAATTACCATACTAAGGCTCATCCTTCAACAAAACTATTTTACTTTCAACGGGAATTACTATATTCAAACAGATGGCCTGGCTATGAGTTCACCGTTATCCGGTCTATTGGCTGATATATATCTTGATTTTTATGAAAACAACTACATCCTTAATAATAACATCTTTGCCAATAATATTATCTTCTATGGCCGATATGTTGATGACACTTTCCTGATATTTAATGGTACTCTACGCCAAATCAGTAATCTTAAAAACCATATGAATACTGTTACTCACAATATTCAGTTTACTATGGAAACTGAAACCAACAATGAACTCAACTTTCTCGATCTTACCGTCACTAGGCGACTTAATAACTTAAATTTTAAAATTTACAGAAAGCCTACCACCACAGACGTGACCATACATGCAGACTCACACCACCCTTTCTCTAAAAAATTAGCGGCCTACAACAGTTTAATTCACAGGCTTTTAATAATCCCCCTAAATAATGATGATTTCGAGAGTGAACTCAACATAATTAAACACATAGCTATGGCCAACGGCTATGAGTGCCAAATGATTGACAACATCCTTAAAAAACACAAAGCCCGTCGTTCCAGACAGACACAAGATAATACACCCAATAGCAAATTCATCTCAACAACATACACCGAGCTGATGCCTAAGATCCTAACATCCACCTTAAGTAAAATAGGTTACACCGTTACCTTTAAAACAAATAACCGTCTACGGAACTTGGTTCGTCCAGTCGTTCAGACCAACACTGAATCCGAAACCGGTGTTTATAAGCTTATATGCGACGATTGTGACCGTTTTTATATCGGCCAAACGGGTAGACCTTTTATCAAACGATTCCGTGAACACACACCACACAGCCACTTTAACAGGGGTAATTTTTCCCTAGAAAATATTAAATCTAATCTTAAACGGCATCTAATTTCAAGCAATCATTCATATACTAATTTCAACGCTAACCTTATACCTCTACATTATTGTAGTAAGGGCCGTTACATGGATGCACTCGAAGAATTCGAGATATATAGAGGTCATAATAACCCCGATATATGTGACGACATACTCAATGATAAACTCAACTTCAGGTCCAACCCACTGTATGATACCGCGCTGCGATCGCTTAAAGATAAAACTAAATAATAGTGCCCTTCGACACAGTCTTGACATGCTACACGCGATGCACCGTGTCGGTTACTAGTACGCTTATAATATGTTCATTCATTATATTTTACGTATTTATTTATTGTGTGTTTGTTTTAATATGGATTTTAATTTATAACGAGCTCCTTTGGAGTGAAGGTCTGAAAATGGGTCATATGGCCTGAAACGCGTAACCCAGCTCAAATTACGCTAGAAGTCACCTGACGGAAATTATAAGGTAAATTATATCATTAACAATTTATAATCAACTAGATCCTCTCGTACAAAAATTCAAGTCAAATTTGTCCATTTAATAATAATGAACTATTGATTTATTCAATTATTTATACTGAAATACAATTTTAATTTACACTTTTGAAGTAATTTTTATTAAACTGTATTTTCAGTCACAGCAAATACTATAATGTACATTCATCAAATTGGAAGAAAATGTGTCGTTTCATCATTGCATATTTCACAGTATAACGGAACAATTGTTTTGTGAGAGCCGTGCGGTCTCAATAAACTCTGAAAATATTTCGTAAATTAAAACTTTGCTCCAGTGACACAGATATCAGTTCACGGAATGTAACTCTGACGATTTCTTCATAAAACGAAACGAAACAAACAGCTCTGACATCGTTATTCGGTGCCGGCTTTTGTTTCGACTTCCCATTTTGTCGTAATATAGGCACACAAATAAAAGAATGTAAAAGACGTTTGAGCAGAAATATTTTTTACCTAGAATTCAGACATTTGTTTGTTTTAATGAATACGAAATTACTTCATTCCGGCTATAATTACTAACGGTTGTATAACAATGATAATTATTAAATTTGTTTATAAAGTTCTGAACCGAGAGACATAAAATGTACAAGAAAACTTTTTATCACTTCACCTGAAAATATTTTTCATATTACTTGAATGTGGTTTTTAGATATGTTTCCAGGACCTGCTAGATATGTAGTTACAATATTAAAAAAGCAAAAATTTCTGTATACGGAGATTGTCCTCACCTTGTGATATGTATCTTTTCTAATATATATGTGTCTTTGTATCTTAACATTGAATTAATTGAATGTAAAAAGTGTATGCATAGTGTATAATTTGAATAATTAAATTAACTAATTTACAGCTTTTAAATTATTAAAAAGAAGCAAGTCAAACGTACACATTTTTTTAATTGATTTTTATTAATAGAAGAAGCTGGTGTGATATTTAATAATTTATGGAACAAGAGTAAAGTATGATATCATGAGATTAGATGAAAAAAAAAACACTACAGACATTGATATGAATACTGGCAACGAGCAATTTATGGCTAAACAGAATTAATGTGAAACTACAGGAAATATTTCAGCATACTCTTCAATAATCTGGCAAACCATATAGATCTGTTCGATGATCCCGATCGCTTGTTACAAGTAATCTTTGTAAGAAGCATTTTCACACAATTTTTCGTAACTTAAAATAACTGATAATTTCGAAGAAACAAAATAAGCACTGAAATTACTAGAGTTTAGCATATTTTTGCAATTTAAATTTGCGTGTTTTCAGCAGACAGAAAGCATTGTAATATCTTATGGGATTCTGGTTTCAGCGGTAGTGTAACTTATTCACGTAAAATAGACAACGCAACCAAGTTAAATTGCTTCCGGGTGAGTTGCGTACGACTTGAAAACAAAAGCACAAAGCATTTTCATATGAATCGGTGTCAAGAAGTTTATAAGTAAACTTGTAAACAATTGCTATATACAAAAAAAGAAAAGTTTATCATACAAAATGAATCAGGAAGTGTACGATATATTACATCCATATAAGAATAAAAACTTGAACGCTGTAAACATTTGTGGGTAAAGAAAACTTTTTAGTTAACAAATCGACAAGAATTTGACAAACTAACACCTTGCACTAAAACTTCATTAACGTAACATTTTTCTTAAAGGAATTTGCATAAAATCTTTACTCATTTGGGCTGAAAAAAGCTTAATAAATAAGTACCTGAAGTTTATTGCAATGATTACAAAAGTTATTATAACAATTATGACGCCTATAATAATTATTAAGCTACTATTAAAATGACTGTAAGTAAACTTACTGACTTAGTAACCTTACGTAGATTGGTAAACAGCCTTAAATCACTTATGAACACGTGTTCATAAGGCTATCTTGTTACGACGGTATCATTGATCGTTGTACGGTACAGTGGAAAACAAAGTACAAGTCACCAATAAAGTCACTAATAACCAGCCTTAATTATCACAATTAAACAGTTTGTAATCAACAAGACAGACTCTTACAACAAATCGAATAAAAATTGTTCACACGCAATAAAAATGTCAAATAGTAGAGTCTCGCATATTTATAAAACACGTAACACTTCGCTACAATACTTTGAACCGCACTGGAATAAATCGCCACTTAAACTAAACTAAGCGTCCTGAATGCTTGTATTTATACCCCGCCGAGATTCCAGAATAATACAAACCACGCGTCAACGCTACTAGAAAACACTAGATCGTAATTGATTTCGGCGTTGAACACAGTGCACGCGAACCGGTATTGTCTGGAATAGTCTCATTGCGAACGCCTGACAAGTGTCACGTAACCATCTCAAAGTAGCAGCGATATGTACGCACACACACATTACAACCGGGTTCCTCTGGAATAGCCGAGAAACACGTACAATATTCTGTAATATCGTAACAATATCATTACAAATGCTGTTATTTATAAAAATAATTTGAATTTTTAAATATAAAAATAAATAATAATTTGTTATTACATGAAAAATTACATAAGTATTAATGTTTTATGTATTACATAGGTATTAATTCTCTACTCTTCATTTTACGTAAAACAGTTTGGTAAATAAAGTTTAGTCTAAAGTGTAAATACATGTTATTCACTTAAAAAAAAAAAAGCTTTTGGAAGTTCAAAAAACGTATAAGGGTCTTCCGCCAAAGAGATAAAGGAGGAACACTTTGTTGTAACTGTTAAAGGTGATTACTGTTTATTTTTTCATCCAGTTTGAAAGTCAGTTAATTGATAGTGAAATAAAAAACTTTACAAATAAAACTAATTAACAGTTCTTAATGCACGATTTGTAAACGAAGTACACGATTTCTGTGCAACAACAGATTTTTAAAATATTCCAATCATCATTCATCGAATAAAACACTGAAAGGTAAGTAAGCATATATATGACGTAACGTTGAGCCATAATAACCGCATAATATTAGTACAATCATTAAGTGAAATATAATTTAAATAGTAGGCCTACCATCTGCAGAACAAACTTAAACGTATTGCAATACTCGCTGTTGAAACACTCGAAGCAAACATCTGGCGATACTATTTTGTTATCAGATTATATAGGAAAACGGTTTACTAGAAAACATACAATGACTTGTTGGAAATTGTTTTCCAGGCAAACGTAGCTGCGCGCTGTATTTCAATATTCTCCTCAGCTTTTCTGCTTTTTGTGAGTGTATTTAATCAGTTTGTCAGAATAACCAGCCAGTGAGGCGTTGAACATAAAACTTATTTGTTGGAATTACTCCTTGCCGTGCCACAGCCTTACATCATGGTAAAGAGTAGGCCTAACTGTAACAACATTGACATTGACGCCGGCAGAGAAAGCCTCAGCCAATAACAATTATTTGTTTTGAAGTGTACGATGTAATCTATAAATTCAGCAACGCTTATGGACGGAAATTATGTACAAAATTCAAGTGTAACCCGTCCGACCGTGAGTAAACAATAGTAGAAACTACAAAGAACAGTGCAGACAGGTCCTATATTTTAAGCAGTGTCAAAATTCACTTAAAATTACTACTGTAATGTAAGCTACCATAATCACAATGCCTAAATATTTTACACACAATAATCGTGTAAATATAAGAATAAATTTAACAGTTACCATTAAAATAAGGCTTAATTAGAACACAATGAATGAAGTAATTTTCGGTTTTCTTGTAAACTAACACAACCTGGATAACAAACATTTTCTGTTCAAAGCTCTTTTACAGTCTGTGTTTCTTCTGCGCGTTGAGACAAAAAGCAAGTAATAACAAAAGCCGACACAGAATAATGAGGCACAGCACAGGCATTCCTTTCGTTGTATAAAGCAAGCGTTTCTCCATTCGTTATTTACATTCTGTGAACTTGGATCTGTGTCACTGGAGCAACTTTTTAATTTACAAAATATTTTCAGAGTAGGCCTACACTGACATTGCTCTTACTAGAGTTGTTAGATATTAATTTAATTTATAGTGACGAATCTACGTAATTTTGTATATTATTATTGCCCAACGTTTTAAAGTAAATGAGAGGGAAATTGTATACAAATATTTCTCTACAAACAAAACCGTACATTCCTAGTATGCACCGTGAACTGCAGAATTTTTTCATAATTTTGAACAAATACATTTTTTATTACATAAATTACCAAAGGTTGCACTCTTAAGGATCAAGTACGAAATGAATATATCTTCTGACCTGTGCCAGAAGAATAAGGGAAGGACAAATAAAATGGAGGCAACATATCGATAGAATGGAAGATATCAGACTATCTAAACAAGTAATAAGATACTGACCTCAAGGAAGACGAGATATAGGTAGACCAAGAAAGTAATTGATTCAGCGAAGGCGTAACAGGCTGTAAACATATACCTTGACGTGGAAAAGAAGAAGAAGAATATTTAATAAATTTCGATGTTAAATAACTTTTTGGTGAGGGAAAACTTACATAATCCTGAATACTCTACTACAAGTCTAACACTCCACAAGTCTGACATCCTTCTTGACTTCACAAATTTTTTAAATTTTTATCTCATTCCTGGGCTCTGGAGTCCAAAATATACAAATTTTTAAAACAGCACTATGTTCAGAACTTATTTAAAATTCCCTTAATTAGATACCCTTCATGACGTTTTGCAATTTTATCAAATATTTGACCCACTTTTTGAATCCTGACATTCATAAACTTCTAAATGTTATAAAGTAAACACAACATTCAAATTGTGGTTACAATTCCTTTTAATGTGATACCCCACATGACTTTTCCATTTTTTTCACAAATTCGTCCCCCTCACATTTTTAACAGAATCAATAACAATAATTGTAAAGACTATTGTGACAACTGGCTTGATGTTTTGTTTTCACGTACCAATTGATTTTGTAGGTCTCAGATTATCACCAATTAATGAGGAAACAATTCGGTCTCATCACTTTTGTACTAACATCGCAATCAGTTCAAATTGACTATAATGGTAACTGTAATAATAAAGAAAGGTGTGCCTTAAACATCACTTACCACTACTTTTACTAATCCAATTTCTGTTTTGTTCTATATAAATACTTACAGTTCTATGTCGTCCATCAAGACATACTGATAATATATTTATAGTCTGCTGTACGTTCCTATGCTCAACATTTACTAACGTAGTCTGAACAATGCCCTTTCTCAACTGAACAAAGATATAGACTGTCAGTTGTAACTTACTGTAATTGTTACATTATATAAAACAAGAGAATAGCTTAAAGTTACATTAGATTTAGATGTACGAGGGTAGGGTGAAAACTTTCACACCGGACACATAGGTAACGCTACTGTGCTCATGACTTTGACCGCGCTGATGAGATCATCCTTTGAAGGTCTAGTTTTGATTATTTCAAGTCAATCAGTTGTATATTGAATGTAATTTTATATGCTGACGACCTCTCACTAATTGGGAAAATAGAGGGAGAATTGTAAAAGAGATTATAAAAACTGCAGAAAATTAGCGAAGGATACAATTTAAAAATTTCAATTCCTAAAACAAAAATAATGGCATTCGCAGGAAAAGAGCCAATAAGAGCCAAAAATCATCTTAAACGATAAAACACTGGATCAAATAAAACATTTTAAATACCTAGGTTGTGATATTTCCTTTGATTACAGTAAAGATATTGACCAAAAAGTTAGTACTTTTAACCGTATTTGCGGAACTATCAGTCGATGCCTGAAAATAAAACCAGGAAAGAGACAATGTTGAAATTTTATACAATGGCTTTTCCCACACTTATATATGGCAGCGAAACATGGTTAACGACAAAGGCAAAAGAAAATCGAATTCAGGCACAGGAAATGAGATTCTTAAGACGAGTTAAGGGCTGTAGTCGAGTAGACAGAATAAGAAATGAAACGATTAGATAAGAACTTCAGGTATTCAACTTAAATGAAAAGATAAAATTTAATAGAAACAAGTGGCAAGAACATATAGAAAGAAATCAACAATACAGGATTCCAGTAAAAGCTAGAAAATACTAAGCCAGAGAAAGAAGAAATTTAGGTAGACCAAGGAAAAATTGTGAACCGTAACAGGCAGAATGCCTAAATCATGAAGTGAATAAGAAGATGAGTTGTTTATTGTTAGTAGCACAGTCCACCTCTGTAAGCGCCTCGAGCATCATTGGATTGCTGTGATTAAATTTTGTTTTCACAAATTTCACTGGAAACTGTATAAAAAAAGCTGTATTCAAAGTTGAGTGACTCTTATCCATCAAATAGAACGGTTGAGCGCTGGATTGCTGTATTTAAATGTGTCGGACAAGCACAACTGACGACCCACGTGTTTGACTTCCAGTTGTAGTGAATGTGCCAGCAAAAATTTAAAAATATTCATAAAATCGTTTTGGCAGCTCGTAGAATGATAGTGAATGAGATAGCTGAGGCTGCTGATATATCAACGGAACCTGTGCGCAATACCTTACAGGAACGTGTGTGTATGACAAAGCTGTGCGCTAGATGGTTACCGCGTTTGCTAACAATTGACCAAAAACATTATCGAAAGGATGTTTCAGTCAATTGTTGCGACGGCTAAAAATCATATGATTGAAGTTCTAATTGTTTCCTCTGCCACCATACTCGCCCTGTTTAGCCCCCGAGTGACTTCTACCCCTTTTCAACCTTGAAAATGACTCGCTGAGAAAACATTTACTGACGAGGATAAAGTCAGCGATGCTATAAATACCTGTTTTGAGGACTTCAACAAATCGACTTATCATTATGGCGTAACCGCTTTAGAACATCGTTGGAAAAATTGGATCGAGGTAAGTAGAGAGTATGTTGAGAAATAAATGAAAATTAATCCAGAAAAGTGTAGTTTTCCTATTCAGACTCGGTACTTTTCACCCTACCCTCGTATCGCTAAAGAGTATGCAACAAAATAAAGTAAACTACCAATATTCTACACATTTACGAGTTCGTAATTTATTCGTAAATTAACGGAAAAAAGTTTATTGATGCAGACAATTGTACATTATAAAACATGTGACATATGAAAAATTGAATTTGAGAACAAAACCTGTATATTGCGTCAGTATATTTTACGTATTAAACCGCCTGGATGTTGGCTTGCGTGGGCAACTTACACACACGCAACGAATGCCGACGACTTTGTGTCTGTGTTTCCACGTAAAATGATACTTCGCTACCACAATACAGGGTGAAGAGAGGATTATGGAAATTCAGTGCAGAAATAAAGCCACAGAGAGGAGAAGTAGGGTGCCTCACAGCTTGTATGACCTGTTTGAAAAGTATCCCAGATGAGACATAATTTTCAGCTCTATATATTCGTGTAATACAGAATTTTTTTAGCCAATACTTAGTCATACGTATAAGTAAGATTTTTCTTTTGAATATCATCTGTTTACAAAACGCAGTTTTTTTGTAATTTGATACAGTTAGCACAAAACAATTAATAACACTTGCAATTGAATATCTTATTTATACATAAATTAAATTGGAAAACTTTAAATCATCATGAGTTTTAAACCAATATAAAAGTATTCCCTGGAGCATTTTTCTTAGAACGAATAATAAACTGTTGAAATATTATGAGATGTAGACAAACATTAGTTGTGCGGTGCGTCTTGTGCTGTGGTGAGTGTGTGTTGTCCGGATCACAGAGCCATCAACATTAGTTTCTTCCGGTACAGCGCGGTCATTTCTTCGCAACACAAGGAGCAGATCTCGGTCCCCTCCACGGCAGCCGCTGATTGCCAAGGGTGCAGTTCCGTGGCTGCCATGAGAATTCGTTCTCAGGATCTAAGATCCACTCTAGCGTAGAAAATATGACGTCTACGTATGGCGTGTGCCGGTACGATGAGCTACCAGGACCAGGCGGATGGCACTCGTAATTAGGCATTTGCATACCCCTTGGTTTCACGTGCGTATGAAGACAGCAAAATATACTGAGAAAATTGGATACGTAAATTCTAAGTCAAATAATTTTTATCCGAACACAAATTTTGTTGGTCATAATTTAGGTGAAGACATGGACGAAAAGAAGGGTGACCCCCTTCTCCTGCATCCCAAAACATGGGTATTTTGGCTAAGGTATGGTAACCCTGACAGTTGAGTCTCTGGTCCTCCTGGTAGGGGGTTGTGCAACAGGCCAGTAACTTATTCATGTAAAACTTTGAAATACTTGTAGCATCCAAAGCAACATCGGAGTAAGGACTGGAAACTGTGGCAGTAGGACCCCCCCCCCCCAACTAGGAATAAGAATATGAATAGACCAAAATCATGGTTTTTAAAGGTAAATATCCAGTGAGGACTGAGATAGTTATGAACAACAACACTTTAGAACAAATGAGCCGTTTCAAATATCTCGACTGTGCAGTAAGCTATGAATCTGAATACGATATAAGAGAGAAGATAAATAGAGTTAGGCATATTTGTAGTATTCTTAAGACACAGCATAAGAATTGACAATTGCATTACCCACGTGATTTATGCAAGTGAGGCGTGGGTCACAACAAAAAATTAAAGCGGAATGTTTCAGAGTGCTAAAATGGGAAAAGCAAATAAAAAGATTATAATACTCAAACATAACAATAATTACAGTTCACGATTACAGAAGTATAAGTGTTACGTTCAGAAGAAAACAAAAGCAGTATGACTACGTATTGTAATAATTATACGTACAAATGGTTCAAATATTTGCGCGAGCACTCTTATCACATAAACATTTTAAATAGCCCTAATGACTACATAGAAAGCATCTTCTTCTTCTTCTTCTGATAGTTCCTATCCTTGGATTTCGTTGTCCATGACGTGTCCGTTACATAACTAAATATAACTATTTCACTACCGACTCGGAACACAAAGTTTTTTATGGATAAAAACGTAAAAGGTCTTTCGAAAGTCGATGGCACAACAACAAGACGGACAGTTTTGTCGGACCGACACCAACGGCAGCCTCTGAAGAAGTGATACGTAAATTCTAATTCAAAATATTGTTATCCGAACACAAATTTTATTGACTGCTCTGTCCATATCATAAATTAGGTGTAAGACATAGGCAAAAAGAAGGGTGAGTGCGAATCTCCTGCACCCCAAAACAGGAGCGTTTTGGCTAAGGTATGGTAACCCTGACAGAAGTGTCTGTGGTCCTCCTGATAGGGGGTTGTGCAACAGGCCAGTAACCTATTCATGTAAAACTTTGAAATAATGTACTTGTAGCATCTAAAGCAGCATCGGAGTAAGGACTAGAAACTGTGGCAGTAGGGCCCTAGCTAAGAATAAGAATATGAATAGACGAAAACCATGGTCTTTAAAGGTAAACATCCAATGAGGACTAAGATAGTTTTAAACAACAGGTTTTTAAAAGCGAAAACCGGTTTAGGCTATAAGGTAAAACTTTTACGTTTTTACCCATTAAAACTTTGAGTTCCGAGTCGGTAGTGAAATTTATTTATTTAGTTCCTATCCATTTGGGATGTTGAATATCATACAGACAATTTTGTTTCTTTACTGTTATATTAATAAGTCAGTTATATTCATGGCAAACCAGGTCCTTAAATTTCTCAGCCATGAGTTTCTCACTCGCCCAAATTCTGTTTTTTTCAAGTACTTTTCCCTGTAGCATGGACTGCAATCAGTAAAATCTCTGTTCATTTCTCATGAGATGTCCCAGATACTGAAGCTTTCTTATCTTCACTGTGTTAATAACTTCCCTATCTTTCTTCATCTTTCTACGAACTTCAACATTAGTTATATGTGCTGTCCATGAAATGAACAGTATTCTACGGTAAAGCCACATTTTGAAAGATTCAAATTTTTAGTTGTGGCTTCAGTCAAAATACAAGATTCTACATCGCAGAAGAGGGCCAAGAATACGTAGCAGCGTAGAAGTCTCGTCTTTTTGTTCATTGTTAAATCGTGACATTTGAATAAACTGCTCATTCTAGTGTAGACCTACATGCTCTTGCCTTTTCAATTCTGCTCTTTATTTCTTGAGAGTGGTTCCATTGTTCATTGACTATGGTACCAAGACATATAAATTTGCTTACATGTTCAACTGGCCTTTGGTTTATATTAAGGGTGCAGTTTGTGAACTTGTTCTTTGATACAATCATTAACATTGGTTTATTAATCATACTTGGTTTTATTAACATTGATGCCTAGACCATATCTACGGCTGCTTTCTCTCATTCTATTCATGTAAATGATCGCAGGAAAATTGTGCTATTTTGCAGCACGGGTGCATGTTTGATACCAATCTTAGAAGGTCTGCATATTTAAACCACAAATTATTAACGGGTCACAAAGAATAAAAACACGAAATTTAACTACAAAGATAAATTTTAAGACAATTGTACTTACATTATGATGTAAATTGAGGCGGACATCTAAAAACTGAAATGTAAAAATATAAGGTAAATAATAAGTGAGAAATAGACAAAGAATAATGGCCTATATTGACAGTGAAAAGAGTAGAAAGAAAGTCTGAGACGATATATCAACTTAATACTGTTAAGACATTACAGAACAATCTACGTGTTTATCGACCGATCCAGTGGAATCCGGCTATAATGTCGTGGCCTACGTGATTCGCGACACATAATTTAATGCGTAGTATTGAATATTCTAGTATTTCAGCGGGGTATTAATACAAGTACTCAACGCAGTTCAGTTTCAGTTGTGAATTATTGTCGGTGGTTGCTCTGTGCGTTCAAGTGGTTATTAGTGCGGTTCGTAATATTGTGGCAAAGTGTTACGTGTTTTATAATTGTGCGGTACGATTGTAACACAGTTGTGTTTTATATCAGTTGACATTCTTTTTATTGCGTGTGAACAATTTTTATTTGAATTCTTGTAAGTGACTGTCTTCTTAATTACAAACTGTTTAATTGTGGTAATTAAAGCTGGTGACTTAATTGGTTTCTTGTATTTTGTTTTCCACTGTACCATGCAACGATCAGTAGACCGTCGTAACAATATGATTCTAGAGCATGCGTATATAAATATATTTAACTTACAATATATTTAATCTAAACTACGCTCGGAAAGAAAAACACATAACCTAAGATGTTGCAGTTTATTGCAGTTTTCTGACACTGTTAAAAAATGACACTCATACTATATATTTACTATATAGTAAATAGGCTAAACTGATTATCTATATAATTATCAGAAAAAATAGATTTTGACAAATTTTACGAATTTGAAATACATTTATCTAAAGTTATCAGAAACCTTTTTGTTAATTTTTCAGGACATAACACCAACTTACGTGTACACGAACGTCGAACAAAGACACTTGGGACTGGCACTGCAGAAAAAGCAAATTAACGCGTGCTAAGATTTCACGCCAAGTCAATTTTGTGATGTTGCACAGGAAGAGTGGGATACTATTTTTATAAGTTATAACACTGAGCTAAAAGAAAAACATATTAAAGTTTTTACATGTAATTTTTCTTAATAATTATTGTCAAATATTTGAAATTTACTCTTATTGACACCAAATATTGTATCAACCTAAATCGTAAGAGTGACTTTACTTAGTGTTATGGTTACAACGCAGTATTATAGCTGTTGTCGATAAACCGTACTTCGTGAAGCATATCGACGTAGTCTGTTGCAAAAAAATAAGCCTAAATAATTAAAACGTTAGTCCTTAATACATTATGTAGGCCTAAGTAGAAATAGGAAGAGATGGTTTCTTACAATTAATGGCCGTGTCTAACGTCATCACAGTGTGGCTATATATATTATCCGTTCATAACGTTATCCTACGTCATTCGATCCCTAGTCTCCATTGGTCTCGATCTAACCAAGATTCTTCTTCCAATTCCCGGTCCAACTCAACGCCTACGAGGTTGTGGTCTTCCTCTTCGCCTACGACCATCTCAAGATTTGCTTGGGGAGTCGATTATCCGGCATTCTTTGCACATGCCCAAACCATCTTAGCTGTTCTGTTTTTACGTCGTCGACAACGACGACGTTTCTTATTTTTTCCAGTTTTGACCTCCCTGCCGCTCTTCGCCAATAATCCATTTCAGTAGCTTCCAACAACTTTTCTGTTCTTTGTATTATTGGCCATATTTCACACCCGTATGACGTATAATTGGTTTTACGATTGTATTGTGTATACTATGTATATTTTGTTTTGATATTTGTTGGTCCCACAATATGTTGTTCAGCAATGCTATTGATTTTCTTCCCAGGTTATTTCTTAACTGTTAGGTCTAAGCCCCCCCCCTACCCACTAGGAACTTTCACAGTATCTGCAGTATCTGTACTCGTGGGCTGTTTTTCTGTCACAGTTAGTCATAGATGAAGTTATAACTTACATATTTTATGCAGGTATAAATAAACACATAGAGTACCTCTAAAATACCTTACACGTTATTCTCAAAAGTGAAACTGTCTAATCCCCCTTATTCCAGTTCAATGAGTGATAATCGAATCACTTTATTAACGTCCAATATTTTAAATAGCCTATATTAATTTATTGGCTACACTGGCTAACACGATAACACAGACAACCTACAGTGTTTACAACAAAGGCTCAGTATTTACTCTACGCGCCTCTGTAGAGTGTACACTCAATGTCAAACAGAGGCTCACATCGATATTCTCTGCCGACACGGTAAATTTGTATAGGATAAACGTTCCTTTACCTGACGTAATTAACAAGCTTTACTTTGGATATCAACGTGAACAACCGTGATATCCAGTATCTAGATATTTATAAATATCATTTTATTTTATTACAAAAAGAAAATAATTATTATTCCCATTCCATTATTAGTAAGAATTCAAGTTTCTTTTACAAAATATTACAGTCAAGTGTGTTTTTGGCTGATTAGGTGTGTGTGGTTTTATAAAGAAGTTTTTTTCGTATTCATTACATTTTCGTAATTTCATTTCACTTACAATGATGATATTTATACGGCAATACATGCCACTTTTTTTTTGTATCGGCCATCTAAGGACCAATTTCAATTCTTTACTCTTTGTTCTTTCCTTTTTTCCAATATTCCTTCATCTTCTCACTGTGTCTCTTCTTCCTATCTTCAGTCCAATTTGAACCTGCGTTTTTTTATCTCTTACCCTGGACTCTCTCCATTTTTTACACTTTTGCCCGAAAAACTTCAATTGCTTCTTCTGCATGTATATTATTTTTTTCTAAATCCTTTTGGACTTCTTAAATTTAAGTTTACAGGGATTCCAAGGTTGCTCCGACTCTAACCTTTGATTGCAGTTGTTGGGACTCCCCAGAACACTTGGTCCCAATGCGTGCCATGATGCCATGGTGGATTTCTCTTTTACGTTACCACCTGGGGTAGTGCCTTTATTTAGCGGACCTGCCATACTGCAATTGAAATTGTATAGTGTGCAAAAGTAGGAATTAAATTCCGAAGTAAGATCGGATTGTTAGTCGGAAATGATTGTTTTTCGTGGTTTACTCCACTAGGTTCTTCCGCTGTCTCTGCCGTTGGGAACCGAGGTGCCTCATCCGCCTTTGAGACCGCTGACCGGGTTTCACCTGTAACCCTAGGCAGGGGGCCCTTACTGGGTGCTATCATCTGGAGCCAGATGAACCCAGGTTTTTGAAGAGGTCTGCTCCTCTAAGACTCTTCCGCACGTCCTGCTGTTGGATCATTGAGATCTCTTCCACCATTCCGTCCGTTGATCTTCACAGAGGTCCGTTAGCATCTGTAGCTACAATGTGGCTACAGAAGGTCACAGGGGCCACGACGGGGACGTGGAATTGACTTACCCCCATATGTCACTTTTTATTTTTTTACGTCCACGTTTTCATCTTTATACCTTTAGTTCCAAGTATTCATGTTTTTAAAAAGGTTTATAAGTTCAGGTCTTGTTTATTAATGGTTACTGGCGTATTTCTCCTATTTACCAATATCCGTTACATTTCGACTTCTGAATTAGTTACTTACACGTTATGTTTTTAAAGGTAATTTAAGCTTATTGCAGAGTAAAAAATTTTGATTTTTTAAAATAATAAACATAATATGTTTTAAATTCAAAAATTACTAATCTGTAAGGCCGTGGTCGGTTGCTATTAAACGTCATTACGTCGGCAACGTTGCGATTCCCCGTCGGGCCGCTAAGGAGCGACAGAGCGTAAAAACACAATAGCGGCAGATGTACGCCGAACACTACACGATACTTGTATCAGGTAAAAGCAACAAGCCAGCCAGGCAACAAAGCTTACCTTTTTATTCTCGCCGACCAGATATCAGACAATCACCGATCCTTGACCTGGATGCGTCCCAATAGGCTCGCTCGGTACACCATGCCAAACAGAATTTAAAGCCACGCTGTCATCCCGCTGATTCATTAATCGGCCGGATTGCCTATATATCTCCACGGACTCTCTGTGCATGCAAGGATAGTAGCTGCGGACAGACGACAGGACCCTGGTCTCTTCGAACAACACTCGATGAACAGCGTTGTAGAGCGCATGCTCGGTAACTGCAGACTTCTCCGGCTGTGCAAAGCAGTATAATGTGTTTTAGGACAAAAAGTTAGATTTTGTACTCAGCCTTTTATGAAAAAACGTTTCATGAAACTATTTAAAACGAAATTTTTAAAATGAATTTAATGATAAGAATGTTAAGCAAGATAGGAAACTGTTAGATACTAGTACTTCAATATTGTGTGTGTGATGTTTGCTCTGTCGCTACCTTCCCCTTCCCAGCCACAGACTTCAATCGTTTCTATTTTTTACTTCCATGTTCCATCAGGAAGTTGAAGTATGGTGATGGCGAAAAAATTATGTTCGAGATAAGGGCTGATTCTGATTGTACTACCCTCAAAACATGAAGAAACGTCATTTTCCGTGTCTCTGTCAGTGTGTCTATGTATCCGTGTGTGTGTCTGTGTAGAATTTTTATATGGCGAACGATAATTGCTACAAATTCAAACAGAATCAAATAATAATTTTTTCCACATGTGCCTGAGTTGTAGAGCACTAAAGGCCTATTGATTTTGGTGAAGTTCGTTTAAGCCGAAGGGGTAGTTTACCTGCAACGTTTTATGTTTTAACACGAGTAAAGTACTTTGATAAATAAAGTATTCTGAAAAGAAGGTCATAATAATCCACTGTAGAACTGTAGATGAAATATCTATCAATGAAAAGGGTAGATTAAGGGGGAAGAGGTAATTTTTACTTCCATGTTCCTTAAGGAAATGGAAGTATGGTGTTGGCAAAAAAAAATCGTGTTCGAGATTATTGCAGATTCTGATTGTACTGCTCTCAAAACATGAAAAAAGTCGCTTTTCGAAAAGTGACTGTGTGTGTGTGTGTGTGTGTGTAGATTTTTTTCTATGTCAAACGATAACAGCCGCAAATTCAAACAGAATCAAATAATTTTTGCATACAGCACTGATTTGTAGAGTACTCAAGACCTATTGTTTTTGGTGAAGATCAGTTAAGGGAAAAGGGTAGTTTACCTGTAACGTTTTTTTTAATCAAGGGTAATTTGTTTTATGGCAAACAATAACAGCCGCAAATTCAAACACAATCAAATAATATTTTGCATACAGACCAGAATTGTAGAGTTCTCAAGACTCATTGATTTTGGTAAAGATCGGTTAAGGGGAAGGGGTAGTTTACCAGCAACATTTTATGTTTTAAAAAGGGTATTTTCTATGGCAAACGATAACAGCCCCAAATTCAAACATAATCAAATAATTTTTTGCATACTGCCCTGAATTATAGAGTTCTCAAGACTTATTGTTTTTGGTGAAGATCGGTTAAGGGGAAGGGGTAGTTTACCGGCAATGTTTTATGATTGAAAAGGGTATTTTTTATGGCAAACGATAAGAGCCGCAAATTCAAACAGAATCAAATAAGTTTTCACATACAGCCCTAATTTGTAGGGTACTCAAGACTTATTGTTTTTGGTGAAGATCGGTTAAGGGAAAAGGGTAGTTTACCGGTAACGTTTTTTTTAATCAAGGTTAATTTGTTTTATGGCAAACAAAAACAGCCGCAAATTCAAACACAATCAAATAATATTTTGCATACAGCCCAGAATTGTAGAGTTCTCAAGACCCATTGATTTTGGTAAAGATCAGTTAAAGGAAAGGGGTAGTTTACCAGCTACATTTTTTGTTTTAACAAGGGTATTTTATATGGCAAACGATAACAGTCGCAAATTCAAACAGAATCAAATGATTATTTGCATATAGGCCTGAATTGTAGAGTTCTCAAGACCTTTTGTTTTTGGTGAAGATCGGTTATGGGAAAGGGGTAGTTTACCGGCAACGTTTTATGTTTTAACAAGGGTATTGTCTATGGCAAACGGTAACAGCCGCAAATTCAAACAGAATCAAATAATTTTTTGCATACAGCCCTGATTTGTAGAGTACCCAAGATTTGCTGGTTTTGGTGAAGATCGGTTAAGGGAAAGGGGTAGTTTACCTGCTACGTTTTTTGTTTTAACAAGGGTATTTTATATGGTAAACGATAACAGCCGCAAATTCAAACAGAATCAAATAATGTTTTGCATACATCCCAGAATTACAGAGTTCTCAAGACGTGTTGGTTTTGGTGAAGATCGGTTAAGGGAATAGGGTAGTTTACCAGCAACATTTTATGTTTACATGGGTAATTTTTTCTATGACGAACGATAACTGCCGTAAATTAAAACAGAATCAACTACCCTTTTGCATACCTTTTTGAATTATACATAACTCAAGGTCTGTTGATTTTGTTGAAGATCGGTTAAGGCAATGGGGTAGTTTACCTGCAACGTTTTATATTTTAACTAGGGTATTTTCTATGGCAAACGATAAGAGCCGCAAATTCAAACAGAATCAAATAATTTTTTGGATACAGCAATTAACTGTAGAGTACTCAAGATCTATTGTTTTTGGTGAAGATCGGTTAAGGGAAAGGAGTAGTTCACCAGCAACGTTTTTTTATCAGGGGTAATTTTTTTCTATGGGAAACGATAACAGCCGCAAATTCAAACAGAATCAAATAATGCTTTGCATACAGCCCGGAATAGTAGAGTTCTCACGACTTGTTTGTTTTGGTGAAGATCGGTTAAGGGAAAGGGGTAGTTCACCAGAAACGTTTTTTTATCAAGAGTAATTTGTTTCTATGGCCAAACGATAACAGCCGCAAATTAAAACAGAATCAAATAATGTTTTGCAGACCTTTTTGAATTAAAGAGAACTCAAGGTCTGTTGATTTTTTGAAGATCGGTTAAGGGAAAGGGGTAGTTTACCAACAAAGTTTTATGTTTTAAAAAGGGTAATTTTTTTTATGACGAACGATAACTGCCGACAATTCAAAGAGAATCAAATAATTTTTTGCACACTTGCCTGTGTTGTAAAGAGCTCAAGGCCTACTGACTTTGGTGAAGATCGGTTAAGGGAAAGGGGTAGTTTACCTGCAACATTTTATGTTGTAACAAGAAAAATGTTTCCATGACGAACGATAACTGCCGCACATTCAAACAGAATCAAATATTTTTTTGCATGCATCCCTGCATTGTAGAGGACTGAAGGTCTATTTAATTTGGGTGAAGATCGGTTAAGAAATAGGGGTACTTTACCTGCAACGTTTTATGTTTTAACAAGAGAAAAGTACTTAATTTTGATAAATAAAGTATCCTGATAAGAAGCTCATAATAATCCACTGTAGAAAAGTAATTGAAATATCCATAAATGAAGAGGTTAGGTGAACGGGGTGGGGGTAATTTTCTATAAATGAAAATTATAGTTGAAGGGAGAGGGGAGAATTTTGTATATGTGTACTACGTTATCGGCAACAAAGAAGTAGTTCTTTGTTAAAATTCCTTCCCGGGCTGTTTAGCTTTAGTCCAATGTTTTCTGGAAAACCAGATTTTTCGGCAGTGCCATCGACTACCATCATCAGTGAAAATCGAGTGCGAAAACGTGAGGTGGTATACGTTAGTGACCACAGTACTGTAGTTAAGGCTGAAGCAATAAGTAGAAAGAAGTAGTTTCTATGGAAATATTTCATTTTGAATTTGAGTTTAATATAAATCTTAGAACATGGAAGTCGTGTATGGTTCTCCATACCGATATTCTATAAATGAAATTGATAGTTGATGGAGGAGAGGATACATTTTTTTATGTGTACTACGTTATCGGCAACAAATAAGTATATTATTGTTGAAATTCCTTCCCGGGCTGTTTAGCTTTAGTCCAATGTTTTCTGCAAAACCAGACGTTTTGGCAGTCCCATCAAATGCCATCATCAGTGAAAATCGAGTGCGCTAACGGTGTCATACGTTAGTGACCACAGTATTGTGATTAAGGCTCAACAATGAAGTGGATAGAAGTAGTTTATATGGAAATATTTCATTTTGAATATGATTTTAAATATAAATCTAAAAACATGGAAGTCACGTATTGTTCTCCATACCGATTTTCTACTTCCCGTTTCTGAGATCTCGCTGTCCGGTCCTCTCGTTCACTTCATCATACCAGGAACTTCACCTCTCCCCTTTTTCTCACCCAAAGAACACCAGTTAGTAAGCTTTTACGAGCTCTTCTGTTTCTTTTCCACACCGTGTCACTCTTTGCCCTGTAACATACCTTGGCAAGTATTTTTCTACTTTTATTATCCTTCTTACTTCAATATTTGTGACGCTGCCCACTCTTGCGCTCATGCTACGTGCACTTATGGTAAGTCTCAATTGAAGTCGAATTTTGTTTAAATTTACTAAATCGGAGAAATGTTGCTGGTTGTTCCAATAGGCTCAGTGTTACTCGTTCAATACCATACATACGGCAAAGACGCAAACGTCTTGGCCTACTTCCTAATTTGTTTTTTCTCTTTGCTGGCAGAAGTTCACAATTGCATTAAAAATTTGGCAGCGATTCTGCTGCGTCTAGCTATAGCCATTTAAACCTGCTTGTTTGAATTATGAAATTTAAATCTATGCACATATATATTACAACTCACATTATTAAAACAATGCAACAAACACATAAGCAATAATACAGAAAAGAGTAATGATAGACGTTTGAATACCATTGATGTGACCGCTGACCAAACAAATGGAAGTATAGAGCTACTTAAGAATTAATAGAACAACTTACAGTACACAATACCAAAAACCAAACTGTCACAGTTACTAAATATTTTTCCTTACCATCCATAATAACACTATAAGAAAAAAAATCACTAAAATACTTATAAGGACTAACAACAACACAAAATAACATACAGAAATGTCAATACAATAAATAAACTCTTCACGAATACCAGAGACAGGGATGAAATAGAAATAGAAATAAAAGCCATGAAATTCCAAAAATATTATGGATGCTCGGAACAGTATTTAAAAATAAGAGTGTATCAACACAAATACAGCTTCGATTAAATAAAAACTAATGAACATGATCCAACAGCCTTAACACAACATGCTCGCGTACATGGCGACACCTTCCAGTTCGACGAAGTAAAAATAAAACATGCGAAAACTAATCATTTCAGACGGCAGTTCCTTGAAATGATAAGTATCGAAAGAAAAGCAAAATTCCGTTAACAATGCAACCGACGTACAGGGCCTCAGTAAGTGTTATTCAAACCTTATACGTTCTCAGAAAACAAACATAAAATAGAAAGTCAACAACCCCATCAACCCCCTCCTCTACTGGTATCGTTAACACCTGACAATTGTGCGTCCGCTCGTTCTCCAGTCACGACATAGATTCACATACTGCCACTATGCAGTGAACAAAGTGAGAAAAAATATAATTAATATGTATCATGTTTTGTATCGTAGTGTAGTGTATAGTTTTATGTAATGCGTGTATCTGTGACTCAACAATATAGTATGTAAGTACTATTAGTTATTCTGTACAAAACAACGCCACTGTTAATACCATACAACTTAAATATATATAGGCCTATGTATTTTACTGCTGTAAAAATGGACAACAGTACATAAAAATAAAATAGTTATTTCAGAAAAATCATAGGGATAAATTTAGTAATATTTTGGATAGATAGTAAAATTATAAACAAAAAAATAATTAATTAATAATTGTAGACATAGAGATAATCTAAGGTATTGGAATTGTATGATACAGCACAGAGTGAAGAAAATATATGTTGTACTAATAATGACAATTAATATAATAAAATTAAATAAACATTAACATAAAACCAAATGGTAATAATATCATAATATAATACAGGCAAATTAGAATGATTAATGTAAAAAGTCAGAGAAATGTAAAAATAATAATTACTAACATTATATATATATTACTATAATACTTATAACTATTTTACCTCAAGATATATTTTTTCCTTTAGGAACATGTTTCGGGAGATCCTGTTCTCCCATCTTCAGCCTTCGCCATCTTGCTTCTGGTGCAGTATTTGTGTGTTGGCTTCTGGATGTTATTAAGGTGGTTTGTTGGTCTTTGGTCCTTCAATGTTGCATTATTGTGTGTGGTTGTGGTATCTGTTTTTGTATTTTGTGTATTTTCGATGTTGAGTGCTTTGAATATTGTGTCATGTTTTGTATTGATTTGTATTTGTTCTGGTATTAATTTGTTTTGTGTTTTATGTTTGTAAATCTGTACATTTTCCCAAATGTTCATTATGGTGCCTTTGTGTGGTATATGTTTTATTAGTGTTACATTGGTTATGTCTGGGAATTCATGTCCTGTGTTTATTGCATGTGTGGCTAAATTGGATTTATATATATTTGGTTTTTTGTATGCATTTAGGTGTTCAAAATAACGTTTTTTCAGCTGTTTTTTTGTTTGTCCTATATAACATTTATTGCAATCTTGGCATTCAATTTTGTATATACCGTTGGTTGTTGTATTATCTTTGTTGTGTGAGCTATTTAGATTTTGTAATTTATTTTTATTAGTTTTGTATGCTATTTTTATATTTGTGTTTTTAAATAGTTTTGTTAGTTTTGACATTTTATTATTTATATATGTGAATGTGGCCCATTTTTTGTTGTTGTTATTATTTATGTGTTGTTCAGTTTGATTAATTCTTAATTGTTCAGTTTTTATTTTGTATTTGATTTTATTTTCTATTTTGATCATAGTATTTTTATTGTATCCATTTGCATAACCAATTTGGTATATTATATTTCTTTCTTTGTCAGTTTCTTGTTTGTTTAGGGGTATTTTGTACATTCTGTTAAATAACGAATAAAATGCTGCCATTTTATGTTGTGGTGGGTGGTCAGAATGGTTAGGTATAATGATGTTAGTGGAAGTTGGTTTTCTATATATTGCATATTGTATGTGTTTGTTGTATCTTGTGATGGTTATGTCTAAATAGTTGATTTTGTTATGTTTTTCTTTTTCTTCTGTGAATTGTATTTTGGGATGTATGTTATTGATTTGTTTCAGTATGTTCTCTGCATTTGTGTTTTTGTTATTTGATACATATAGTCCATCATCTTCATATCTTATCCATATGCCATCTGGGTCATGTGTTTTTATGATATTTTGTATTTTGGTGTCTATATGTTGTAGGAATATTTCTGCTATTATGCTTGATAATGGTGATCCCATTGCTAAACCTTCTTTCTGTTGATAAATTTTGCTATTAAATTCAAAGTAATTTTGTTTTAGTATTAGTTGGAGACTATTTTTTATTTCGGTTATATATTGTTTGTTTTCATTTTGTTCTATAAGTTTGTTTATTATTATGTCAATTGTTTCTTCTACTGGGATATTAGTGTACATGTTTGTTATGTCATATGATGTGAAAAATGTATTTTCATTTATATTTATTATTTTTAGTTTGTCTATTAATTCGTATGTATTTTTTATGTTATGATGGTTATTTGTTAGATGGTTATTTTTTAGTTTTTGTGCTATTATTCTTGCTATTTTGTATGTAGGAGCTTTTTTTAAATTGATTAATGGACGTATTGGGTTGTTTAATTTGTGTATTTTTATTAGGCTGTTCATTTTAGGTGGTTCTGGATTATTGTTTATATATATGTCTATGTTTTTATTGTTGAAAATGTTTTTATTTGTTTTTATTAGTTTTATTGTTTGTTTAAGATAGTTTTCTGTTGGGTTTTTATCTAGTTGTACGCATTTATTATTGTTGATGAAGTCTTCGGTTTTTTTGATGTAGTCTGTTTTATCAATGATTACTGTTGCTTGACTTTTGTCTGCTTTAGTTATTATTAAATTATTGTTCTTTACTTTATTTTTAATTTCTTTTATTGTTTTTCTTTTGTTTGTCTTTGTTTTTCATTTCGCTAGTGATTATTTTTTTAATTATATGTGTTGCTTCTGTTCTTTTTTCTTCTTGTATATTGTCTTTTATTAGGTTAATGGCAAATTCTGTTTCTACTAATAAATTTTCTAGATTTTTATTGCATTTTGGGTTATGTTAGTTTTTGACATATTCTTTAAATATTCTGTTTCTTTTTTGTTAAATTCTGTATTGCTGAGGTTAATGGTTCGAGGGTAAAATGTGTGTTTATTTTTGCTTTTTTTGTTCTTGATTTTTGTTTTGTTGTTTTAATGTGTTAAGTTTTTTGTTGATTGTATAAGTCTTTTTGTTTTTCTCAAATCTTATTTTATTTTCTTTGTTATTGTATTTATTATTCCAAGTGATTGGATGTAATAAATTTGTTAGCTCTAAGTGTAGTTTGTATATGTCTAGTGTTATGCTATTTTTCTTGCTGTATAATTGATTCATTTCGTTTTGTATCCATAGCCTTTGTGCTTGTTTTATAGTTTTTTGTGCAGTCATATTTTTGTTGTTTGTGTTTATGTTGATGTATTTAGGTGTTAATTTATGTTTTTGGCATTGTCTATTGAAGTATATGTTTATGTTTGTGTTCATTAGTTGTTTTTTTCGTGTTTGAAATTTGTTTAACAATTTGGTAATGTGGTTATATGGAATTGTGGTTATGTTGTTTGTGTACATGTTAATGTATATTTATGTGAGAGATGATTTGTTTTCCGTTATTTGGTAGTTGATTTCACTTATTTGCTATTCACTTCACTATTTTTTTCTTCACTATACACTTTTGTTTTTGCTTTGTTTTATAACCTCACTTTTCGTTTTTTCACTGTAGGCTTATTTACCTTGTATGGTTATATTATTTCAATCACTTTCTGCTACAGTCCGTTTCTTGATGTATATAATACTATAATACTTATAACTATTTTACCTCAAGATATATTTTTTCCTTTAGGAACATGTTTCGGGAGATCCTGTTCTCCCATCTTCAGCCTTCGCCATCTTGCTTCTGGTGCAGTATTTGTGTGTTGGCTTCTGGATGTTATTAAGGTGGTTTGTTGGTCTTTGGTCCTTCACTGTTGCATTATTGTGTGTGGTTGTGGTATCTGTTTTTGTATTTTGTGTATTTTCGATGTTGAGTGCTTTGAATATTGTGTCATGTTTTGTATTGATTTGTATTTGTTCTGGTATTAATTTGTTTTGTGTTTTATGTTTGTAAATCTGTACATTTTCCCAAATGTTCATTATGGTGCCTTTGTGTGGTATATGTTTTATTAGTGTTACATTGGTTATGTCTGGGAATTCATGTCCTGTGTTTATTGCATGTGTGGCTAAATTGGATTTATATATATTTGGTTTTTTGTATGCATTTAGGTGTTCAAAATAACGTTTTTTCAGCTGTTTTTTTGTTTGTCCTATATAACATTTATTGCAATCTTGGCATTCAATTTTGTATATACCGTTGGTTGTTGTATTATCTTTGTTGTGTGAGCTATTTAGATTTTGTAATTTATTTTTATTAGTTTTGTATGCTATTTTTATATTTGTGTTTTTAAATAGTTTTGTTAGTTTTGACATTTTATTATTTATATATGTGAATGTGGCCCATTTTTTGTTGTTGTTATTATTTATGTGTTGTTCAGTTTGATTAATTCTTAATTGTTCAGTTTTTATTTTGTATTTGATTTTATTTTCTATTTTGATCATAGTATTTTTATTGTATCCATTTGCATAACCAATTTGGTATATTATATTTCTTTCTTTGTCAGTTTCTTGTTTGTTTAGGGGTATTTTGTACATTCTGTTAAATAACGAATAAAATGCTGCCATTTTATGTTGTGGTGGGTGGTCAGAATGGTTAGGTATAATGATGTTAGTGGAAGTTGGTTTTCTATATATTGCATATTGTATGTGTTTGTTGTATCTTGTGATGGTTATGTCTAAATAGTTGATTTTGTTATGTTTTCCTTTTTCTTCTGTGAATTGTATTTTTATGGTTATGCAAATGGATACAATAAAAATACTATGATCAAAATAGAAAATAAAATCAAATACAAAATAAAAACTGAACAATTAAGAATTAATCAACTGAACAACACATAAATAATAACAACAACAAAAAATGGGCCACATTCACATATATAAATAATAAAATGTCAAAACTAACAAAACTATTTAAAAACACAGATATAAAAATAGCATACAAAACTAATAAAAATAAATTACAAAATCTAAATAGCTCACACAACAAAGATAATACAACAACCAACGGTATATACAAAATTGAATGCCAAGATTGCAATAAATGTTATATAGGACAAACAAAAAAACAGCTGAAAAAACGTTATTTTGAACACCTAAATGCATACAAAAAACCAAATTTATATAAATATATATAAACATATATAAATCCAATTTAGCCACACATGAAATAAACACAGGACATGAATTCCCAGACATAACCAATGTAACACTAATAAAACATATACCACACAAAGGCACCATAATGAACATTTGGGAAAATTTACAGATTTACAAACATAAAACACAAAACAAATTAATACCAGAACAAATACAAATCAATACAAAACATGACACAATATTCAAAGCACTCAACATCGAAAATACACAAAATACAAAAACAGATACCACAACCACACACAATAATGCAACATTGAAGGACCAAAGACCAACAAACCACCTTAATAACATCCAGAAGCCAACACACAAATACTGCACCAGAAGCAAGATGGCGAAGGCTGAAGATGGGAGAACAGGATCTCCCGAAACATGTTCCTAAAGGAAAAAATATATCTTGAGGTAAAATAGTTATAAGTATTATAGTATTATATACATCAGGAAACGGACTGTAGCAGAAAGTGATTGAAATATATGTATATATATATATATATATATATATATATATGTTTAAGAGGAATATTATGAAAGTATGTGACAAATTTAATGATGTATCACTAAGGCCAATGTAAATTGTTATAATTAGATTTTTTTTAAATGTAAGAAAAACTTGTTTTTAGTCTGATTTTTATGTTAATAGAATACACATCTCAATGAGAGTTAAAGTAACTAAATTTTTAGAAATAATAAAAGAAGAAAACCTAATTTCATATTTAATCTCATACACATCAGAGAGAGAGATCTTGTAATATTAAAAGGAAGCCTAATTTCACAATTAATAGAATACACATCTCAGTAAGAGTTAAAGTAACACATTGAAAATTTATTAAGAACTGTAAAAATAAATTAAAAGGAAAATAATTCTTTTTGTAAAGAATCTTGGTACAATAGGCCATAGAAATCTAATCTATTCTAAATTTATAAAGAAATTTGTAAAATATTATAATTAAAAGAAGTTTAATAAGGAATGCTATTAAAGGTTTAATGTAAATTATTCACAGTACCATCATCAAAAGGAATCTACTACTGATCGATGTTGTAATCCCAAATTGGAGTAAAAATAAACTCGCTTGAAGTCTAGTCGTCCAATTCACACACACGAAGTGAAATTATTAACATAATTAAGATACGTAACACACGAAATTCTACGAAAACACAAATAATAATAACAAGAATTAATTAACACTTAAATACACAAAGAAGAGAATTAAAATAATATATTTTACTAGCAAACAGTGGAACGAATTGTATGACCAAGGTAATACTGTTCAGAGCGACATCTATGCTGGTGACAAATTGTAAGTGAACTACAAGAGTAGAAGAATTGAAACCGTTGCAGTTTGGAAGAGAGGGGATTCAAACGATTAACAATCACACTGTATATTATCTCAATATTATTTCTTAAAATTTTGTTGAGTATAGTTATTTGGCACTGACTAAAGAAAATAAATTAATTACTTCTAATATTAAATAACCTAAATAGAAATATTAGTTGTCTACCCTGAGACAGAGTCTTCATGATCACATGTTTAATACCAACAACACTTTAAATATTACACAAATACTAATATAATTAGACAACGCGTACTTATCGCCCAAATAAAGGGGTAATTACCATAGCAGACGGAAATAAACAGTACAATATACATATATAACTCAAAGTCTGAGGATTTATGTGTACTTAATACAAATCCATACCGTTACACCGATTGCCATCGAGACGCGTATAAAGATGTCAAAAACACCATGGAGACCAGAAATTACTATAGTAACAAGTAAATAAACAAATGATATTTAGCGGCATAGAAAACTGTACTTTTATCCGTCTTGCAGTTTTTAATGTTTTTAATATGCGATTGTATCGATACAGTTTGTATACCTAATTTTGTATAAAGATACGTCTATATATTGTAATAGGTATAAACGATTACGAAATTTATGTTTATACGTATTTCTGATGACGCAATGAAAAAGTAATGAATAATATATTTAAATACTACTAGGCCTACTACAGATGTCAAAACACCATGGAGACCAGAATTAATTACCATACTAACAAGTAAATAAAGAAAAACTATTTAGCGGCATCGGAATTGTACAGTTATCCATTCCTGCTGTAAATTTTCGATGTTTTATATAATATGTGATTGAATCGATATATTAAGATGTGGAAAAGAAAAAGTGTACTAATTGCAAATTTTTATGAAGAAAGTTGTGTTAGTGGTTATAATCACAAACAGAATTATCACTGTTGTACACCACTATAGAACAATTATTCCGATTAGCGCTTTCAAGCTTCTCAGCTCATCGTCAGATCGTAATAGTGGTGCGCAACAGTGATAATGTACTTGTAAATTGTCCAATTACTTACTGCAAAGCGAAAATACGCGTTGTTTTCATTTGTGAGGTTAGGTGACAACGGTCTTTGGTGTTTAGTTTACTTCTGAAATAAATAAAAGCCATGGTTGAGGAAAACATAACGTTTAATGTGTTATACAATGCTTCTAACACAGTAACACTTAAAATAAAGAATTTATCGTTTTTGACTTAACAGGTACTTTATAAATATCCCCAAAGGCTTAATAAGCGGGTACTTTTAAATCTCCAAAGGCTGTTGCATCAACATAATAATTTAGTACAAGTTAAAATAGTACAAGTGTTGAAAACAGTTTTGGAAAGAATTTGACTAATGAGTACAAAATTGTTATACGATATGACAGAACGCCATATACACATATACACAAAAAATTATATTAAAATACTTATTAAAAGTCAAATATTCGCGTGCGAAGCCGCGTGTAACAGCTATATGTTATAATTCTAACTCCATTACAATTTATATTACTTTCCATTTTATGTTTTAAGCATGAATATGAGATAAAATAAACTTCGAAATGTCGCATAAAACTGAATTTTTATTATACTCGATAACAACTTAAAACATTATATATGTGTGTGTGTTTGCTTGTGTGTGTGTGTGTGTGTGTGTGTGTGTGTGTGTGTGTGTGTGTGTGTGTGTGTGTGTGTGTGTGTGTGTGTGTGTGTGTGTGTGTGTGTGTGTGTGTGTGTGTGTGTGTGTGTGTGTGTGTGTGTGTGTGTGTGTGTGTGTGTGTGTGTGTGCAAAGGCTTTCACGGTGAATGTTGTAGCAGGGTTATTTGTACATCCGTGTATAAGATTTTCATATTTGCGACATTCTCAAGGCGTACTGATGTTCGTTTTGCTACGGAGCGGGTTTTATATCTTACTTCGCATGCAGTTTTTTACCGCGGAACGGTTCGAGCATGGTGGTGAGCGTGTTGTGTCCGTTTTCTGTGTGTTACTTTGAGAATTTGAGAACTGTCAGTTATTAATTTCCAAGTTGTCGTTAATTTAGTATATTAATTTCTGTCGTTGATGAATTCCTCCGCTTTCTGGAAAATCTCGATCCCCTCTCTGTGCTGTCTGACTTTCCTAAAGTTGTTCGTGCCAAAACACACCAAAGAAATAGACACAAATTTGACTTCAAAAATACAAAAGTCTTGGTAAGAAAAAATGTTAGCTCTTTCTTAGAGAAACCAACATTTACCACGTTTAAATAAAGGTAATTAACTGGTAACTAACCTGTAGTGTTGAAGAATACTGTGGATCAGTGACTAAATCGGTACTGTCACGTAAGCATGACTAATGCTGTAGGCTCTACTAACGTCATGTCGCATTGCAATACAACAAAAATACATACACATTTTTAAATATATTTTATAATTAAAGACGATTTAATTAATAATTTAATGTATTGGCTGTGCAGTAAGCTATGAATATGAATATGATATAGAAAAGAAGATAAATAAATTTAGGAATATTCGTGGTACGATTCATAGAAATCTTAGAAATAAAACAAGACACAGGACAAGGATTAAATTTTATAGGACAATTTCAATACCCATGTTGATTTATCCAAGTGATGGGTGGGTTATGACAAAAAAGGAAGCGGCAAGATTCAGAGTGTTGAAATGCAGTTTCTTCGAAATACTTTAAATTACACATTACAAAATATAATAAGGAATGAAGCTATCAAAGCAGAACTGGAAGTAAAGGACATAAATGAAGTTATTCCAATTTACAGAAGACAATAGTGTATTCATATGCAAAGGATGACAGACGTTTGATTGCCAAAAGCGGCACTGAACTGTAAAGCCATTGGTAGAAGAGACTTGAGTCGTCCGAGTATGAGATAGGTGCCGGAACAGGTTTATATAACTCAATCCTTGAGAGGATAAGAAGAAGAATAATTAAAGGGATTTAAAAATTCCAGGTATTTAAAAATATAAAATTGGTCTATTCAAAAATCCGTCTGTACAGTAATGTAAATGTATGAAAACGTACAGTCCATTTTATGCTAATAAATGTATTAATCCGTTCTCTCGTTTGTTCGTCTATAATTGTTTTAAGCCTATAATTATAACAGCAGTGACTAATAAATATAAATCACAACTGCATAAAATTGTTACATATTACAATAATTGTTACCAGTTGTTATAAAAGTTATTATATTATTAATAAGTGTATGTAATAATTGTGTGTGTGTGTGTGTGTGTGTGTGTGTGTGTGTGTGAGATGAGACTTCCGCGGAAAGAATAGATGTTGCTGGTCCGTTTGTATTCAGGAAGACTCGCGGCTAAAGCTCTTGGTTTACAAAATGGGACGAAAGCGGAAAACATCTGCAACAATTGTCCGCATCCGTTTCTGTCACGTACAGCCATGAATGTAAAGAAATGTCTCTGCCTTACGTACATTGTTTCTCTGCGTGCTCTGATCGCCATCAATAAAAATGAAACTTAGGAATACCAAAAGCGATTCATCGGACAGAAAACTGTTTTACTGTTAGCTGCACAGAAACTTTTTTGCGACAATAAAACTAACTTAAAGAGTATAACGATCACGTTAAACTCTATAAAGTAAATGTTTTTATAATTTCTTTAAATTCGTAGTGACCGTCAATCAACGAATTTTTCCATTGAAGGACTTGTGAGAATCGGTCAATAAATATAACACAAATTTTAAATTATTTGTGTCGACGTTTCGACAATGTTTATTGTCATCATCAGGACCTGTGTATGAATATATAAAGAAATGTCAAACACAAGAGAACAATTATTTGAGAGAACGTGTTTGTGTATGTGAGTGTGCGTGCGTGCGTATGTGTGTATCCTTGTATATGTGCAGGAGTTGAGACAGTTTGTTTTACATCATCAAATGTTTTCTTTAAATACAACGAGAAAATTGTAATATCACAGAACTTAATTCGTACAATATTACAATTTAAATTACTCATAATGCAATGGTATTTGTAATTAATTATAAAAGCAGTAATCAATTAAATAATAGAATTCCTACAGAAAACGTTTATACATATATCCGGTAAAAATATAGTATAGTAAAAAATATTATAGTTAAGTACAGATTATAGGGATGTTCAATTACATAATTGAACATCCCTATAATCTGTATTTAGCTATAATATTGTTACGACGGTCTACTTGGTCGTCGTAGGTACAGTGGAAAACAAAATACAAGACACCAATTAAGTCACCAATCACCAGCTTTAATTATCACAATTAAACAGTTTATAATTAATTCGTACAATATTTCCAGTCAGATTTGTCCACACCCAATAACAGTGCCTATTAATAGAGTCTCACACAATTATTAAAACAATACTACTTCACTTCGGCAAACACTCAATCCGCACTAGCAAAAATAGCTCACGTAACTGAACTGACAACCCGGCTGCTATGGCATTATATAGGCACCGCAGAGGTGCAGTACAGCTTTGCCTCCTTACTGCACGCCAGCGGCTTAACGCTTATCTCAAGTGTTCCTGGAACTCGCTAGAACCACCTACGTGAATGACGCAACACAAGCCACACTTGCCGGGGGAAGTGGAGAATGTTCTGGATTGTTCGGTACGCTTCTCGTAACAATATCTTTTACTATGCTAAAGATTTATATAGTATATTTGTTGTAAGTAGTGTGTTTAAACTTACGTGCATTTGGCTAAATTACATATATTAGTTATGCGTATTTTACTGACACATTAACCTGATTCGAGTCTTTTTACTGGTATTAAAGTGTCATTACTAGTTCATTGCATATGTACAAATGTATCTTCTTAAAAGACAATTACGTTTAGAATTAACAAAATTTTTTTTAATTTTATATTTTCTGTTATACTATTAGTGGAATTTACATATGCATTGGCAATAGCTATCAATCTAACAAATGTAATAAATAATCATAAAATCAAATGAGACTTAACTCTTCACGAATCAACGCTAAATCTAAAATGACTACGTATCTACATCTACGTACTTATTAAAGGGTCAAATATTCATGACAACACAATTTGTCTTAATTACTTCCTTATTGCTTATAAAAATAATAAATGTTTATAATTTTGAAAAAAAAGTCTTCTGTTGCTTTTTACTTCCATGTTCCATAAGGAAATGGATGTATGGTCATGCCGAAAAAAATCGTGTTCGAGATAACGGCAGATTCTGATTGTACTACCATGAAAAAAAGTCATTTTTCGAAAAGTGTCTGTGTGTAGAATTTTTTATGTGGCAAACGATAACAGCCGCAAATTCAAACAGAATCAAATAATGTTTTGCATACAGCCATGAATTGTAGAGTTCTCAAGGCCTGTTGTTTTTGGTGAAGATCAGTTAAGGGAAAGGAGTAGTTTACCTTCAACGTTTTACGTTTTAACAAGAGTAAAGTGCTTAATTTTGATAAATAAAGTATCATGAAAAGAAGGTCATAATAATCCACTGTAAAAATGTAGATGAAATATCTATAAATGAAAAGGATATTTGAAGGGGGAGGGGGTAACATTTTTATAAATTAAAATGGTAGTTGATAATGGAGGAGGTAAATTTTTATAAGTTTTATTTTATATGTGTACTACGTTATTGACAACAAAGAAGTAGTTTCTATGGAAACATTTCATTTAACTTTAACAAAATTCTATATTTTTCATTTTAATTTAAATAATGTATGAGAGAAAATATATCGTTCGTGGCAGGCAAGTATATCTTAATTATGTAATGTTTACGTTTCCATTTTATTATTATGATTACCGCAATAAAAAGGCAGGCAAGACACACACACATACACATACACACACATACACACACACACACACACACACACACACACACAATTCGTGTTATTTCTGGCTTCACTCATGTTTATTTTCTTACATTTGCACGCTTTTTAAATGGAAAAAGCCGAAACACACACCAACACAATGTGTCCAAGCCGAAAAAGTGTCAGCGTGGATAGCGATTTGCTTCCTGTGGATCGCTGGGCAGTGTAACTGCACTGTTTACAGAGGAACGGTTCATAGACAGACTTTTTGTCTTTAGGGAATGAACCCTCTGCAAGATGATCAGGGTCCATGAGTGACTTCGGAGCGCTTCGAAGGAGGGATGATTATCTGCGTAGTACGGTTTCTTTAAAAGAATAAAGTAAGCCTACCTAATTTTTATGAATAAAGTGACTGAAAATAACATTATATTAAACGACTACCCCATAGTAACAAAAATATTTATAAATAGTGAAATTAGTTTGAGGGTGGGCGATGTTTTTTTAGTAATTACAGAACCGAATTCAAGTAAATTATTTTAAACATATATCTTACAACATGTATGGTTCTCCATACCGACTTTTTTTTACGTGGAAACTAGGACACACGTTACCAAGAAACCAGAAGGAAATAAAATTATTGAAAATTTTACGCTCAGAGGTACATAGACGAGTTAGAGGAAGCGGGTTGCTTTGTGAAGCGTTCAAGATAAGGGAATACACTTGGGAAGTGTATTTATATCACAGGAAGTTTCCTTTCAAATCGCCTTTTCAACAATTCGGATCAATTTCTTTTCTTGTAGAAAATATTTTTCGTTTTTCAAGACGACTTAAATTTATGTGTTTATGAACAACGTTTTATGTCTATTTAAAAGAACAAGGAAATATTAAAAGTAAGAACCTCAAAACAATCTTAAATATCATTTGCACCAAACATGTGTTGTATACCTAAACCTTCGTTGTGGCCTCATTGTTTCAAATAGATTCAATATTATTTAAAAACCTTACAATACAGTAGTTTGATAATTGTTGGAATGAATACTTAAAAAAAAAAGTAATCGCTTCTTAGTCTTACGTAAAGGAATATATTACCCACAATCGCGTTCATGTTTCAATAATGTAATTAGCTGACATTAAATACGAGGCTACAGTAAAATTGTTAGTATCTTTATTACTGAAAATTATGTACGTGATAAAAACTAAAAGAAGCAAAAGTAGTGAAGATTGGAGATCATGATTGTATAGGTTTTAGTATCGGCGACGTAAAATTTAACAAGTAAGCCTACAAGAACTAATTAACAAATGAAGTACAGAACTAATTCTTTCTTAATTGATTACATACGAACAATATATTGCAAAATGTATCAGCTATTAAAAGCTTAATCTTTACATCTCTCAGTACCTATTATCGTGTTGTCAATTTGCACTAAATTATTTGTTTCTTGTATTTTTAAAAGAATTGTTTTATTAGTTTCAAACGTTTATTACACAAATAGTTATTTGGTTTACAATCAGATAATACAGGCTCAGTTGTTTTTACGGTACATAGTTGTACAATTTAGAAGAACAAACTGCAAACTACAATAGGTATAGACAATTTGCTTGAGGTAAGAAACGAAAATTCCTTTTAAATAAATTTACTACTAATGTTATAGTATTGTCCTCGGTATATGACATTTCACATACTAACCAGCGTACGGCAAATTTGTGCAGGCTTGTATCTCAAATTCTACTTACACTAATGTCCTTATTTACAAGTATCAAGTATCCACACACTTTAGTGACTCCATGCATTTACTAGTATTCCGATTTCACTACAACATAGCAGAAGCTGAATTTCTAAAACAGTAAAAATAAACAAGCATATTGTCAGACTAAAGGGTACAACTGACTTTGCTGCCTCCGACAACGCGTACATCCTATATGTTCCAAATAAAAAGCTACAACACTCATAGGTTGTTATGTTACAATATGTTACTTATTCTTTCAACAGTTACCTTTCATAACACGTATTCCTCATAGTATTATTACGACAGCTCATATTGTATACTCAAAGTCGGTTTAAGAAAAATAGTTAAATGGATGCGTCTTAACTAACATTAATAAAATTTTAACAAGGATTTTTAAGACTTTGATAGAAAGGGTAAAGAAACATTCCAGTAAGGAACCTTCTAAAACTATTACTATAGTTTCACTATTACTATGTCACTGAAGATGAAGAAACAATATTTGAAGCAACCCTAAAATATTTCTTTCATTATTTATTACAAAAACTTATATAATAATTTATGTTTGTTCATGTTTAAAGTGTAGTAGTTCCATCAATAACACACGTGACACTTTCTCCGTATGCTGTGAATAAAAAAGCATTGGTTCATAAGACAGAGTTGATATTCCGCAGTTACATTATTCCGCAACCCTCGCGCGCTGCACACACACACACACACACACACACACTTATTATTAAAAAACAAATTCAAACACTTTTTGCTCGAGTCTGTTTCTTGATGTATATAATATATTTAATATTTATATTGATTTTACCTCAAGATGATTTCTCCTTATTTGGAACATGTTTCGAGAAGCCTCGTGTTCCCATCTTAAGCCTTCCTGATTTTGTGTCAGGAAGGCTGAAGATGGGAACACAAGGCTTCCCCAAACATGTTCCAAGTAAGGAGAAAACATCTTGAGGTAAAATCATTATAAATATTAAATATACAAATAAATATATACATGCACCTATAACAACAAAAAACCATTAGTTTAATGAAGAAAATTGTGTTAGTGGCTATAATCACAAACAGAATTATCAGTGTTGCACACCACTATAGAAAAATTATTCCGATTAGCGCTGTCAAGCTTCTCCCTGATTTCAAGGAGAAGATTGAAAACGCTAATCGGAATAATTTTTGTATAGTGGTGTGCAACAGTGATAATTCTGTTTGAAAAAATCATTAAAACACTGAATTGATTAAGTCTAGGTTGAGTAGGTAGTCACAACCCTGGAAACAGCAGACTGGTATATTTGTTAACAAAATTATTATTATTTATTCCGGCTGTACAATGTTTACATATTTTCCGGAACTAAAGATTACAGAAGTGATTGAATTCTCATCTTCCACTCCCGCTTATCCATCCAAAGATTTTCTTCAATCTCTCGTTCACTCAATATAGTCTGAATTTCTTCTATCAAAGTGATAGGTGGTCTTCCTCTTTTCCTTCTACCTGGTGGGGTCCATTCCATAATTCTTCTTGGCAATCTTCCTGTTCCATTCTCTTCGTGTGCCCATACCATTGTAATTTTTTGTTTGGATAAAATCAACAATTGAATTTTTCACATTCTTTCTGTTCTTAATGACTTTATTTCTAATTTCTGCACGTCAGAATATTCTTGCAGAACGTCTCCAAAACTTCATCTCTGCTGTCATTAACTTTGTTCTTGTGTGTTTAGTCCAAACTTCTGAGTCGTCAGTCATGATACTTCTAACAATGGTTTTAAATATTTTGGTTTTAGTTTCTGCTGTAATTTGCTTATCCGACAGAATTCCATTTAGTAGAGCCGTCTTTTTCAAATTAATTCTGGATTGTATTTCTTTGTCTTGCTTCCCACTGGCCGTAATTTTCACCCCTAAATACTTGTATTCCTCTATATATTAAATCTTCCCCTTGTCTTTCTCCAATATCAAGTCTTGATGAAGGTCAAGACTATAGGTAAATACCTATTGCACATGTATTTTTGTTTTATTCATATTTACCTTTAGTCCCCATTTCTGATATTCCTGTATCAATTTTCTAGTCATGTACTCTATGTCTTCAAAACTTGAGCCAAAAGTAATTGATCATCAGCAAACTGTAATGAATAAACTGTATGACCATCAAGTGGAATTCCCATGTTCCTGCACATTTTTTCCAGCACAAGTCTCCACTGCTTTCCCCGTATACATTTTGAAAAGTGTGGGTGATAGACAACATCTGTGGCGTAAACCTTTAGTTACTTGAAACCTTGTTGATTCTTTCCTATTTTTATTCTCGATATTGAATTGTTATAGAAATTTTCTATAGCTTTCATGATAATGGGATTGATACTAATTAATCTTAAAGCTGTCCACAGATTGGCTAAGGGTACATTGTCATAGGCTTTTTCAGTGTAGATAGAAACTAAATAAAGAGGTTGTAATTGAACTATTATTTTCAATTATTTGCTGTAAGGAGAAAATATGATCTATAGTTGATCTACCAACTCTAAAACCTGCTTGTTCTTCAGCCTCTATTTAATTATATTTAGCTTCTAAAGATGTTTAAGTACTCTTCCATAAAGCCTACTTAGCGTGCTAGTAACTGTTATGCCGGTATAATTTTTGCTTCCTTTCTTGTGTATTGTAGAAATGTATCCCATCTTCCAATCCGATGATACCTCTTCTCCATTCAGACATTTTCAAAAAGATTTCTTAATAATTCATATAATTTATTTGTACAATTTTTCAATAACTCTGCGGGAACATCTTCAATTCCAGCTGCTCGCCCATTCTTCAGATAATTTACAGCTTCTTTTACAATACTTATATCCAAGCAAATATAATCATCTAATAGTTCTCCTAAATTTCCTTCAATGTCCTTCGAATATTCGTCTCTAATCGCTACGAATAGCTGTTTGAAGTAATTTTTCGAAGACTGTAATTAGATGTACCTAAATCCCTGAATTTCCTTGTAGCTTGTTCTTAGATTGTTTAATATTTTTCAGGATTCAGTATTCCGTTTCTTCCAATGAACTTTTCTACTTTTTGGCATGATTGTTCAAAGTTTTTTTTTTTACTTGTATCGGCCATCTGAGGACAACATGCCAATTTCAATTCTTTAATTTTGTTCTTTTCTTTTCTCCAATATTCTTTCACTTCAGTCCACTTTGAATCTGCATTTTTCTCTCTCCTACCCTAAACTCCTTCCATTTTTAATATTTATGCCAGAAACTTCTCTTTTAAATGCTTCTTCTTTGTTTATATTATTTTTTCTAAATCATTTTGGACATCTTTAATTCAACTTGATGTTGACTTCTTTTCCCACAGGTATTTGAAGATCTGTTTTGTTAACCTATTATTGTTTATTCTATATAATGTCCAAAAAATAATAGTGTTTACTAGTCTTGAGTAAAGAATTTACATTTAAATTTCCTGAAAAAATTTCTTCTTAAATTTAAGTTTAGAGAGATTCCAAGTTTGCTCCGACTCAAACGTTTGATTGCAGTTGTTGGGACTCCCCAAAACTCTTGGTCCGAATGCATGGCATGATGCTATGATGGATTTCTCTTTCAAATTACCACCTGGAGTAGTGCCTTTACTTAGCGGACTTTCCATACCGCAATTTAAATTGTATAGAGTTCAAGAGTAGGTGTTAGTCCGAACTGATTGTTTTTAGTGGTTTACTCCACTAGGTTCTTCCGCTCTGTCTGTCGTTGGGAACTGAGATGCCTCATCCGCCTTTGAGAACGTTGACGGGGTTTAACCTGTAACCCCAGACAGCGGTCCTTACTGGGTGCTCTCATCCGGAGCTAGATGAACCCAGGTTTTTGAAAAGGTCTGCTTCTCCAAGAGTCTTCCGAACGTCCTGCTGTTGGATCATTGAGATGTCTTCCACCATACCGTCCATTGGTCTTCACAGAGATCCGTTAGCATCTGTAGCTACAGCGTGGCACGACGGGGACGTAAACTTGACTTACCCCTGTTTCCAACTTTTAATTTTTGCTTCTGTCTGTTAAAAAAGAAATTAAACAGGGAAAACTATAGCAAAACAATGTTTGTACTCCCAAGGGCCGAAGTCTCACAATCATCTGAGAAGTAATTATGAAGAGGGGAGTGACTGAATAGCAGTCCTTGTAATTGTCCAGTGAGGATTTGTGACGAAACAGTAACATATGACAGAAGTACTAATGGAAAGGTTGATGGGTTAAATGCTTTTGGAGACTAAGAGAAAAGTTCTTGATTAACGTGATTGAAGATACGGTTTAGAATGGGACAGCGACCTTAAGCAGAATTTGAATATGAACTATTTGGCCGTAGTGAAAGGTCGTACGGTCACCCCGCGTTAGGTTGAATCGATACATACACTGAAGATGGCAGTCAGTGCTCTTACTGAAACGTTTGGTTTTAATGAAAACTTTGGACGACGGCCAAACAGCCCGCCAGATAGTTTAATTTCAACTGACACCGGCCGTGAAAGCCTTCGAACAAAAATAGAATTTGAATATGCTGAAGACTTTAGAATATGGCCACCCATTAATGTTCCGATTGAGACTGAAAGATGAACAGTAAAGAATGATAAAACTCTACTGTACATAAAATAAATACACAACATCTTACTACTAGTAGCACGTACTAGTGAACTTAGTATTCAATACTACAGTTCGTACGAGTATGATTAGTACAACGTACGACTAGAATTTCCCAAAAACGTTAGCACGCTCACAATAGAGGGGGGACAGTGAGAAAATAATGAAAAGGATACTCCGAATAACTTTTGGAAGGCTGAGAAATAAAAATAAAGCTTTAACAAAATTACCAGTTTCGTAGACAAATATAATTCAACACGCCTTTCCGCAGTAAAAAAAAGAAATGATTTACAAAATGCTGTAATAGGCAGTAAAACATTACATTCCTTAAAGAATGGTGAAAAGATCTTGAGACACAGAAATTGAGAGATTTGATCGTAAGGATGATTTTATGAAATAGATTGTCAATTTATGTAACCGTCTGTCAAAAAATTTACAGGCATTACACAAATGCAATGCACAGAAAAGGGCATTGAAAATCGTTCAATAAACTTAAAAAATATATATATTTATTTTTCTTCATTTACCAATGTACAGATTGTAAGTTAAATATAGTCGCATTTATTAGCGCGCACGCATTCACCAATCATCCGTGTTGATTTTGCGCTTTTCCTCATGCTGTTCATCACATTCCTCTTCCGAAGACGTCTGATCCTCTTGGATTGTAAATCGCGACAATACTTTACGAGGTCCTGCTTTATTAATCTTGTCCATTCGTTCAAACTTATCGAAGACTAGCGTTTCGACGAACATATCTAGATTGATCCCCGATGATGTTAACTTAAAACCAGCAACTTTCAGTAAGAGAACCGAATGCATATAAGCAGCAGTCTTGAGTTCCTTCCATTTGCCGCAAGTTAATGTTTGTTGGTTCTTAATTTTATACAAAGGCGCTGTAATTTTACTTGGTGTTCCGAACGAATTATACAATCTTACTCCAAATACTGCAGGCGTAATTCGATCAGTCTTACTAATTTTATCGGCCGTTAATATTTTCACTTTCATATTCTAAACTACCTTTGCAAAATCATGCAATTTATAGCGGTCAACGGCATCAATAAAGGCAGATGTACTGGCTATAAATTTCATATTGGTAACAAACGTTTCGATAAACGCTTCCATCAACACTTTGCTCTACTGATTCCACCAATATTTGACAGTCGGTAACAACAAATTCACACGATGTTTGGCTTGAAGATGATCTAAATCCTGTATTACGTTTCTGGAGGTGAAATTTTTAGAATCGTTGATAAACAACCCGTACGCTTTAGTAGTAACAGTAGATGAGGCGCCTCCTTATATTGTTATTGAACGAAATGCTGGCGAACAATCGCTTTTTTCGTCAACTTAAGATGAGTTTCTTTCAGTTTGTTGACAATACTAATACAGATCTTATCCTTGCACGTATTAGTAAAATCATCATAGATATCTTTTAGATTTGTTGCTGTAAAGAAAGAATCTTTACCATCATTAGGACGTAACGTATATTCGCATGGTTCGACGATCGAAGTAGATACTCGAGGTTCGTCATCATCATTTGATTGATCAGCACTAACGAAACGACTTAAAGACATGATAGATAATTTGTTTGTTGATTCACAACACTAATTATACTCGGGAAAAACACAATGCGTCTGTAAATTTCGTTCGCTTTTCAATTTTGAACTATCGACTGTGTTTATTTGATCGATTAACGATGTAATGGCGGTTAAATTTAAACGCGTTAATAAAGGTCGACACCAATTTCTCGAAATACAAGCAGCACAAAACTGGATCGTTGTTTACCAATTCTGCTCGATTTGTACTCGACATGCCGTCAAATATCGCTGGTTCTATCGGCACGTCTACTGGTGTATCTTCTTGAAAGCGATAAATAGATTCTAAGAGACGAGGCAAATGTATTTCTGAAGCGTTCAATGTGAGAAATATGGTAGGTTTGCGTAATTGTCGCATCATACTGAATAATCCCACTTTACGCTGATGTTCCACTATTGGATAGAGTTCGGTATGTTTCTCATGAACGCTTCATTTTTTAGCAGCATGCTCTTAACAAACTCGGTACCTTCCATATCTCGTCTTGATACGCTGTTGATTTGATTATTATTTGATCGGAACGCTGAGTTTACATTCGCTATGATTCTCAAAGGCAGCACTTTAGCAGCCATATACAAGATGTGATCGGATAATATTTTATAAGTTTTATGTGTGTACTAAGTTATTGACAACGAAGAAGTAGTTTCTATGGAAACACAACGGTACCCATTTTCGTTCTCACAAACCAGCGATCACGCGCAAATGTGCGAAACGTCTTTATAAACATTTTCAACGTTAAAATTGACTCTTAGTCACCCACCTCAGTAACCTCTCCTCCATGTGCCGTACCAGTCTAAACCTAGGTATCTTGACAAGTTCACCATGCAGTGGTCCTTGTATAAATGTTAACCTCCTAATTAAAGCATAGGAGATATGGGTTAGTCGGTTAATATTATTCTTATTAAAGCTATTGCTACACACCATTGTCAGAGAAAAATAAGACATTAATCTTAAAGTTCAGCGTGTCGCCTGTATCTGTGCCTACATAACTTTGTATATAGCCTACGTCTATATCTTATTTTAAAATTCAATCAGGTTATTCCACATCTGAAAATTATTTTACTTCTTACATTTTATATTTTGGAGGAAGTAAAAAATAAAATGAAAGCAAAAAATTAGATAAGTAAGACACATATTATAAACTGTATAAAGTAGTCAATTTTTCCGATACTGCAACAGTATATATCTTTATGACTGTAGAGATTAGAAAGAGACTTTTGACATTAGAATGCCAATAAATTGTATAAAATTGTGTCGCCGATTCCACAAATGTATGTGGAATCGGCATTTGCTCGTATCCCACAGCTACGAGCCAATTCTAATTTGTCACGCCTTATCTTAGTCTGAACGAAACTCTTGTTTACAATCATGTTCGTCATTAACATAAAATTTTATTACTTCATAGCACTTAGTAATGGCGTGTTGGAAAAACAAAAGATTGGAAAATATATGAATGCTTGATATAAAACCCATATAATGTATTACCTTGCTTATAAGACAATCATGTGTCTCTATATTCAATGCGACAAAATTCTCTGAATAGCATTCCCTTAATGCATTTTTGCATTTAAATTATTTAATTCTATTGCAGTACAAAAGTGTAAAAAACACCATATGTTTGAAATGAGATTTAGTTGCGCATTTACCAACACACATACGTACGCATACATCCAGAAGGTTGTCCGCTCATATACTTCTATTTATAATTTCTTTAAACAGTCCTTAATTTAATTTTTTGTTTGTTTGACGGAAAACGTTCACCTAGGGACGCGATTTCTCAAAAGTATTTTTGATAATATTGACAATAGGTCCTTACCTTTTTAATTTATAAAGTGACGATGTCATACAAAACTGGCAGATGTGTCTTCCAGAAACTGTATGATTGGTCACTCTACAATTGACACTTTGTTGTATGCGGACGAACAGACTATTCTGTCGGACTCTGAAAACAGATAGCAGATGGGTATACATTTGTTAAATTGAACCTTCAACAACTCTGGATTACAAATATCCACACTTAAGAACAAGGTGATGGCTTTTTGTGGAACTGATGACGTACGGACAAAAATTGTTATACATGGCAATGTCCTGGACCAATTTATCAATTTTGAATACCTGAGCTACAGTGTGTCTTATAATGCAAGCAACGACATTCTGCATAAGTTCAAATTTATGTACGGGACCATTAAGCAAACCCTTAAGTCAGGAAGTAAAGGAATGCGCCTAAAATGGTACAAGGTGATGGCTCTTCCCACACTTAATTATGGGTCCGAGAATTGGACTTTAACGGAAGGCCAGGCCAGTTGCATCCAAGCGGCTGAAATGAGATGTCAATGAGATGTCTCAGGCACGTGGCAGGGAATACTCTCCATGGTCATAGAAGAAACACAGATATACGGCAAGAACTGAATATTCTGAGTATACCGACAGGATCGCCCAGTGCCGGCTAAATTGGTGGCAACATCTTTGCCGAATGGATGACTGCCGCATCCCCAAGCAACTATGAAACTGTAAGCCGAGGAGACGGAGAGGTGTGGGACGCCCGAGGTAGCGCTGGAATGACCAGCTCTAACCTTTGCCTATTTGAGACCGGAACAAACCATCCTTGTTTTAATCCGTGAAGATGATGATGGTGATGATTGACAATAGGTCCTTTATTGTCACCAGGGGGAGATTAGAAGTTAGGAAAAAGTAGGCGTTCTTATGTAAGTTTTACTCACAGAATGAAGTCGGTGTGACAAGTGACACAAGTTTGACAAGCACAATTCACCCACTGATTATTACAGCCAATGTGTAATCTCATGTATACACTTCTACAGACTGAGTCAATCTCCTGCCGCTGAAAACGATCCTTGGTTTTATGATACGATTGAAAAACAAACCCGGTACCTCTAGACTAGAAGCCAGTTGCCATGAATACTGGTCTACGTTTATTATTTACCAAAGTCTGTAAAATATGTGGATTATTGTATTTTTTTTAAATATTTTGTTACGATAAAGTAAAACAAAAATTAATTTTTTTTATGATAAATATCTTGTAACATTAATTTTAAACTAAATATACTTTAAAGTTACTTTTTTAATACAATTGTACGTATTTGCGATCTCAAGATTGTATTACGATTCCTGAATGTTATGATCCCTTTGTGTACTCGTATTTTATAATGTATGTTTTGCTGAACAATATTTTTACTGTAATATAACCTTTTGATTAATGTATAACATGTGTATTAGTATTGGCTTACTTATCATTTTCATTTTTTTGAGATTTCTGTTTCGAGTGTAAACAAAACAATATAAATGCAATATATTTCAACTTTAAATTTTAAATGTCGTATATCTTTATGCAATCATAAATTCATAATCTATGTGTCTATTCTATAAGTTTTATTCATTTGTAATTTCATAACTCCTTAGCAATCGGTCAATAGGATATAATGCCAACTGCAATTCGTCTGATGTGTTCTTTTTCTAAAGAGAAATAAAAAATAATATGTAAGATTTCTTTGAATATTTTAGAATATAGGAATTTAGAATCTTAACGCTGAGCGTTATCTTTCGTCTCCAGAGGTTCTCCAACAGGCGTTTCTCAAGTACAGCATTTTAAAGAGAATTGAGTGTAGGAAGAGCTACTCATTTCTAAATGCACAAACTTTTAAATAATAATAATGGCTCCCATGTATACCACCGAAGTAGCTTAGGAGTAGGCAGTGTAGGCTACCTAATGTTAGCCGTACGGCACACAAGGAAGGCAGTGTGGTCAGTACTACGCTTCAGCCGCCCATTTTTATCCCCAAGATGTTATCCCAGGTGCTCATTTTCAACAAGATGAGTCGACCTGTGGGCTGAAAAACGCAGCTTGATTTTATGGTGCGGGCACGGGAATTAAACCCGGTACCTCAAGATTAGTAGTCAGGTGCCATACCCACTAGCCTACTGAGCCGCCCAGTACTGAAAATAAAGGTAGCAACTGTCAGAAAGAGCTAAGACGTCCACGTACGAGTTACCTTACGGTCAAGCTCAGGCATGTCAGCCTTGAAGAAGTTAGGCCGCAAAGTAGTATAGACATAACGAATATAAAACATGTTGTTTCTACATTTAGCCAATATTTCATTTATTTTATTTTACTTTTTGTGATCTGTTACATAAATGATTACCGACAGAAGATATTTAGAGTCATAATTTTAGATCGAGACTTACAAATAATTCTTTATTTTAACACAAAGACAAAATTTTTATTTTAGAATAATTTAAACTATTCCTATACGCATAATATATTTTCGTTAAATTGTACTCCATTGTGTGTATTGTGCAATCATCTGTGTACTAATTTTTGAAAGAAATCCTCTTCATGTTCTCTGCCTTCATTCTCTACCTGAATATGATATTTCACTAACACAACTAATGAATGGAAAATCTGTTCCGACCCAGTGCGCTTCCACTTTAGTTACAAAATGACAAGCCCAGCTGTTAACAGTTATTTACTGCTGATTAATTTTTCTTTCGTTCATCGAAGCTCAAGTTGTATGCTCCTGGCTTGGGTGCCACTTGGAATCCTTTCTTACAAGGAAACTCCGAAGTTCTTTTGGGTTGGCAATCTTGAATCTTATAATAAAAAATTACAAACAAAATAAACACTGTTGTACACCACTATAGAAAAATTATTCCGATTAGCGCTTCAAGCTTCACAGCTCACCCTCAGATCGGAAACTTCAATTAATGAAGTTGCGTTAGTGGTTATAATCATAAACAGAATTAACACTGTTGTACAACACTATAGAAAAATTATTCCGATTAGCGCTTTCAAGCTTCACAGCTCATCATCAGATCGGAAATCTTCAATTAATAAAGTTGTGTTAGTGATTATAATCACAAACAGAATTAACACCACTATAGAAAAATTATAATAACTTGCGATCTGATGATTAACTGTGAAGCTTGAAAGCGCTAATCGGAAAATTTTTTCTATAGTGGTGTGCAACAGTGTTAATTTTGTTTATGATTATAACTACTAACACAATTTTATTAATTGAAAATTCAAGATTAGTAAACTCAAATCGGGATTATAGAATTTAAAATTGTAAATTTAAGTTCTCAAAGTTTATACTTTCTCAATTTTTTTTTTTTTTTTTAATTTTTTTTTGTTACAACTGAGTACTACCCATCTAGTAATTTACATTTCATATTTAAAGACACTATTCAAGAGATATAACCCATTGCTATAATCTCCCAATTTAACTAATCTCCCCATCAGATCAAGTGGTTTATTTCGTCTCAGCCTTCTAGCTGCATTAGAATTTGTATCCAGCAGTCGCCGTATCCCAGGGTGTACATGCTGCAAGACGCGTTGCCCATGCTTCACTGCCTGCTTTTTTATTTCCTCAATGACAAATTCAATTTTTAAATCCCTGTGTAATTTGTCGTTTCTTACATACCATGGTGCATCAACAATGCACCGAAGCACCTTGTTTTGAAATGTTTGAATTATATTTATGTTTGATTACTTTGCACAGCCCCAGAGCTGTATCCCTTAGGTCGAGATAAGCTTTAGCACTTGCTTATACAACAGCAATTTATTATGGATTGACAGCTGGGATTTTCCCAAGTTTAAGTGTAAATTTAAGTTGACATAATTTAAGTTCCAAGTCTCAAAATTTAAACCATGCTCGAAACAAAACAGGTTAAATGACAAACAAGAACAGACCAAGGTTACAAGACAAAACAGGTCCTTGTTCCAGATCTGTTGTCTCCCAGATCCTGGAAATGGTAAAGTTACGAGTGCGCACAGGTAAAAAGGACTTTTTTTTATTAAAGCCAGTGATTTAAGAGATAATTAAATGTTACTTTAAATAAGCAACGTGTTTCACACGGTCTCTGCTTTCTAAGTGTAACATGGCCGGCAGTGGCAAATTATGAAACGTATACAATTAGTTAATCGTATACGTTTCATAAGTAGCCAGTAACGGTACTTTTTGTTAACTAAAATAGAACACATTTGTCCAACTGTTTACCTGGGACCTTCCAGTGCACCCTTCGTCATACAACCTCCAACACTGGGGAGGTTTTGGCGAGGGCCAAACTCATATTTCAAACCTGTCAGTTGATATCAAATCTCTGAAGCTGCCGTAATTGGTGAAACCATTGTCAGGAAATTAAATCATCTGTAGAACTTACCAAATGTTTGCTTAGTAAATTCAGGTATTAGTAAAATTTTCTTCAAAGTGCCGGGCGACCATTCAATCAGTGTAATTTTGCTGTATGTTTTTAATTCTGTCACATTCAAGTTCAGACCATGTTGTGATACGTGCGGAATAAGAAAAATCGGACACGATTGAAAACTTCCAAACGAGATTTAGCGTATATGCCTTCTAAAACACATGAATTACTTGTCCTTTTTATATAAGGATTATTGTAAAATAATAATAGGTACTTTCCTTAACAATTCAATTTAATCTATTGATTAATAAATTACGTACAACTTGGAAGTCTTGAGATTTTGAATATATATACTACAAGGAATTCTCTTCTTCTTCTGATAGTTCCATATCCGTTTCGGATGTTGGATACCATACAGACTATTTTAATTTTTTGTACTGCTACACGGAATAAGTCAGTTATATCCATGCCAAACAGGTCCTAAACTTTCTCAGCCATAATATTCATGGTCGCCCAACTCCTCTCTTTCCAAGTACTGTCCCTGTAGTATGGACTGCAATAAGTAAAATCTCTGTTCATTTCTCATGAGATGTCCCAGATACTGAAGATTTCTTATCTTCACTATGTTAATAACTTCCCTATCTATCTTCATCTTTCTATGAACTTCAACATTAGTTATACGTGCTGTCCATAAATGCTCAGTATTATACGGTAAAGATACATTTGGATAGATTCCAATTTTTTAGTTATGGTTTCAGTCAAAGTCCAAGATTCTACACCGTAGAAGAGGACCGAGAATATGTAGCAGCGGAAGAGTCTCATCTTTGTGTTTGTTGTTAAATCATGAATTTTGAATAAACTGCTCGTTCTAGTGTACACTACTCTTGCCTTTTCAATTCTGTTCTTTATTTCTTGAGAGTGGTCCCATTGTTCATTGACTATACTGCCAAGATATGTAAATTGGCTTAGCCTACACGTTCAACTGGCTTTTTTGTTTATATTAAAGGTGCAGTTTGTGAACTTCTTTTTAGATACAATCATTAGCTTTGTTTTATTGACAGTGATGTCTAGACCATATCTGCGGCTGCTTTCTGTCGCTCCATTCATTAGTTGTTGCAGCCCCTCCAAGTTATCTGCGAATATGACGGTACCATCCACATAAAGTATGTTATTTATTCTTTCACCGTTCAGGAAGATTCCCACATCACATTCATAGAAAGCTTTTCTAATAATACATTCCGTGTAGATGTTGAATAAAAGCGGAGATAGTATACATCCTTGTCTTACTCCACTCAGAAACTGTATCTCTTCAGTTTTCTCATGCATCCACAATTCCACAAGGAATCTACATGAGCTTAATTCCAAATTTCAGTGAGTTCTTTTTGGAGGATTTTATGATTCTGTCATAAGGTCTTAAGTTGATTACGACGACCGAGTACCCTATTCAAGTAATCGAAATCTGAGTGCCGTGACCCAAAAGTAGCTTGCTTGTAAGAATGGCGGTACAGTTTCTCTCCCAGATCAAAAAGGTATCCACAGCGTTTTAGTAGAAGGTACCCAAAGAAAATTGTAATTATAGCTGGGGAGAAAGCAGCAGGCTTGCCATTTGCTCCCCGTCATTGACAAATGTACTTGAGTCACATCAAACTGTCGCCTTAGAAGTGCCCCTTAACTATTCTTTTGCGTAAAAATCACTAATTCAAGTGAAATAATGTACGGTTATGTTACATATTTTATAAACAAGAACTCTTGATTGTAGTTTATTACAGTAGCAGCAGATTGTAGCAGTAGCAGCAGTAGTAGTGCTAGAAGTAGTAGTGTTAGTATTAGCACAGGAATTAGACGATGTGAATCACGCGTTTTTCACCTGCGATAGATGGAAAGAGGGAATTCCTTGAAAATATAGTAGAACAGATCTCGCCCGAAAATTTCATCGGAATAATGCTGTAGAGCGAACACCATTGGGAGCAGGTAGCACAATACATCGAGAAGGTACTAAGGCAAAAGAAGGAAGCCGAAGATGATCTTGCTAGGGCCGCTGACAGAATAGCAGAAAACAGGTAACGTGGACTCGCTGAAGGTTTAAAACAGATGAACGTCCACAGGACGAAGTACAAATGACACCACCTTGAAGTATGGCGAAAGCTGAGTCCCGAGGTGGATCCATGCCGTGGACAACAGGGTTTGTGGTTTTGGTGGGTGCGAGTCCCACCCACCGTTGGTGTGTGGACCCTCCTGAGGCAAACATTAATTTTCCACAGCCTCCCTCTTTAAAAAAAGTAGTAGTAGTAGTAGTAGTAGTAATAGTAGTAGTAGGGATCGTTGTTGTATTGTTGTATGTAACTGAATTCTATGTGTGAGCTGACGAAGTATCGACTTATAAAAGAATTCACTGTTTTCAGTACGTCAATGGCAACTTAGTTTCCATTAAACATAGGATATTAATAAATGTACGCCAATCATAAAATATCTAGGGACCTGTTACGTCATGAAAGTTGAAAGTTTTGTAACAGTTAAAGTTTACGGCGAAAGAGTTTTGTTCATTTTTGTGAATGTCGTAAATTATGTCAATCCCAGATCTAAGAATAAAGGTTGTAAAAGAAATTAAAAGTTACACTTGTGGACAAAGTAACTTTAGAGTAAATATTTTGAATGATTTAATTTAATTAATTTCTCGTTTGTATAATTTATTAGTTTTGTGTAATAATTAATAAAATTGTCGCGAAATATTTTCATCATCATCATCACTGATTAAACCAAGGATGGTTTGCTCCGGTCTCAAATAGGCGAAGATTAAAGCCGGTCACTCCAGCGCTTCCTCGGAAGACCCACATCTCTCTGTCCCCTCGCCTTATAGTTCCATAGTTGTTTGGGGATACGGGAGTCAACCATTCGGAAAAGATCTTCACACCAATTCAGCTGATACTGGGCGATCCTGTCGAGTATATTCAGAATATTCAGTTCCTGCCGTATAACTGTGTTCTTATATTATGTGGAGAGTATACCCTGCCACGTGTCTGACAATACCCTGCCACGTGCCTGACAAATCTCATTTCAGCCGCTTGGATACGACTGGACTGGCTTATCGTTAACTTCAAATTCTCAGACTTATAAAGAAGTGTGGGGAGAGCTATCCTTGTAGAATCCTCGTAGATATTTAGGCGTGTTTCTTTACTTGCTGGCTTAAGGTTTCGACTACTGGCCCCACACATAAGGTTGAACTTATACAACATATTCACAGCGTCGTTGCATACATTATAAGACACACTGTAGCCCAGCTACAGAATTGCTAACTTGTTCCAAGACAGGCAAATTATTTTCTTTGCGTAAGTAATAGTTACTGAAAATTAACGTTGCTTTCTGAAAACGTTGCTACACAAAAATATGTGTGCTGTAAATATCTAAGTGTTACCTTAAAGAAGAAAGTGAATGGCTACACAAATACTATATGAGATAAAAGTTTCTCACCGAAAATCGTTTTCTACAGTATAACTATTATTCTGCAATCCAGCAGTTTTTCTGTCTGGACTCAATTTATAACTGTCACAGTGGACACTAGTGTTAAATGTTTGCCACCAAAGGGACTATTAAGCGTTGCAATCTGCTACTGGTATTTGAAACTGACAAACGATGTAAGCACACCAAGGTGATCGTACATTACACGTACAGATTGATGTTCCCCTTGTTAGGAGTATTCTGAAAATCTCAGCCATTGTTGACTGTACAATAAAAAATAGGAAAATATTGCAAATGGTGTGCACTTAAAGTGGGTTTAAGTGATTCTATGATTTTTTAGTTTACAATACACGTGTATTTAAACTTTCCAAGTTCGTACACATATACAGTTTTAAATGTAATATTATTCTCACATACACGTCTATGTAAAACTCAGTGGCGTATTCTAGAAACTAACAAATTCAATAACGTATCTAGAATTTGGCCTTGGGAAGGGGTCCGATTGAGTCAGCTTCACATGAAAGAAATAACAAATTAAGACTGCCGTAAACAACATTACGGTCTTAAGGTAGTTGTAGAGCGTGTGGTAACATCCCAAAATAAATCCCAATAAAGTAAACGGTAATAACACAATAAACGTACTCGTTATTGAAAAATTGTTTCAAAGACATTTTTTGACTAATTTCATATTTCATATTTCCAACGTAGGCCTATCAGTGACTGCTGTGTAATAAACTTGTTTGTATGTTTAAGAAAGAGTTATTACTATATTACTGTAGGTTAGTACTGTATTACTGTGAGTTAGTACTGTATTACTGTGAGTTAGTACTATATTACTGTAGGTTAGTACTGTATTACTGTGAGTTAGTACTATATTACTGTAAATTAGTACTGTATTACTGTGAGTTAGTACTATATTACTGTGAGTTAGTACTATATTACTGTGAGTTAGTACTGTATTACTTTGAGTTAGTACTATATTACTGTGAGTTAGTACTGTATTACTGTGAGTTAGTACTATATTACTGTAAGTTAGTACTGTATTACTGTGAGTTAGTACTATATTACTGTAGGTTAGTACTGTATTACTGTGAGTTAGTACTATATTACTGTAAGTTAGTACTGTATTACTGTGAGTTAGTACTATATTACTGTAGGTTAGTACTGTATTACTGTGAGTTAGTACTATATTACTGTGAGTTAGTACTATATTACTGTAAGTTAGTACTGTATTACTGTGAGTTAGTACTATATTACTGTAGGTTAGTACTGTATTACTGTGAGTTAGTACTATATTACTGTAGGTTAGTACTGTATTACTGTGAGTTAGTATTGTATTACTGTAAGTTAGTACTGTATTACTGTGAGTTAGTACTATATTACTGTGAGTTAGTAATATATTACTGTGAGTTAGTACTATATTACTGTGAGTTAGTACTGTATTACTGTGAGTTAGTACTATATTACTGTAGGTTAGTACTGTATTACTGTGAGTTAGTACTATATTACTGTGAGTTAGTACTGTATTACTGTGAGTTAGTACTATATTACTGTGAGTTAGTACTGTATTACTGTGAGTTAGTACTATATTACTGTGAGTTAGTACTGTATTACTTTGTTTTAGTACTATATTACTGTGAGTTAGTACTGTATTACTGTGAGTTAGTACTATATTACTGTAGGTTATTACTGTATTACTGTGAGTTAGTACTATATTACTGTAAGTTAGTACTGTATTACTGTGAGTTAGTACTATATTACTGTAGGTTAGTACTGTATTACTGTGAGTTAGTACTATATTTCTGTGAGTTAGTACTATATTACTGTAGGTTAGTACTATATTTCTGTGAGTTAGTACTATATTACTGTAAGTTAGTACTGTATTACTGTGAGTTAGTACTATATTACTGTAGGTTAGTACTGTATTACTGTGAGTTAGTACTATATTACTGTAAGTTAGTACTGTATTACTGTGAGTTAGTACTATATTACTGTAAGTTAGTACTGTATTACTGTGAGTTAGTACTATATTACTGTAGGTTAGTACTGTATTACTGTGAGTTAGTACTATATTACTGTAGGTTAGTACTGTATTACTGTGAGTTAGTATTGTATTACTGTAAGTTAGTACTGTATTACTGTGAGTTAGTACTATATTACTGTGAGTTAGTAATATATTACTGTGAGTTAGTACTATATTACTGTGAGTTAGTACTGTATTACTGTGAGTTAGTACTATATTACTGTAGGTTAGTACTGTATTACTGTGAGTTAGTACTATATTACTGTGAGTTAGTACTGTATTACTGTGAGTTAGTACTATATTACTGTGAGTTAGTACTGTATTACTGTGAGTTAGTACTATATTACTGTGAGTTAGTACTGTATTACTTTGTTTTAGTACTATATTACTGTGAGTTAGTACTGTATTACTGTGAGTTAGTACTATATTACTGTAGGTTATTACTGTATTACTGTGAGTTAGTACTATATTACTGTAAGTTAGTACTGTATTACTGTGAGTTAGTACTATATTACTGTAGGTTAGTACTGTATTACTGTGAGTTAGTACTATATTTCTGTGAGTTAGTACTATATTACTGTAGGTTAGTACTATATTTCTGTGAGTTAGTACTATATTACTGTAAGTTAGTACTGTATTACTGTGAGTTAGTACTATATTACTGTAGGTTAGTACTGTATTACTGTGAGTTAGTACTATATTACTGTAAGTTAGTACTGTATTACTGTGAGTTAGTACTATATTACTGTAAGTTAGTACTGTATTACTGTGAGTTAGTACTATATTACTGTAGGTTAGTACTGTATTACTGTGAGTTAGTATTATATTACTGTAAACAGCTGAAAAAAAAGAAATAAAATAGACTAAAAATTAAGAGATTAACAAAATTTGCCAACTTTTTACGACCATCTGGACGGGTGTCCTGTCTCGTTCGTTCCCTCCGTAAATACGCCCCTGAATAAATTAAGGAATAATATTACTGAAATTATCTGTAAGACATTTTATGTGCATTACAGGGATCATAAAAAGTCACTTCGAAATCAGTTTAATTCCACTGTATTGTCAGAATATTTTTGTTTAAATTGTGACAATCCTTTATTTTATTAGGGTTTGTAATTCAAACAAACTCTTTTAAACACTGAATTCACTTTAGAATCTAGTGTTTGGAAACGAGTTAGTTTTGTTGTCTGTTTTTACAACAACTAGTTGTAAACACTAAAGTACCATAATACTTTTTATGGTCTTTACACTTTAAAACCTTTAAATTAAAGTAACGAACGTCATAAATATTAAAAGTAATTCCGTGTTTAACGATCTGTTTAATGGTACACTGCTTCATGCCGGAACGATTTCGTGCTACAGTAGTTGTAGTAGCAGTGTTATCTTTCATTCCGTCACTATATGCGCACACAGGAAGTGGGCTTGGAATTGAACAAATAACGCTTCATAATTTCTCTTACTGGCGCTTCGATTCCATTATGCTTACTTAAACTAATTCATGGCACATTGATAAACTATCAGCATACTATTTCGCGATTTTGTATAGAAAAGAACTTTTTATTAAAACTAAATTGTTTTATAAACCCTCAAAAATTTCAGAATATTCTAACTTCTGTTAGTAGCCATGCTTTTAAGTAGGTAATGGCAAGCTGAATTTGTCTATTGAAAAATACTAAGATAATTCCAGAAATTATTATAATTCTATTATCAAAAGAGAGAAAAAGAAGACTTTTTTTTTTGACATTTATGTAGAATGGACGACAATTGTTTAACAAAATAAATTTTCAAATGTCTGTGGGGAAAGGAGTCAACATCAAGTTGAGTTAAAGAAGTCCAAAAGGATTTAGAAAATAATAATATAACCGCAGAAGAAACAATTGAAAGAGAAGTTTTTCAGGCAAAAGTGTTGAAAATGGAAAGAGACTAGGGAAGGAGAGAGAGAGAAACGCATTTTCAAAGTGGTCTAAAAACTGGAAGAAGGAAAAGATGAAAGAATATTGGAGAAAAAGAACAGAACAAGGAATAAAGAACTGAAATTGGCATGTGGTCCTCAGATGGCCGATACTAAAAAAAAAGAAATTATTATGAGACTGGGCGTAGTAAAGAAATAACAACTGAAACTTACCATTTAACTTTTATTGTTCTTAAAGATAATCGTGTGCTTATAACTATTTTTATGTTTCTCCTGAATGGAATCGTTACTATAGTAACAAATCCGACCGAGAAAGTTAAATTATATTTTCAGATAAAAGATTGTCACTATTCGCTTTAATTAAATCTATTACTTTCGTCACTATAGATAGAGAGATGCTAAGTATATATAACTGGCATCTTAGACTAACATTCAGATTCCCTGTCGCGTTTCTCTTTTCGCCTAAATTTTGAGAAGCGGCATAGGTTCTACCTTTGGATGACACTGAAGGCGTCTTGCTCGTCAGTTTTACGAGCCTAAGTTTCAAGGAGCTTGAGAAGTCTAGGTTAGGAAACGACAAGATAATGGTTCCTGCCATTCTGGCTTGGAATATATAGCCTACACGTACAGTCAAGACGATATCTCAAAATACCTCAGCTTATAGCCTACTTCGTTAAAGTGGTTTCATACAATCAGCCGTTATAGAAAACTCGTCCTAGTTGGACAGGGCCACAAGGCGAGTGCTCGAGAATATAGTTCGGAACTCGAAATCCTTGCAAAATCCTTCGTCACCGCACACACAAATTGCCCAAACAAGCAGATCTTCGCAATTTCAAACCGTCGGAGAAAACTCAACAGGAGCCAGCCAGAAGATGGCACATGGGACTGCGCCCAAAGTTTAAAGAAACGGGTTTTTTTAGACGTGGACACATCAGATACGGGTATATAGACGCAGACTATTACTCAAAAAGTTAAGCAAGCATTACTACAAACGAGAAAATATCATAAATAATATAACATACACAATACACACATCAATTTTCACAGTGTATAATTTTCTCTCAATTTGTTCCCAGATCCCAGTGCTATTTACCGTGTTTCGCGTATATTATTTTCTTCTCACTTTTTGCGCAAAAGATTGATACGCCTCTTAGACGCAAAAGTTGTTCAATTTGTAACTGTCAGTGCAAAGGAGTAAAGATTTGTTTCCTTCATTACTCGTCTCTCGGTAATTTAACGTAAAATTTACTTTCCCCTCTCGCCACTTTCACTCTACAATGATTACTTTTATTGGCCGAGTTCGTGTATTTATAAAATTTGGATTAATTTTATTGACCGTAAAGTATTACTGATCATATTCTTCATCTGTTACTATAAAAATATTTTATTTTTATCAATGAATTTCTTTCCTTCCACAGATCTTCTCACCTTTATTCAGTCCGCTGCTAGCACATACCACATTTATATATTTACTTGTAATATATACTATATAATAGTCTAATACATTTTTATGCTTGTTAAATGTAAAAATAAAAGAGCGTTTGTTTAATAAGACTTTTTTTCCTTTGTTCTTCAAATAATTTTTGTATTCCATTACTTAAATCCTATTTATCTGATACGTTTGCTTCATATCATTTTATATCGTCTTATTTTTAATAATCTAACAGAGGAGGTATGGAGTAAAATCGTCACAGCTCTGTAAATCACGCTTGTAGATTTTAAGTTTATGAAAGATGAATTTATGCATATTTTGGTCCAAACCGGTTTCCTGTAAAAGCTATTACTTTTGTCATTGATTCAGATATGTTACATTAATGTTGTTTTTCTATTTTATGTAAGATGAAAATTGCTATATTACATAAGAAATGGGGGAGATAAGAAGTGATTTAGATATTTTTGCAGTCAATAAAAGGATTAAAGAATACAGAAGAAAATGAATTAAGCAGATAGATATAATAAACGAAAATAGAATACCGAAGATAGCGAAAGATTACAACCCTAGAGGCAGAAGAAAAGTTGGTAGACCTAAGAAAAAATGGACTGTGGAATAGGAACAGGCCGCCAATGCCTAAAACATTTAAGAAGATGATGAAGTTAATGAGTAAATGTTTTCAAACCAGTGTTGTTTTTTATTGTTGTATTGGAGCGTTAGTGGTCTCAAATATTTCTACTAGTAATTTTGTACAAACCATTATGTTGTCTTTGGTATTGACGAGCGCTTTCGGCAGTCAAGCCATCTTCAGGTCATTTACCAACCTTGGTAAATATATTACAATATAGGTTTAATATATAGGTTGTAATAATATAGGTTGTTATATATAATTGTAACCTATATTACAATATAGGTTGGTAAATGACCTGAAGATTGCTTGACTGCCGAAAGCGCTCGTCAATACCAAAGAAAGACAACATAGTGGTTTGTACAAAATTACCAGTGTTGTTTTATTCTAGTTAGCGTGTTCAGCGTCGACGGTATAGAGTAGGCCTCTCCGCCGCGATTTACTTTACGGAAAGTTTGGTATCGCAAGAGGCAGTAAGCAGCTTTATGAGGAGTAAAAGTAGTACCAATATAGGAGACTTCTTAGATCGGTGCGCAAGTTTCATACGCAATCTACGGATAAAATATTTTGCAATATTAAGCTCCAGCTTGAATTATGCACTTACTTTGAATTTGGGAGCACAATTGTTCAGTGCTCAAATGAAGTTACTTTTACCCCATTAGAGAACGTTCTACGTGTTTCTCGGCTATCTCAGCAGAGCTCAACTGTAATGTTTCTCTGCATACGTGAGACTTGACATGCGTCGACGAGGCTATTCCAGACCATACCGGTCGGCGCACTGTGTTCAAGGCGGTTATCAATTACGCTCTATTGTTTTCGAGTAGTGCTGACGCGTATTATGAAATATTCTGGAATCTCAGCGGGGTATAAATATAAGCATTCAGCGACACTCAGCTTCAGATTAAGTGGCGACCCATTCATGTGATGTTCGAAGTATTGTGGCGAAGGTGTTGTTGTGTTATAAATTGTGCGGGACTCTAATAGTTGACATTATTATTGCGTGTGGACAAATTTGCTCGGATTGTTGTAGAAATTGATTATAAACTGTATTTATGATTAATTAAAGCTGGTGATTAGTGACTTCGTTGGTGTTTTGTGTTTCGTTTTCTACTGTAGACCTACCATACGAGGATCAGTAGACCGTAGTAACAATATTGTAATTCTCACGGAACTGAAACTGGCTAACATAGACCAGAGCGGCAAAAGTGCCAAGGTTTTGTTCTTTCTTACTGAAATTGTCAGTGAGTACTTTCTCACCATTTCTTGTAATTGAAACATAGTCCTTTGTAAATTGTCCTCATTTTATTGAATAAGAACTATGACATCCGTTTATAGCAGGGAATCCACGCAAATTGATTTGTTAAGCTGTAATCCCGAAATCACTCTGGACTTCCGTGATCCCAACTTGTCGTCAATGTATATATTAAACAAGATTGGGGAAACACAGCATCCCTGCCTAACTCCCTTATTTATTGGAATGTCACCTGAGAACCTACCACTCAGATCCACGACTACAGATGTACTTTTATAAGGGAACTTAATTGAATTTATTAAGTGCTCTGGATATCCTCTTCTATTCACAATATTCCAATAACTTTTGACTTTCTATTTTATTAAATCCTTTTTCCAGATCAACAAGAGCGATATGCGTTTACTGGTAACTCTTCCGCCTTTTCTCTATTGTCTGTCGTAATAAATACAACATTGCATCCACAGACGACCTACCCTTTCTAAAACCCATTTGCTCTTCAAGAAGTAATGCATCTGTAATGGCGATCCGTAAATGAGAATTCTTGTATCTAGTCCAATTCTCGAATCTAGCAGTCTTATTCCTATACGCAAGTTATATTCGAGTTATACCAACTACGCAAGTTTTAGGTTATATTCTAGGTAAATGAAATTTTTATTCACGAGTGTTTACACACGAACCAGAGATAAAATTCAAACCAATTAAGAAATGTGAAGAATTTACGTTAAGGAAAAAATATATTACCGGTACGTCGATATGGTGCCTGGCTACTGGCTATAGTTGCATTCCTGTATCATACAGTTAGATTAAGGCATGTTATTAGTCTAGGTCGATTTAGCATGAGGATATTAGTTCTTAGGGTAGTAACAGGCGACTGACACTGCTGGCCACACTGCCCTCCTTGTATGTCACGCAGTCAAGCGGGAAGCCTCGCTTAAGGCGCTTTGGTGTACAGAAAAGAGTATTGTTACGAATTACAGAACGTTCTACATGTTTCTCGGCTATCCCAGCAGAGCCCAGCTGTAACGTTGTGTGCGTATGTGACTATTAGCATGCATTAACGAGGCTGTTACAGACTTGACAGGTCCGCGCGCACTGTGTTCAAGGCCGCAAACAATTAGGCTCTAGTGTTTTCTAGTAGTGTTGACGCGTATTATGGATTATTCTGGAATCTAAGCGGGGTATAAATAAGCATTCATTGACACTTAGTTTCAGTTCAAGTGGCGATTTATTCATGTGAGGTTCGATGTTATTGTCGGGCGATTTACACAGTGCGTCACATGTGGTGTATTAGTAAAAAGTTATTATAGTGCAAAATTCTTTATAGGTGACATTATTATTTGTGTCGACAGACTAATTTAAATTATTGTACGAGTATAATCTTGTTGAATAACTGGTTGATTACAAACTGTTAATTGTGATAATTTAAGTGGGTTTTTAATGACTTCATTGATTTCTTGTGTTTTGTTTTCCACTGTACCATACAACGATCAGTTAAACTGTCGTAACAGTATTTTATTATTTGACAATTTATTAAAAGTTTCTTTCTAAATTAACCTCTGTAAAAGTCCAGTCATGAACATATTTTTATATACATTTTGTGTGCTGTCGTAAAACGCTTAGACAAAACTGATAAACACCAACAGTAAACTACAAGTTTAATTGTTACGTTGAGCTGCAGTAAACCCTTTTGTGTTATCACGCACAGTTGACGTAAACTCCTACAAGTTGCAAACAATAAACTTTTTATGTAATTATCGTGTCAAAAAATTAAGAATAAAATTTTCTTCTCTCTTACTGCTTCTTTTGTGTATATATAGGCTTGTTACTAGTGTTTTGTTTATATCACCTGTCGGAAGAGACAAAAACAGCTGTTCGCCGGCCAGTATTAACATGGTTCCGAAAAGTACCTTTTATAGAATGATTTATTTCATATGTGTAAGTGTGTATTGATATAATATTTCTAATATATAGATATTGATAACTTTATAAATACCAAATATTTTCACGATCACGTTTACAAGCCTTAGGTTTATTTAACTTTTATCGCAATACTAGTTGTTACACACGCGGTTTCGCCCGCTTCATTGTTTTTTTTAATTTACGTTTTTTTAAAACACAATTTTTTAAAATCATCATTCGCGAAATTATCTTTATTTTTGTGTTTTCTGCGCCGCTTTGTTTCTATTTAAAAACGGTTTTTAATCGCGTTATTACTTGCTCGTTTATTGTCGTTAGGGATTGAGATTTTCGAGAGGTGGGAAAAGGATTAAATTAACAAACAGGCAGCAATGAAATTGATCACACATACGTGGAAAAAACGGACGGTCGTCAATTTTGCTGCGTTTTTAAGGTCTCCCGCATCGAAACGCAACCTGCTGCGTTTTAGTTATGTTTTTGTCAAGCACGAGGGTGGTCACACGGACTGTTCAAAGATGTCGCTAAATAGCATTTGTTTATTTACCTTGTTACTACGGCAATTAATTCTGGTCTCCATGGCGTTGCTGGCATCTTTATACGCGTCACACATCGACTGTGAATAAAACGCATATTTAAAAGGACCGAAATTGTGCGAAGGGGATGGAATATCAAATTCCAAGCTAGACAATGTTTTTCGCCTTATGTCAAAGGTTACCTGTGCAAACTTTGGTCGGAATCGTTGTAACGGTGTAGATTTATAATCAGTACAAAGAAATCCAGAGACTTTGACTTTTATATATTTACATATATAGTCAGAGTTCTATTACGGCTTCACTAGCGTCACTTTACCTTTGTGTTAGGTTACAACATTACTCTACTGTGTCATCTAAAACCGTGTGGAAAGTGCCAACACTAAGACAGTTTATAGTGCGATACTTGTTGTTGAAATGTGTAGTGTAAAATGTTGTGTTTTAATTATAAAATTAGGGAACCATGAATTAAACTTTTTTCTTCATCGGTTATCATCATGTCAGTGGTTTATGGCGCGCCTGTTCTAATGTCTACCATTTTCTTGACCTGCTTATAGATATTCAGCCTTCTCGGTGGTTGGTTTTATTTGTAACGGAGTAAATCTTACATGTAACCACGAAATGTTACACGGAAACAACATTCTAAATATATGTTGCTGTTCGTAAGCCTAACCTTTTTAATATTCACTATAGTTTCTTCACTTTAAAAATACACGTTCAAATTATATATCTTAAGGTTATAAACGTTTTTTCGTTCTTTTAATCAGTAGTGATAACACCTAATTAAAATTTGTTACAATAAAAAACTCCTTGTCATCTAACAATGGTCCTAGAGATGGCGCGGTGTTTGAAAGAATATAGCAACACAGTTCCTACAATTTACGACAGCTTTACTATCATGTAATTTGTTTTCAGCTACAGAATTGAAAGTTATTTATTCTAACGTCATATCAGGATATAAAATTTGATGGGTTCCGTGGCTTTGAGTCGCACTGAAGTATTGTTTCTTGTCCTTTGTCTCTCCGTCATTTCAGACATTCAAATTCACATCCATACGTCTTATTTAAATGTTTAAAATAGTGGCTACCTTTGTACTTTTAATCTAATTTAAGTTTTACTAAATTAATCTATATACATAGTTCTAAAATATTACATTTACATATACTTCAGTCAAGTAAATAAATCAACTGTAAACACTACATGAACCTTACGATGCAGTAAGGATGTCAATTTCAATCGAACATTAAATTTTCAAAAATCTTATACAGATATACCTATTAACAAAGCCTTTAATATGTTCTGTATTTTTTTAAATATTCAACATTTTTTTTACATAAATGAAAGTATGCGTAATACTGAATTTACGAAACGTGAGTTTTGACAAAATACGTTTTTTAGAATACTAGTGTTATAATTAATAACGTGTTGTTGTACATTTATTACATTTATCACTTCCATAGTAATATTAGTAATAATATTATATACCGGGCTGTCGGGCCATAGTCGGTCGCTTAGATACAGAAATCAACGACCGCCCACACTCGGTATATAGTATTTTGAGCCATTTCTGCAGTTTTGTTTTTAGGGTGTTTTAATATAATTTTGTGGTTTTACATAACATGATACTTTTACCCAGTTCAATATTTCTTTTTGCTTTATGTTTAGTACCTTTTTTCATTATTTAATAATCGAGCCTATGCGAACAAAACACTAATTAATAGACTTTTTTATTTTCGTATACGATATCTCAGTCTCCTGCAACGCTACAAAAGCTAGACCATTCGGTGACCCTAAACAACCAACCGTTCTAGTAGTAATTTCCCCATGCTTGTATAATTTTAAAAAACTGTAGCAATTTGATTTGGCATGTTTTAGGGCCGACTTATGAATCGGACGTTTAAGAGAGCCGTACAATATAACGTTTATGTGATTACGTATGAAAATGGTAAATTTATTCTTGCTCACATTCACTTACCACGAATGATTTCGATTATACATTGCCGGTCTTTAACGTGAAAAAAATCTGTGTTTTTATCTACATTTAGTTAAGAAAAGGTGGCACTTTCTGAGTTTTTTTAATACTTTTAGAAACACTTTTGTAACCAAGTTGAAATAGCAATACACCATGCACTTAAGCTGCTCTTATAGATTTTCAGTAAGATACATGATTAGTGTTTTGTGTATAACACTTGACATTTTAAGTGTACATAAAAGATTATACAACCAAATAAGACAGATATCCATATGAATCTATCTATACCTGTCTTATCATAGAAAATAAATTTTAATTATACAAAAGGAATGTTAATTTAGGTATGCCTGCTGCTTTGCTGTTCGACCGTGCAGACTTTCAAGATTTCCAAAGGCAAAGGTAAATCTGGGGGCTGTTAACGGCTGCTGTTCACTATGGATCCACATTACCTAATAGACGGAGCTTAATTTCACATTTACCTGATCAGCTATGTACTTTATGAATCAGAATGTAATTCAAAGTCAGATCCATCATGGAAACATAATAAATGCGCATCCATTAGTATGTAGTTAAAACACAATATATAAATACATATTAATGTGCTTATACTAAGTACCTGTATGTAAAATTACCTACACTTCGTGTTTTGAATTGTTTCCCACATAAATTGCAACCTCTGGTTTCTATAAAGGAACGAGTGGGTCTAATAGTAGGCCTACTGTGAGGCAGAAATAGTTTTGTACTCAACATTGCCTAAACTTGTACAAAAATTGTATGTCAAGATGTATACAATTGTCTAAAACGTTCACATCTTGGACAAACACGCGGTGGCAGTTAAAGTCACATTTTTGTATTAGACCAGGACAGTAAAATTACGCCTAACGTTTATTCAACTTTCACAGTAGAGAACAGAATCATCACATTGCTTACTATCTCTGGTCCGCATGGAATCTAATCTAAGGCGAGTTCAATATATTCCGTATAAATTATATACGTAAGAGAGTTAGTTCGCATTATATCCTTACTGGTATTATAAAATAAGTTTAATATTATCCAGTTGGAAATGAAAGTAAAAGATCAATATTAATTAGAATTAAAAATCAATTACAATTTTAATGAACAGCAGGAGGCGTTAATACAAAGGAGAAACGTTAATGAGAATGAGGAAGAGAGTAGATGACCAAGAAGAGAATTAAGAGAGAGAACTGGGACAGAGAGGCGAGTCTTCTAACAATAGGCAACTGTGTTCCCTTTTTTTCAACGAATTACCGTTTTCGAAAGTTTTGTGTAGACGTGTCTTAATCTGTCAATACAGTGATAGATGATTAAAGTTTGACAGCATTTCAGTTCAAGCATTGATTATCCAATTAGCGTCAAACATTGTGTTACACTACTCGACACCCACTGTCAAACTTCAATTAGCGTTCTCAACTAGGTAGAGAGTTTATGACGTTCACGAGTTACAGACTAAATCTTATTCGGGCGGTAGTCACTCCCCAGCCCCAACATTCAGTACTTCCAGAAACAAAGCAGGTTTGAGACACACGCGCAGGCCCAACGTTGCCACAGTATGTTCTACTACTCAGGATGCCACATTTTGGAATGGGCAAAACTTTGTTGTTTTTAATAATGCAAACGAAACGTGAGCGTCAAACGATAAAGGTATTTTTTTAATACTATTATTTATGACTGAACAAACTTTTATTTAATTGATGAAATATATTAATACAAAGCTTTAAAAAAATATATAAACACATTGTACGTTTCACAGTTTTTATGTAACTCTCAAAGTTGTTTCAGTTTCTTAAGTTATTGTTTTCTGTGATCTCTTTGACAATAACTTGAGAAGCTGGAACAGCTGTCAGGGTTAAATAAAAACTGTGAAACGTATCAAGTATTTATATAAACTTTTATTTACATGATAATTCTATTTACAAAATTATATTTAATATTTACCTGTACCTTACACGCAAAAAAATGTTTCAGTTTAAAGAAATTAAATTACCTTTATTGTTGTATTGGAGTGTTAGTGGTCTCAAATATTTCTACTAGTAATTTTGTACAAACCACTATATTGTCTTTCGTATTAACGAGCGCTTCCGGCAGTCAAGCCATCTTCAGGTCATTTACCAACAGGGAAATATTTTTTTTTTTTTTTTTTTTTTTGTGTTATTTGAGGGGACCAAACTGGTCCTCTCGGGCTGTTTTGGAGCGAGCTCCCTTCAGCCATGTGGAAAAGGAAATGTGGGTAGGAAGCGTACGCTAGCAATGACCGGGCGATGAGAAGGTGTTGTTACCAGAGAAAAAGGTGGAGATTGGTGTAAAGGTGTTTGTAGCCTCAAGGAGAGGGGGTAGTGGGGTAATCAGTGCCAAGCTTACGGACTGTAATGCCAGGGTCGCTTGCAGCAAATGACGCTAAAGCTTGTGAGAAGCGTCGATGGGATGTCAAGGGCATTGGCGGTTAAGGAACAGGTTATGGGCTTTTTATTGGGCTACCAATGGAGGGTTTTGTTTTGATTTATTGAAAGGTAGCGACGACGTTGAAGATGTAAGGAAGATGGGTTTTTTTTTTGAAACAGGAAGGGAAATATAAAACTGTTCACTTCTTATATACCGTTCTACAGGACCTATCTAGCCCCGCCCCCTGACGGAGTCACGTCTTACTTAGCTCCACCCATAGTGGTTTGTCTTACATTACCAATTTTGTAGTCGTTACAATTCACGTTAACTTACTCTTTTTTGTTGTCTAATAAGCTGGTAAATATTTCTTCATTTTCAAATGTGGTTTCTATATTTATTAGTCTTTTTTCATTTTATTTCTTATTTTTAATATTTCCACTTCTTCCTTTATTTGCTTTCTTTTTCTTTACTCATCACTTTTATTATCGTATAATTTACAACTGGGTCTATGAATTTATGTCCTTCTTCTATAAAATGCCGAAAGCGCTCGTCAATACCAAAGACAATATAGTGGTTTGTACAAAATTACTAGTAGAAATTAAATTACCGTTAAACGATTACTGAAACAAATTTCAGTTTTGTTTTCTTCAAAACGTTTCTGTAACCGCTCATGACCTTACGAAATTTTGAAAAGTTATTGTAGTTTTAATTTTACTTAAGTTGGTTTAGTACGATTCAATATTACGCTGTTAGCAAGTTTTTACGTTCCTCGCGGAATTGGAATGAATTTTAATATAGGTATAGGCTATAAGGTAATTCTCTTCCTTCTACAAACGTTGAGTTTAGTATTCAAAACATAAACTATTGTCTCGGTTTCTACTACGTGACTGTAATAATAATTTTCTTTTTCAACTATAGTAAAAAAAATGTAAATCTGAATTTTCTCACTTTTTCAAGGTAATATCTCATTTTCATGAAAGCTGAAAGCGTCCTTTGACAAAAGATATTTTATTATTAAGAAATAGCATGTTGAGATATACTATAGTTATAACTTATTGGAATTTATTATAAATGTAAATGAGTTATTAAACCCATTGGAAATGAGTTTACTCTTCGTCTCGACACATAACGTTGACAACGACTAAAAACATGAACAAATGTGAAGTAGTCGAAAAATAATCGATTAATCGAGTGTCAAAACAAATCGAGCCGTTTGCAGTTGTATAAAATATTTCTGTCTTACAGTTTGACACAAAATGTCCAACAAATATCATAGAGATTCATGAAGTACACTTTTAAGTTATTGTAAATCATTTAATCTTCCTCCACTTGGTAATTTTTTTTTATTTTTTAGATTATAAAAAAATTCCAGCTCATGAAAATTTATAGAAAGGATCATAACAAAGAAATTAGGTTTTTTTTTATATTTTTATCCGATATGTAGAAGTCGACATATTCAAAACATCTTGCGGAAAAACAATATTAATAATTTACGCCTTAATGAGTAGAAAGTGGATTCCGATCGTAAGCCATGCTAGAAAATCAGAAGCGGAGTCTCTGTGATCCCCAGAATAATATAATTAAAAAATAATTGCTCATCTCAGAGAATTTAATTTTTTGAAATTATGGTAGGCCTTCAAATTATGAATATTATTACGTAATGCAGAGAAAGTGTTACACCATTACAGAACAATCCACGTGATTCTCGGATGTTCCAGCGGAATCCGGGTGTAATGTCGCGTGCTTACGTGATCTTAACATGCGTTAGCGAGACTTTTAGAGATGCCGCAGGCCGCGCGCACTGTGTCAAGGCCGCAATTACTTACGCTCTAGAGTAGCGCTGATGCTTAGTATGGAATGTTCTGGTGTCTCTTCGGGGTATAAATACAAGACTTCAGCGACGCTTAGTTGAGATATTGTCGGGCGATTTACACAGTGCGGTTCAAAGTATTGTGGCGAAGTGCATGTGTTTTATAATTTTGCGGGACAATTGTAATACAATTCTGTTGTATATTAGTTGACATTTTTTATTGCATGTGAACAATTTTTATTCGATTTGTTATAAGAGACGTTCTTGTTGATTAGCATCTGTTTAATTGTGATAATTAAAGCTGGCGATTAGTGACATAATTGGTGTCTTGTATTTTGTTTTCCACTGTACCATACGACGATCAGTTAGATATATTCCAATACATTCCAAACATGAATATGCAAAATAAGAATATGCAACTCAAGACTGCTGTTTTCTACAAAAGGTATGTTATAAAGGCCTATTATAAAAATAATTGTGTTACAAAACTAAACTCATCGATAAAATAAAATTGACTGTGAGTATCATGCCACGATATGCACTAGGTTAGGTTAAATCAATTGATTGGTTTAATTATTTTTTGCGTTTTTGATTTATTTGGGCAACGAATGTATCAGTCGTTTGAAGTAGAAAACAAAATTGTTTAGTCTGTGTGGAGCAGAAGACAATTTTCAACTTTATTTGCTGTGTTATTTCCTTTTTGTTTTATGTCAAACAACAAAATAGATACTTGAGGTTATTTTGTAAAAAACCAATAATCTACATTGGAAACATTAATTGGTTTTTGATATACACAGGATTGTATAACTCTCTGCTTTGTGATTCTGCCCGTTGAGTGTGAAACAAGGAATACTAGCCTGTCTCATCACCGGAACAGCGAACTGAGCGTGCTGTTAATGTCAACAGTACTCTACATCCAGCTAATTAATCAATTACCGGCAGTTGTGATGCCATGCCTACGTTTATCTGCTTATTGGCTTATTCAATCAAACTTGAAACTGCATTAGTTAAGAGGACCTGTTGAGCCTTAAATGCGTAGGAGAGGAACAAATTTATCAAATTTCCAGAGATATCATCCTAGCTCCCGTCAAAATGAAAACTAAGATTGTATTATCGTTTCGTAATCAACTATTTATCATCCTGAAGACTAAAATAGATCTTTTGGTTTTTCTGATAGTTTCTATCCGTTTCAGATGTTGGATATCATACAGACTATTTTAACTTCTGTACGGCTGCACGGAATAAGTTAGTTGTATTCATGCCAAACCAGGTCCTTAAATTTCTCAGCCACGATATTCTCGGTCGCCCAATTCCTCTCTTTCCAAGTACTTTTCCCTGTAGTATGGCCTGCAATAAGTACAATCTCCCTTCATTTCCCATGAGATATCCCAGATACTGAAGCTTTCTTATCTTCACTGTCATAATAACTTCCCTCTCTTTCTTCATCTTTCTAAGAATACAGTTGAATATCCCTATAATCGGTGTTTACCTATAATATGTTTTACTATGCTGTATGTTGACAGGTATATGTATAAACGTTTTCTGTACCAATTCTAATATTTAATTGTTGATTACTGCTTTTATAATTAATTACAGTAACGTTATATTATGAGTAATTTAAATTGCAATATTATATTAACTAAGTTCTGCGATATTATAATTTTCTCGTTGTATTTAATGAAAAAGTTTGATGATGTAAAACAAACTGCCTCAACTCCTGTACATATACAAGGATACACACATACGCACGCACAAGCACACACACTCACATTCACAAACACGTTCACTCAAATGATTGTTCTGTTGTGTTTGACATGTCTATTGTATATTCATACACAGGTCCTGATGATGACAATGAACACTGTCGAAACGTCGACACAAATAATTTAAAATTTGTGTTATATTTTGAGCGATCCTGAGAAACCCTTCTCCGGGAAAATTCATTGATTCACGGTCACTACGAATTTAATGATTCATTTATAATGTTTTTGTTAGTCTTTTTACGTAGCATGAGCGCTTTAATGAATGCAAATACATTCCGCTGTAACATTTACTTGGAATAATATTAGTTTTATTTGCAAACCACAGGAATGTTCTTAAATATATATTGCACATATTTCGTTTGCAAGTACACTAATGTATAGTTACTATTAGAATCAGTATACTGTAAGCAGCCGCTGTTTCTGACAACAATGTGTGGGACTACTCACGTGACAGACATTGTTGGTAAGTGTTGGTTGTGCAATTGTTCACGACAAATTACACGTCATCCGTAACAAACAATTTAGTTGTCACACGTTTATTGCGGTGTCCGTCAATTTGTGTTGTTAGCACTGCTGACGTCAAAGCCACCATTACAGCTTTTATTTTTGACCATATTTTTTAAATTTCACGTTTGCGTTTGTTTTTATGTCTATAAGCGTACGTTTGGAATTGACAGGTCGGTTGTTACATGCACGATTAGTAAACAATATTTGTTTATATTCATACCTGTAAATTCAATATTTATTGTTGTACAAAATTGGTCATTTGTATTTCATCGAAATTGAGCCCGTCTGGTTGTTCACATGAAACGAATTTCTTTCAAAGGTATATAAAAATGTATTGTTCATAAATTTTTACTTTACAACATAACAAAACATTACATTTTACACAACATGTTTAAGTATATATTCTACATTCTACATAACTTGTGTACATTACGCTTTAACTATTTTCAAACAGTTTTTTGACATTTAAATTTAGAAGTAAAGTTATGTAATCCGTTGTGTGCTTCTGTAAGCCTGTGTCTTTTTTGTGTGCATATAGCGTGTGTACGCATAATGTAATCAATTTTATTAAGCCTTGAAGTAACTAAAATCTACTTTTCGACATAGTTAATAACTACTAACTAATTAACTATTAACTATTAATAAATATAATCTGCTTCTGGGTTTGTAAAATGTTCTGGTGGTTTTTTAAACAAAGTGACTTGCGTCAGTAACACGATCGGACTACACTCACAAAGGAAACGAACATGTTTTTTTCAAATGCATGATTTTTCAGATCACGTAATTACGAAAGTAGAATAGGATACATGAGAAGATTTACGTAAGTATGTAAATATGTTTGAAATATCTTAGGAGAGTAGTAGGAGTAACAAGGTAGAATAGAGTTAGGAATACACAAATAAGAGAGGATCTGGAAGTGATATCGATTCTGGATTTTATTGAACAGAGACAACTATACTGGTGGGGACACATGCAGAGAATGGATAGTGATAGAATGGTAAAACAGGTTTTGGGAGGCAAAATCAGGTGGGAAAAAGAAGAGAGGAAGACCGCGACTGATTTGGGATATAATGATGGGAAACATTTTGAGAGAAAGAGGCTTGGGCTGGAGGGAAGCGAAGACATTGTCAATGGATAGAGTAAGATGAAAAAAATTTTTATGTAGAGTGTGTTGATGTACTTATCGTATATTGAAGTAACCCGACACCAATATGGTATAAGGGTATTTTGATAATAAATAAATAAATGTAAATATGTTAACGTGTGTCTGCCATCTACAATTTTTTTTAACATTTGGCACTTAAAATTATTAAAATTACTAATGTCGTTCCAGTTAATACTGCATTATTAATATTTTCTTCTTCAAATACTTTGGCTATTTAAAATTCTTTGCAATTAATCCCTCTAACATTCCGTGTAGTTGACTTTAATCTTTCAGCAATCCACTAATTCGAATCCTAGGGTCCTATTACCAGAGTTTTCAGTCCTTACTCCGAGGCTGCTTTGGATACTATAGGGTGATTCAGTTGGAGGTTACAATTTTAAGTTGGCAATACTGTTTTCTTGTAAAAGATGAACAGCTGATATTTGCAATTAGTCATTGTTAGGTATTGACATTTGTTGCTATGGACCCGGTATTCAAGTCAAGAACGTATTTTAATTGTTAAAACCTATTTTCGAAGTAAAAAAATTTAACTAACACGATTCGCGCACTGCGAAATGACTTCGGTAACCATAAACGTCCATCTCGTGCCGCGGTTAAAAAATTTATCGAAAAATTCAATAGAACCGGATCAGTGTTGGATTTGCAAAGACCAGTACGTCCTCGTAGTGGCCGGTCACTCACAAATATCGCCGCAGTGAGTGCCAGTCTCCATGACAATCCGTCGACCACCATTCATCATCGTTCCCAGCAGTTGGACCTTTCCTACAGCACCACGCAGCGCATATTAACTAAAGATCTCCATTTTCATGGCTACAAGATCCAGTTGACTCAGGAATTGAACCCAGCAGATAAAAGACTTCGTTGATTGGGTGTTAGAGAACCACCAAGTTGATGGCGATTTTGTGAAGAAAATCATATTCAGCGATGAAGCTCATTTTAAACTGGATGGGTATGTAAACAAGCAAAATTGCTGCATTTGGGGACTTGAAAATCCACGAGCCATTCTCGAACAACCAATGCATCCACAAAAAGTCACTGTTTGGTGCGGATTTTGGGTCGGCGTCGTGTTGGGCCGTACTTTTTTGAAAATGCCCGTGTGGATGCAGTAACAGTCAATGGTGAACGTTATCGGGAGATGATAACAAATTATTTTTGGCACCAATTGGATAATATTGATGTCGAAGACATGTGGTTCCAACAATACAGTGCTACTTGCCACACAGCGCGAGAAACAATACAGTTGTTGCACACAAAGTTCCCCGGCTGCGTCATCTCTCGTTTCGACGATCAACATTGGCCACCAAGATCGTGTGATCTCACGCCGTTGGATTATTTTCTTTGGGGTTATTTGAAGCAGAACGTGTATGGCAATGACCCCAAAACGACTGGAGAGTTAAAGGACGAGATACGCCATATTATTCATGAGCTGCCTCAGGAGTTATGCCGGAAAGTGATGGAAAATTTCATCAAAAGGGCAAAAATCTGCAGGGCCGCTCGTGGCAGCCATTTGGCCGATATCATTTATCATGTTTAATGTCAATGTCTAAACAACATATAGAAATAAATACATTAAGAGTTTATCAAAAAACAATGCGTTTTATTTTACATTAAAATTGTAACCTCTAATTGAATCACCCTATACAAGTATTTCAAAGTTTTACATGAACATGTTACTGGCTTGTTGCACAACCACATACCAGGAGGACCAGAGACCCTTCTGTCACGGGTACCATACCTTAGCCGGAAAGCCCCTGTTTTGGGGCACAGGAGTTTCGCTCTCACCCTTCTCTTTCTGATATAGTATTTGGTAGCTTAATATCAGTTATTCTGATACAGAAATAAACAAAACACAGCACAAGAATTACATTTTATAAAGCAATTGCAATATCCACGTTGATTTATACGAGCGAAACGAGGGTCATGACAAAACATGAAAGCAGCAAGATTCAGAGTGCTGAAATGCAGTTTCTCCGAAATGCTTCAAATTATACATTGAAAGATGGAATAATGAATGAAGATATCAGAGCAGAACTCAAAGGACATAAATGAAATTATTGCAATTTACAGAAGACAATGATGGGATCATCTGCAAAGGATGACAGAGGATCGATTGCGGAAAGCGGCACTGAACTATAAAGCCATTGGTAGAAGGAGCGTGGGTCGTCCGAGGATGAGATGGGTGCCGGAACAGGTTTATAAAACCTAATCCTTGAATAGGAGAAGAAGAGATGAAGACTATATGTCGTCAGTAGGCTATATATTAAGCATGGTGGGGAAATACAGCGACGCGACCATGCCTAATTCCCTTGATTGTTTGAATGTCACGTGATCTTGGCTTCTATTCATAACATTCCATCATGTTTTACGGTCTGAATTATTTTCAGATCAACAAAAGCTCTATGATTTCCTGATGCATTTCCGCCGTTTCTCTACTACCCTTCGTAATACAACCATTGCGTACCAGTTGACTTACCCCTTCTAAAAGCCATCTGCTCATCGACAAGTACTGAATCCGGAATGACTCTTAATCTCTGATCGAGAATTATTGTATACATTTTGTATGTTGAGTTGGGCAAGCTTATTCCACTGTAATTATTTGTGTCTGTTCTGTCCCTTTTTGCAATAATGAAATTGTTTTTGTTTCCATCCATTTGGTATTTTGTTTTTTATCGATGTTGTATTTAGAAAAAGTAGAATTCGTAAATGCAATAATGTGCCACTGTATTTTATTCACTGAACATTTATTTCATCAAGTCTCGGCGCCTTTCTACTTTTCATTCTACTAATCGCTTGTTTGACTTCTTCTGTCGTTAAGTTATCTATATATTTTTTTTAGGCCACTTGGCTTAAATCAGATGATTAATCTGAACTTCATAAGAGTTTCGCTCCTTCAAGATCTGAGTTTCATTTATGTTGTCTGAGTCGGTTCCAGGATCCTGTCGACCACTGTATCGGTGCCATGGCCGAGGCGGACACTCTAAAATCGTGGTTGAGGCGGACAATTATCTGGGTACAATTAAGGCACCGTGGTCGAGGCGGACAACTTTATTAAACAAGATAAGCCCGGTAGTTATATGTTAATTGCAACTCTCCCTCACACTTGTACAGGCCTTCGATTGTCAGTATACTTTTTGAAACTTAAAACTCGGATATCAAATACAGTGGGGCTTTACAAGTTGCGTTATATTTCTTAATATTGTTACAACGGTCACTTTGATCGTCGTATGGTACAGTGGAAGACAAAATACAAGACACCAATTAAGTCACTGATCACCAGCTTTAATTATCACAATTAAACAGTTTAAAATCAGTACGTTATTCAACAAGATTATACTCATACAATAATTCAAATTAATCTCTCCACACAAATAATAATGTCAATTATAAAGAATTTCCGCACTATAATCGCTTTTTACTAATACACACCTTGAGACTGATTGTGTAAATCGCCTGAAAGTAACTATAACCACGCTTAAAGTAAATCCACTTAAACTGAAAATAAATGGCAGCTGTCGTTGTTTAATTAGATAGAACAAGTGTTCCAGAATAATCCGTAATACGCATCAACACTATAAGAAAATACTTGAGCGTAATTGCTTGCGGCCTTGAACTCAGTGCGCGCGGACCGGTGAAATCTGGAACACCCTGGGTGGTTGACGCATGATAAGTGTCACGTAATTGTCTTTCATCTCAAAGTAGCAGCAATATGTACGCACACACACATTACAGCTAGGCTCTGCTGGGATAGCCAAGAAATATACAGTAAGTTCTGTAATGTTCTGTAACACTATATTTTTTATCAGATCTTTTAGTATCGCTTATTTAGTACCGTATACATTTATTTTTATACTTTTTCATTTTTATTTTTTTTGGATCCGAGCTCAATAGCAGAACTTCTTGAGTAGGAAAGAATTCTGCGGGAGTTGATAGCACGCATACAACAGTAATATTCCTTAGAATTAAGACAATCTGTCGGTTACAGTTGGGATTTGACACATACAGATTTGACACTCTGACGTCACCCTAAAGCTATCCTGCTCTAAGTATTACACACACAAACAAATTCTTGTAATTCTATATAATCATCAGATAAAGTTATGTGTTATTAAATTAATAAATCACTAACTCATAAATGTAAAAACGTGTAACAGTTATAGTTATATACAGGATTATATACAGCACTGCTTTAAACTGTAACCTAGGAACGGTTGATCCCAAATTGTCATTCCGTTACAGCGACATAGCTTACAATAATAGGCCTGTCCCTAAATTGCTTGTGGTGGTTTTAATTCACTGGGGAGGCTTACAAGTAGATGCTAAATCCCAGATTAACGGTATCTTTGCCCTTGTAGAATTAGGTAAGGAGCGATTTATAGGAGCACGATTTGAATACATTATCTGGGTTGCCAGGTAAACTTGAATACTCTGTTGCTCAAAGGAAATACTTCTGTCACGGATTCTCTGGATATATTTCAAATTATATTATAAATAAAGATACGCGTCATGCTAGTTACCATAAACAAGTGAGGTTATTAAACCTCAAAATAATTTTTAAGATATGTAGCAGATTAAAAACCAAGTATATTGTCGTAATGAAAAATGAGGGTAACTCAATATTGAATGGTTTTAAATGAGATATTAATGGGTTTGCTTATTTAACTTAATATAAGTATGTGGAAGTGAATATACTATCATAAAATGCCTGATGTGATAAAAATTCACATGGGAATAGAAAGCGTCTTCACAGGTATTAATGTCTGTAAATTTTAGTGTAAGTCTCTTGTTGCACACAAAATTCCGTTAGCAGTAAAGTAGGGCTACTTTAACACGTAATATAAACATATTGGTATGAAGAACTATATATGATTTCCATGTTCTAAGATTTATTTTTAAAATCATTTACTTGAATTCGGTTCGATAAATTCTAACAAGTTAGGTGTGGTTCTTTTAAATCGAGTTTTATGTTTGACAAATTGAAATAAAATATTTCCATATGAACTACTTCTTTGTTACCAATAACGTAGGACACATATACAAAAAATTATCCCCTTCTCCTTCAACTATCATTTTTAATTATAGAAAATTACTTTGTCCCCCTTCAACTGCCCTTTTTATTTCTAGACATTTCATTTACCTTTCTAAAGTGGATTATTATGATCTTTTCAGGACACTTTATTTAGCAAAATAAAGTACTTTACTCTTGTTAAAACGTAAAACGTATCTGGTAAACTACCTCTTCCCATTAACCGATCTTTACCAAATCAACAGGCTTTGAGTCCTCTACAACTCGGGCACATATGCAAAACTTTGATTCCGTTTGAATTTGCGGCAGCTATAGTTCGCCATTGGAAGAATTCTACACACACACACACACACACACACACACACACACACACACACACACACACACACACACACACACACACACACACACACACACACACACACACACACACACACACACACACACACACACACACACACACAGACTCTTTTCGGAAAATGACTTTTTTCTATGTTTTGAGGGTAGTTCAATAAGAATCAGCCCTTATCTGGAACACGATTTTTTCGCGAACACCATAATTCTATTTCCTTATGGAACATGAAAGTAAAAAGAATATTTATAACTTAGGTGGCATCAGAACTGACTAAAACATTTAAACAATTACTAAATATACTACCAAAACATATCAAGTATCATTTTTTCATAGGCATGTGATTAACTGAATATATAAGGCTATAATTAGATGAAGATGATCTAAAAAATGTGAAGTTGTGACAGGAAAATTGTTTACAAGCGTCACCCCAAAATGTCTGAAATTAGAAATAGCTGAAATTATAGAACAAAATAGAATTTGTTTACATGATGGTATAGACTGTTTGAACTGATACGAATAGTGAAATGTTTTAGCTGTTGTAATTCTACTACATTTTACTTGTCTTCAACTAACTAGTTCATTCTTTCAAGCCAAAAGCAACTTCGTTTGTTTATTTATAAACAATTTAGCCACTTAAAAGAACTCATTTCTGTAAGATTTGAAAACCATGATGTTTACACTTTATACATACACTTTCTTGATCTAGAATCAGTTTCTACTACACAATGTATTAACCAAAAGCGTAAAAGTAATAAATATATTTGATTTTGGATAACGGGCTTTCAGCCTCAGCCATAATTGCTGATCTACTACTTTTTCTAGTTCAGTACTTGATTAAATCACAAATCAAGTAGGCCTGCTTCATTTAGTCCAATATTTTATATTTTTGACACGTTAAAGGGTAAAAAATACTATTGACAAGTTATTTTATTATAAAACTGGCATTTCAGAGATTACGAATTTAATATCATCATCTTATTGGTACACAATTATACCCACTGCTTCCTGTGTTCTTCATTCGTGATACGTACAGCTTACACCAAACGACACAGTGGCGTGGCGTGGGTACATAACAGCTGTTGCCGGTTGTGATAAGCCTAAAAATTAATTCAAATTTGTAGTACCAAGTGTTCTTTTTAGAGGCAAAATATTTCTGCAGAGTATTTTCAATCATTCGCTGGCAGAAGAAAAGGGCCCGGTTCAACGGAATCTGACTCCATTTTATTTACAAAGAATAAAACAGGACGCAAATTTAATCGAATTAAAAATAATAAGACAACCAGAGAAACACATAACTAAGCGAACTAAACAAACAGGTATGTACTGACTGCTGCACGTTGGTTCCGAAAACGAACAGCTGCTAACTAAGCGTTTTGCCGTTTTATACAGCGGCAACAAATAGGGTGGATGAATGTGTCTCCTCTCCACTAATTGTCTGTAAAGTGACAACTACTGAGAGGTTAATACATAAACGCCATGCTACTGCCAAACCACCACCACAAGAGAAAAGCCTATGGTTTTGCATTTACCCACGAACTGCACGATGAGAAGCAGTGTCGTGTGTGTTCGAGTGTTCCTGACTGAGGTAAATTGGCGACTTATCCAAACAACATAAAACAGGCAAACCTATCGCCTTTATTTGTTTAATTAAATCTTACGAATCAAAAATTTTTAAAGTCCACGCTATATTGTCAGTTACAGAAAGCAGAAATAGAGATTCAAACAAAATACAATACTGTAATACAATTGTAATAATAATAATAATAACAATACAATACAATAGTTGTGTAACGCCGGTTAGAGTGTTACGCAACAAACCCTGCTCTCAATAAGCTGATTCTTGTGGATTATTTATTATATTGGTACGGCATCATAGAACATTCTACGTGTTTCTCGGCTATTCCAGTGGAACCCGTAACGTGTGCGTACGTACGTATCGCTCCTACTTTGAGGTAAAAGACAATTACGTGACACTTGTCACGCGTCCCCAAAGAGACAATTCCAGACCATACCGGTCCGCGCACTGTCTTCAAGGCCGCAGTCAATTACTCTTTACTGTTTTCTAGTAGTTGACGCGTATCATGGATTATTCTGGAATCTCAGCGGGGTATAAATACAAGCATTCAGCGACGCTTAGTTTAGTTTAAGTAGCGATTTATTCAAGTGAGTTTCGACTTTACATCGGGCGATTACACGGTGCGTCTCAAGTGGTGCATTAGTGAAAAGTGATTACTGTGCGAGACTCTAATAGTTGACATTATTATTGGTGTGGACAAATTAACTTGAATTATTGTACAGGTATAATCTTGTCGAATAACGTGTTGATTTCAAACTGCTAATTTCGATAAGTAAAGCTGATTTTAGTGACTTAATTGGTGTATTTTATTTTGTTTTTCACTGTGCCATACCACGATCATTTAGACGGTCATAACAATATAAACAGCCTGTACAACGCAGTATAACAAAAATTATCTTTACAGACCTATTTCTGTCATGAATAATTAGGCTTCCAAGTCTGTAAAAATTATCCAGTTTTGTTGAATAATAAACTGCGAACTGATGTAATTTTTGCAGAGGAGATTTGCGCGTTAGCGTGTGTACAGGGACCCGTCACACAGTCCCGTATAATACGCCACATTTCAAACATTTCACATTTGTTGCTTCCTGTAGCGTCTTTTGTAGTAGTCTCATCATTTCTACAAATACATCAATTGTAGTTTAAAATTAAAGGAAATTTCAAGAACATACAATACAAATAACTAAGAAAAAGTAATTAACAGAGATATAACTTCCACCATAAAATTAAAAATGTAATTACGTTACTGTTTTTTGTTTTATTTCAAAGCGTCTTGAGAGATGGAATTGCTCCACTAAATCATATGCTAAGTCTCTAATCATGTGATCTGTTAAAATTTACATTAAGTTTTTGGAAACAAAAACAAACTAACACCTGATCAAATACAAATCAGTACAAAACAGATCACAATGTTCAAAGCACTCAACATCGAAAATACACAAAATACTAATGTATACACCACAATAACACACAATAATACCAATCTAAAATACCAAAACTAACAGAAACCATAACAACAACCAACCAACACAAAAGTACTCCACAAGGTTCAAAATTAAGAAGGCTGAGGATGGAAACGATAAGTGTCCCGAAACATGTTCCAAATAAGGAGAAAACATCTTGAAGTAAAGTTAATATAAATATTAAATATATTATTTGCATCAAGAAATAGACTGTAGCAAAAAGTGTTTGAATTTAAAGAAAATAATACTTTTGTGATAAATATGACATAAACGCAAGAAACGTAGAAAACAGGAGTTACACGTTAGCAACATGAATCTTGATATTAATATTGTGTCATTACAGTGATAACAATTACTAGTATTGTTTACAATTCGTAATAAATAACATCTTATCTAAAGGCATTAGAGAACTCACTTTTGAATAATAACCCCCTGTACGTGGAAACTAACATAGTTATTAGGTAATGATTAATGATCTTGAGAAAGATAATCGTGATTGGACACAATTAGACCGGTAGAGAAGAGATTTAATTTCAACATTATAGATTGGGAATAAGGTAAATGCATGCATTATAGTTGGTTAATTTTTAAAATCTCAGTCGATCCAAGAGTACTACGCATTTTGCTAGCTTGTACTGTTAGGAACCATATACCACTTCTATTGCAGGTGGGTGGAAATTGACACTTTGTGGATTTATCGGCTCTTGTTTCCTATCATTTCAGTGATATTTTCCTTCGATTGGAATGTCTTTATATTTCTTTTGCAGTCTATTAATATTCATTCACACTTTTTTAAATGTTTAATTAATACTTTACCTTACAGTGATAGTGGAAATGCAGTTTTTCTACTTTGTTATCAGTTAGCATAACCTTATCGGAATAACTGCATCATTCTTTTTGCTCCCTTTTCCCAATTGTACTCGTATTCATCCAGAGTAATATCCAACTCTAAATAAGTAGAGGGAAAATGCCGGTTCTAACTCACAAAGGGATGCCGCCTTTCCCACGGTCTAGATCAAAGAGATGCCGCCGTTCCCACGGTCCAATATTTTTTCCCACGCTCTCCCCACCACCGCTGGACCACAGCATCCCAAAGGACCGCGAATTTCCGCGAATAAATTTTTTTATTTTTTTTTAATTTAATATTATTATTTTTTTAATTAAATTGATTTGCATATCCGCGAATATATGCAGCCTTTCGCGAGCCTAAATCACTTTCACTTTCTAATTTCCGCGAATATAATTTTTTATATGCCGTCTTTCGCGAGCCTAAATCACTTTCACTTTCTACTGGACCGCGAATTTCCGCGAATAAATTTTTTTAATTTGATATTTTTATTTTTTTAATTAAATTGATTTGTATATCCGCGAATATATGCCGCCTTTCGCGAGCCTAGATCACTTTCACTTTCAATCAGCTGGACCCGCAGCATTCCCAAATGGACCACCCGCATCCGCAAATATATTTTTTTTATTTTTTAAATAACGCTGATTTGCATATCAGAGGTGGGTGGTGGGTAGGTGGTTCCGACTTGATGAATTATATTGTATATATTAAATATATGATCAGAGTTACCAACCTTGCATGAGTTCAAATTTGTTGTATGTTATAATGTATATTAAATCTATATGATCAGGTTTACCAACCTATGCAGGGTTCAAACTTGATATGTGTATTATAGTGTATATTAAAATATATGATCAGGTTTACCAATCCTGTATTATTGTGTGTATAGAACAGATCTGCCAACATTTTTCTTCGGTGGGAAATTCAAACTATATGAGCAACGCATTCGCCAGAATCTGAGACTCGAGAGAGTATGTTTGTCGTGCATGCTTTATTTTTTATTCGCTCGCGTCATCCGTATTTAAAGTTCGCTACTTCCAGTACACATGGCCTCCGTAACAGATTTGGTCTCCAACAGGTGTGATTCGAACGGTAAGAGTTAAATATAGTTTACAGACGATTGTAATTTTAAAAATTCATTTTTGCATTAAATATATATATCGTAAACAATGAAATAATAATATTTCGTCATTGTAAGATTTTAATAAAACAATTATCAGTTTAAATTCTCTCTCTCTCTCTCTCACACTTGTTGTGTATGTTTCTCTCTCTGTGGTCAGTACCGCACGCATGTATATGAAATTAGAAAGTTTATATTTATTCGACAAATATTAACGCCCTCTCTCTCTCTCTCTCTCTCTCTCTCTCTCTCGCTCGCAGACGACGGAAGCAATTCGAGGTCATTGACACGACTTTACACTGACACATTGCAGTCTCTCACTCTCTCTCTCTCTCTCTCTCTCTCTCTCTCTCTCTCTCTCGCTCTCTCTCTCTCTGGGTTAAGCTGGTGTTGTACGTTACTAAAATCATAGCAAATATTTTCATTCTAAGCATGTATTACTGTTTAGTAATAATTACAGCCCCAACAAAGGATATATAAGTTTGTGTACATGGATTGTATATTGCAAGTACGGAATTATTATTTAAATCCGATATCTGTTTTTATTAAAATCATACAATGTCAAAAGAGGATAGTTGTCTGTTACGAACCAGTACTAACTCTCCTATATGGTCGTCGCTCGCATCATCCGTATTTAAAGTTCGCTACTTCCAGTACACATGGCCTCTGTAACAGATTTGGTCTCCAACAGGTGTGATTCGAACGGTAAGAGCAAGAACAATATGAACAAAGCCAAGGACATTATATGTCTAGTATCCCTCCTCAGACGCTGGTGTTACTTTGTGTCATAAAATCTCGTGGCACTCAAGATAAGAGACAATACGTTTGCAAAAAACGACAAAATTGAACTTCTGGAAACAAAATTGTACGGTTTGTAAGTAATATCGACAACACAGGTCAGCATTTTTCGGACATTGACAGATAAAGGGATCGTCACATTAGGACTACTGACCGCTAAATCCAGTAGTACAAGAACTTAGATATTTGTTGAATCAGTAGCAAAAAAATGTTAGATCTACTGTTTTCAGCGTACATAGACATTTGATAATATTCCATTTTGGTTGTATTCGTGAAGCCATAGTGTAATGGCTGTCCTTGGAAGTCATGTAACCCTTAGTGTTTGTGTGGGAATCGTAGTCGGATTTTAGTTTCTGTCATGTCTTTCGTCCGTTTGTGTGCAGGTTGTCTTTACAGTCATGAAAATCATTTCAAGAGGTAAGCCGCATTGTATTGTTCGCGTACCGCGAGCATATGCGGTGATGACTGCTGTACAAGAATTCTACGGACTGATGTGTTACGAAATTAGCGTGGTAACCAAGTTCTATGACATAGAGCGTGGGTTTCTCCGTACAATTGTGTAACGTCGCGTAGCATTTTTGTGCGATGTTAAGCGACCTATAAAACGTAATGAACCTGTTGTGCCATGATGACGGAGTTGCACAGATGCGTGTGATAATAATAATAACAATAATAATATAAAGAGGTCGCGTGCTCAAACATTATTATTATTTCGCCTTTGACATGCTCCTTGTCAGTCTGTAATTTAGAGGTAGCGAATCTTTTTGCCATTCTTCTGCCGATGATAAAATGTTCTCTGTAGAGTTATTCGTCAAGTTGTTGGTGTAACAATAACATGGTGTAAGCTACCTCTCGTTTATCCATGAGAATGAGTGTTCGGTGTCATCTGCTGTGAGGGTAAATAGCGCCTTATTTTCGCTATTATTTACAACGGTACGGCTAAAATACTAGTAAGCGTAATCAAAAATTACTTCCTACCCTGCTAACAACATCAATGGTTGCATTTTGAGTACGTGGCTATGAAAATGATCCGGACACAGGTTATGTCAGGTTGTAATAAGTTAGGCCTCTCCAGTTCTATAATTTTCTACAAAAAATTAGCTTTTTTTCCGATTAAGTATCTCCATTTTAATTACTTTTAACACTACACTGAAAAGTTTGTAGTTGTGGGTAGAGGAAAAAATATCAGGAAAGGTATCCGTAGTATGTCATACGATAGTGAAGGAAAGATTTCATCGATATTTTGACATGTTCTCTCGCATATGTTATAGGTTACAGTGGATATGAGATTCGGTTAGAACATGTGCACACTAAATAGGTAATTGTAAGGAAAATAAGAAATTACTGTAATAGGTAAGTTGTTCAGTACTACAGGAGTAGAAAAATATTTTCATATTCATCATTGTCGTAAGGAACTCACACCCTGGTGGAAGGACACACAAGGTGCAGTACAAAAATCCTCCCAGAAGGTCCTTCCAGAGGGCGACTGACTGTACGCTATCATTAAAATTATACAAAACCACTGCTGTCCCGATTCAGATGTACGACAGTGAGGAATGTAAGCGAGACATGTCTACAATTTGAAGCAGCTGAAGTGCTTTCTCTGAGAAGAGTCAAGGGTTCCACACAGTTGGACAGAACGACTGCATTCGGAACGAGCTAAACGTCTATAATCCGAACCAGCGAATAGACGATTACAGATTAAAATGGTGGGAACACGTCGACGGAATGGACGAAAACAGGCAAGCAGTCCAGCGGGCAAGTGTGACATTAGAAGTCGTGGAACGTGAGAACAAATTTATGTGACTTTACCGAGACGGAACAACCATTTATGTCTAAACCATGAAATGAAGAAGCAGAAGAAGAAACGACGTAGTTCGTTTTGTCGTTATTTGGTAGTTGTTGCCTAGCTATGCAATAAATTATTACCTTCAACTAAAGGAAATTCTGATTTTTATGTAGTCCTTCGACAACGCAGGCTTTACATTGTACCGAGCAACACTCCGCGTGCTTTTACGGAAAATGTAACATGCGCATGCAATAACGTCACTTAAGCTGCTAGTTGGACATGTTTATGACAACGGTAGTTATCTGATTTATATGCATTTACATCCAATGGTTGTAGTAACTTGAAAATAAATATGAGATCGTTGTGTAGCGTGCGTAAAGTAGGCCTACCACTGGAGACCTGTCATTAAGCGGACCAGTGTGGCACGTGATTCTATCTTTAATCAGATTTGGAAAGAAATATTTTTATTGGCTATGTTGAGAGAATGCACACTGCTAGTCGGCAAAAATGAATTATTCAGTCGGTGAAGTAGTAGGCCTATGATTGCAGGGTAGCGCGTGTTTAAAGTATACCATTATTTTAATATTTCTGTATTTTCTTACTTCTGTTTTTCATTTTGACGTTTATTTGTTTTATTTACTTTATGTTATTACAATTTAGTTTATACGAGAATGTAAAAGCAACAAGCAAACCAGCACTCTTTTATGAAGCCATAGTTTAATTTATTTTATCATTTTTATTGATACGTGTATCAAGATTGTACGTGTTTTGTTTTTAATAAATTTATTTTCTGCTTTTCTGCATCCTCCAATTTGCAACACGAGTTTATAGTAAGTGCTGACAGAAATGGAAATCGACAAGAAATATCTCGCAACATAAATTGAGCTCGGCGTTTGAGGCTGACGGTAGTTATCTGATTTATATGCATTTACATCCAGTGGTTGTAGTAACTTGAAAATAAATATGAGATTGTTGTGTAGCGTGCGTAAAGTAGGCCTACCACTAGAGACCTGTCATTAAGCGGACCAGTGTGGCACGTGATTCTATCTTTAATCAGATTTGGAAAGAAATATTTTTATTGGCTATGTTGAGAGAATGCACTGTTTTGTTTGGGGAATTCTAATCAGGCAAACCGGAAGATAGTCCGAGGTGGGTGTGATAGCTTCATCAGTGTCTGCTACTAGCGATGCAGTTAACAAAAAATATAGCAGGTTGTGAAAGCAATAAATAATTCAATAGACATTTTATAAAAATTCATAATAAACGGTTGAATTTTGATGATGCTGAAATTGAGTAATTTATATACATCAGTCATTACTTAATATGCACGTGCTCTCACCTTTTTATAAAAGATCTTTCTTATGTGGTATTGAAACTATTGCCCCAACCTTGTTAGATCGAGAAAATTAAGTTTATTTTATATTTCAACCTCGTGGGTAAATTTTATGCCTTCCTGTTGTCCGTCTGTAAATATTTCACTTGGTTAGCAGTTAGTATAGGCTTCAGTGCGTGCATTACTTTTTTTATGCTGAGTATAACACTCCATTACAATTGGAAACATAAATAGAGAAGGAGAATAACAATATGTAATTCTTTGTATCCCCCTCCCAGCGCGCAATGGTTAGGTCCGCGACCACCAGCAGGACTACGAAACCACAAATTCTACTATCATAATCGCACAAGATCCGGTAAAATGGTTTGCATATTAAGTAATGACTGATGTATATAAATTACTCAATTTCAGCATCATCAAAATTCAACCGTTTATTATGAATTTTTATAAAATGTCTATTGAATTATTTATTGCTTTCACAACCTGCTATATTTTTTGTTAACTGCATCGCTAGTAGCAGACACTGATGAAGCTATCACACCCACCTCGGACTATCTTCCGGTTTGCCTGATTAGAATTCCCCAAACAAAACAGTGCATTCTCTCAACATAGCCAATAAAAATATTTCTTTCCAAATCTGATTAAAGATAGAATCACGTGCCACACTGGTCCGCTTAATGACAGGTCTCTAGTGGTAGGCCTACTTTACGCACGCTACACAACAATCTCATATTTATTTTCAAGTTACTACAACCACTGGATGTAAATGCATATAAATCAGATAACTACCGTCAGCCTCAAACGCCGAGCTCAATTTATGTTGCGAGATATTTCTTGTCGATTTCCATTTCTGTCAGCACTTACTATAAACTCGTGTTGCAAATTGGAGGATGCAGAAAAGCAGAAAATAAATTTATTAAAAACAAAACACGTACAATCTTGATACACGTATCAATAAAAATGATAAAATAAATTAAACTATGGCTTCATAAAAGAGTGCTGGTTTGCTTGTTGCTTTTACATTCTCGTATAAACTAAATTGTAATAACATAAAGTAAATAAAACAAATAAACGTCAAAATGAAAAACAGAAGTAAGAAAATACAGAAATATTAAAATAATGGTATACTTTAAACACGCGCTACCCTGCAATCATAGGCCTACTACTTCACCGACTGAATAATTCATTTTTGCCGACTAGCAGTGTGCATTCTCTCAACATAGCCAATAAAAATATTTCTTTCCAAATCTGATTAAAGATAGAATCACGTGCCACACTGGTCCGCTTAATGACAGGTCTCCAGTGGTAGGCCTACTTTACGCACGCTACACAACGATCTCATATTTATTTTCAAGTTACTACAACCATTGGATGTAAATGCATATAAATCAGATAACTACCGTTGTCATAAACATGTCCAACTAGCAGCTTAAGTGACGTTATTGCATGCGCATGTTACATTTTCCGTAAAAGCACGCGGAGTGTTGCTCGGTACAATGTAAAGCCTGCGTTGTCGAAGGACTACATAAAAATCAGAATTTCCTTTAGTTGAAGGTAATAATTTATTGCATAGCTAGGCAACAACTACCAAATAACGACAAAACGAACTACGTCGTTTCTTCTTCTGCTTCTTCATTTCATGGTTTAGACATAAATGGTTGTTCCGTCTCGGTAAAGTCACATAAATTTGTTCTCACGTTCCACGACTTCTAATGTCACACTTGCCCGCTGGACTGCTTGCCTGTTTTCGTCCATTCCGTCGACGTGTTCCCACCATTTTAATCTGTAATCGTCTATTCGCTGGTTCGGATTATAGACGTTTAGCTCGTTCCGAATGCAGTCGTTCTGTCCAACTGTGTGGAACCCTTGACTCTTCTCAGAGAAAGCACTTCAGCTGCTTCAAATTGTAGACATGTCTCGCTTACATTCCTCACTGTCGTACATCTGAATCGGGACAGCAGTGGTTTTGTATAATTTTAATGATAGCGTACAGTCAGTCGCCCTCTGGAAGGACCTTCTGGGAGGATTTTTGTACTGCACCTTGTGTGTCCTTCCACCAGGGTGTGAGTTCCTTACGACAATGATGAATATGAAAATATTTTTCTACTCCTGTAGTACTGAACAACTTACCTATTACAGTAATTTCTTATTTTCCTTACAATTACCTATTTAGTGTGCACATGTTCTAACCGAATCTCATATCCACTGTAACCTATAACATATGCGAGAGAACATGTCAAAATATCGATGAAATCTTTCCTTCACTATCGTATGACATACTACGGATACCTTTCCTGATATTTTTTCCTCTACCCACAACTACAAACTTTTCAGTGTAGTGTTAAAAGTAATTAAAATGGAGATACTTAATCGGAAAAAAAGCTAATTTTTTGTAGAAAATTATAGAACTGGAGAGGCCTAACTTATTACAACCTGACATAACCTGTGTCCGGATCATTTTCATAGCCACGTACTCAAAATGCAACCATTGATGTTGTTAGCAGGGTAGGAAGTAATTTTTGATTACGCTTACTAGTATTTTAGCCGTACCGTTGTAAATAATAGCGAAAATAAGGCGCTATTTACCCTCACAGCAGATGACACCGAACACTCATTCTCATGGATAAACGAGAGGTAGCTTACACCATGTTATTGTTACACCAACAACTTGACGAATAACTCTACAGAGAACATTTTATCATCGGCAGAAGAATGGCAAAAAGATTCGCTACCTCTAAATTACAGACTGACAAGGAGCATGTCAAAGGCGAAATAATAATAATGTTTGAGCACGCGACCTCTTTATATTATTATTGTTATTATTATTATCACACGCATCTGTGCAACTCCGTCATCATGGCACAACAGGTTCATTACGTTTTATAGGTCGCTTAACATCGCACAAAAATGCTACGCGACGTTACACAATTGTACGGAGAAACCCACGCTCTATGTCATAGAACTTGGTTACCACGCTAATTTCGTAACACATCAGTCCGTAGAATTCTTGTACAGCAGTCATCACCGCATATGCTCGCGGTACGCGAACAATACAATGCGGCTTACCTCTTGAAATGATTTTCATGACTGTAAAGACAACCTGCACACAAACGGACGAAAGACATGACAGAAACTAAAATCCGACTACGATTCCCACACAAACACTAAGGGTTACATGACTTCCAAGGACAGCCATTACACTATGGCTTCACGAATACAACCAAAATGGAATATTATCAAATGTCTATGTACGCTGAAAACAGTAGATCTAACATTTTTTTGCTACTGATTCAACAAATATCTAAGTTCTTGTACTACTGGATTTAGCGGTCAGTAGTCCTAATGTGACGATCCCTTTATCTGTCAATGTCCGAAAAATGCTGACCTGTGTTGTCGATATTACTTACAAACCGTACAATTTTGTTTCCAGAAGTTCAATTTTGTCGTTTTTTGCAAACGTATTGTCTCTTATCTTGAGTGCCACGAGATTTTATGACACAAAGTAACACCAGCGTCTGAGGAGGGATACTAGACATATAATGTCCTTGGCTTTGTTCATATTGTTCTTGCTCTTACCGTTCGAATCACACCTGTTGGAGACCAAATCTGTTACAGAGGCCATGTGTACTGGAAGTAGCGAACTTTAAATACGGATGATGCGAGCGACGACCATATAGGAGAGTTAGTACTGGTTCGTAACAGACAACTATCCTCTTTTGACATTGTATGATTTTAATAAAAACAGATATCGGATTTAAATAATAATTCCGTACTTGCAATATACAATCCATGTACACAAACTTATATATCCTTTGTTGGGGCTGTAATTATTACTAAACAGTAATACATGCTTAGAATGAAAATATTTGCTATGATTTTAGTAACGTACAACACCAGCTTAACCCAGAGAGAGAGAGAGCGAGAGAGAGAGAGAGAGAGAGAGAGAGAGAGAGAGAGAGAGTGAGAGACTGCAATGTGTCAGTGTAAAGTCGTGTCAATGACCTCGAATTGCTTCCGTCGTCTGCGAGCGAGAGAGAGAGAGAGAGAGAGAGAGAGAGAGAGAGGGCGTTAATATTTGTCGAATAAATATAAACTTTCTAATTTCATATACATGCGTGCGGTACTGACCACAGAGAGAGAAACATACACAACAAGTGTGAGAGAGAGAGAGAGAGAATTTAAACTGATAATTGTTTTATTAAAATCTTACAATGACGAAATATTATTATTTCATTGTTTACGATATATATATTTAATGCAAAAATGAATTTTTAAAATTACAATCGTCTGTAAACTATATTTAACTCTTACCGTTCGAATCACACCTGTTGGAGACCAAATCTGTTACGGAGGCCATGTGTACTGGAAGTAGCGAACTTTAAATACGGATGACGCGAGCGAATAAAAAATAAAGCATGCACGACAAACATACTCTCTCGAGTCTCAGATTCTGGCGAATGCGTTGCTCATATAGTTTGAATTTCCCACCGAAGAAAAATGTTGGCAGATCTGTTCTATACACACAATAATACAGGATTGGTAAACCTGATCATATATTTTAATATACACTATAATACACATATCAAGTTTGAACCCTGCATAGGTTGGTAAACCTGATCATATAGATTTAATATACATTATAACATACAACAAATTTGAACTCATGCAAGGTTGGTAACCCTGATCATATATTTAATATATACAATATAATTCATCAAGTCGGAACCACCCACCCACCACCCACCTCTGATATGCAAATCAGCGTTATTTAAAAAATAAAAAAAATATATTTGCGGATGCGGGTGGTCCATTTGGGAATGCTGCGGGTCCAGCTGATTGAAAGTGAAAGTGATCTAGGCTCGCGAAAGGCGGCATATATTCGCGGATATACAAATCAATTTAATTAAAAAAATAAAAATATCAAATTAAAAAAATTTATTCGCGGAAATTCGCGGTCCAGTAGAAAGTGAAAGTGATTTAGGCTCGCGAAAGACGGCATATAAAAAATTATATTCGCGGAAATTAGAAAGTGAAAGTGATTTAGGCTCGCAAAAGGCTGCATATATTCGCGGATATGCAAATCAATTTAATTAAAAAAATAAAAATATCAAATTAAAAAAATAAAAAAATTTATTCGCGGAAATTCGCGGTCCTTTGGGATGCTGTGGTCCAGCGGTGGTGGGGAGAGCGTGGGAAAAAATATTGGACCGTGGGAACGGCGGCATCTCTTTGATCTAGACCGTGGGAAAGGCGGCATTCCTTTGTGAGTTAGAACCGGCATTTTCCCTCTACTACAAATTGGTTTATTTTTCGTTTATTAAGTGAAGTTCTAGAACAGTGTACATTAGAAAAAGGAGTTTATTCAAAAGTCACGATTTAACAATAAACACAAAGAGCAGACTTTTACACTGCTACATATTCTCAGTCCTCTTCTACGGTATGGAATCTTGGACTTTGACTGAAGCCACAACTAAAAAATTGGAATCTTTCGAAATGTACCTTTACCGTAGAATACTGAGCATTTATAGACAGCACGTATAACTAACGTTGAAGTTCTTAGAAAGATGAAGAAAAAAATAGAAGTTATTAACATAGTGAAAATAAGAAAGCTTCAGTATCTGGGACATATCATAAAAATGAACAAAAATTTCACTTATGGCAGTCCATACTACAGGGGAAAGTACTTGGAAAGAAAGGGGTTAGGCGACCGGGAATCTCTTGGCTGAGAAATTTAAGGACCTGGTTTGGCATTAATACAACTGACTTATTCCGTGCAGCAGTGCAGAAAGTTAACTAGTCTGTATGACATCCAACACCCAAAACGGTTAATAACTATCAGAATAAGAATAATATGAAGAATAAGTAATGTTCTAGATTAGTCAAAATATAGGCCTATCATTTGTTTTTGAATTATCATTTTTATTTATAAACTTTTCGTCTTGTATCGTACTATTAAAATCAAGCGCCATTTTTCTCAGCCACTCTTCAGTAAAACTATACGTTTATGTAAAATCAAATACTTGTGAGATTTTTTGTATAATTTAATTTAAATAACTATATACAGAAATTTAAGAAAAGTATAGAGAGACAGTACATTCTATCTTAAACTGTAAATTGTATTCGTGTAGAGTAAAATCGCCCTCAATGGTACCGACATTTAGTTAGATATTTACTAAAATAAAATCTTAATTTTCACTTTAATTCATGAGTGCGATTTTACGAAAATACAAATAGTAATACAAGATATATTTTTAATCCATTTAAAAATGTAAGTAGAAGAATATTTGTTCTTATTTTTACTAAGTTATACTGATAAGTTACTGGTATGTTTAATAATATACTGATAAGTCGATAATGTTTAGATTTGCGATGTATATGGTGACATGATCTAAGTTAATTTAAATAACGAAGTCGAGACATTTCCTGAGTGTCAGATATACTAAAAGTCTAGTCAGAAATAACTGACATACGCGCTGTAGAAACAAGATACAGGCCTACGAATGCCCTCGAAGTCGACATCAACGGCCAGTGCAACAAGAATTAATTCTAGAAATTCAATTTTCCTCTATAAATATGTATAATGTTTCTTAATCACACGGGGTCGATCCAATTAATCAGTTACTGACGAACACAGTCAATTCACTAATCTGTAAAGTCAGTGCTTGTGTTAAAAAGCTTTCTGTAGAATGTCGACATATGGTTAATATTATATGAGATATTATTATGGTCAACAATTTAATATTATTTGTTTTGTTAAATTCTCTTCTTTTTATTTTTCTCCTTCTTGTTCTGTACACGAATTCACACTTTTCCCTGTAGTTATTTGCAATTTTGAACTTTGCCATTATACCTGATTTTTTTGTACTCATAACAATAATTATTCACAAACTTCACTTAATAGTACTTCTGTTAATTTTTTTTCTTGCAGTCACTGAAGATTGTCATTCCTTCACTGTTTCAGGCAAATTTAGATAAACGACATAGGAAAAATAGTCTTCTCAAAATTTCTCATCTCTAACAGTCGCTTCTATGGTTTTCTTGTAAGATTCGATTTACATACTAATGCGATTCTTAAAATCAATATTAATCGATAGCGCAATACGCTCATTACAAGTTATAATATTTCGGACATTAGCAATCGTAAGTTAAAATTAATAAACACAACGTTTTGACCTCTATAGATTCAGAATCGTATTCAGGCGAACAATAAATTAATACAAAGATAAATCAATCACTAGCAAATAGATATCTTAAAAAAAAATTCAAACATTAGTTATAAAATATAGTGGAACATTAGTTGTTTACGTTGCAACAACGGGAGGAATCCTTCTTTAATGTAATGGCGAGTACTGGTATTTTATTAATATTATCTTAGCACTATGTTTTATAACTAAGTTTTGGAGTTTTGGCAATATCTATTTGATAGTAATAGCTTTACCTTTGTATTAATTTATTGTTCGCCTGAAGACGACCGCTGATTCTATAGAGGTCGAAATGTTGTGTTTATTAATTTTAACTTGCGATGGCTGATGTCTGAAATATTATAATTTGTAATTACTTTTTAATGCTGTGTACATACTAGTTAAATTTTTATCAACTTGAAGAGTGCCTCATAAAAATTCTAAACTTTCCATAAGTTCTTTCTCCTGACAAGATTATATATTTTTTACAGTATTCAAAGAAGAGTGTAAAAAGTAAATACAGTATACTCTTTTCTCACCTAACTATAATTTTTCTATAAACACATCGACGTCTACTGGAATCACATTCATTTTTGTCAACTATTGACCTTCGATATACCAATTAAATGTCTTGAAATTTGGTGTATAAGTTTCTGATGCAATAATGAAAAATTAGATTTGTCATAACAGTGATTGTCAACATGTGAGACGCGTCCCAGGTCAGGGCGGTGGGGGGTGACAGGATTTTAAGGGCGGAGTCGTAAGCTTGTCAGAAAACAAGAGCAGCAAGGAAGTTCAACATAGGAATCCAACGTGTATAGATAGAAATGTCCCCGTTCTGTAATCAAATATAATAAACTTTAAGTTTTAATATCTTTATTTTACAAACATGAAAAACTTTAGGAAAATTTAATTTGTTAAAAATATAGTACGGAGGTCAGTTGAAAAGTTTTGGGAGCGACATCTACACCTCAGTGGTAGAAATAAAATCTTTCGCGTGCTGCAAGAGGTATATTTCGCGTAAACACTTGTTAATTTCCAGATATATCTCTCAGTTCAATCACTTTTTACCAGCTATTTGAAATTTTCTTGTCACGGTTGGTTTTAAAATGCAAAAAATCAAACATCGTGTGGTGATCAATACTCTGTTAAAAACGTTTTAGTCCCAATGGAAATCAAAACAAAATTGTAAATGTGTTAGGAGATGCTGCGCCTTCAGAAGCAACGGTAATTGGGCACACTCGAGTTTAAACGTGGTCGTACAAGCACTGAAGGTTGTTCCAGCAGTGGACGTCCAAAAAGTACAACAAAAAATGGCATTACTGAAAAATTTTCATAGGGTGCTGAAAGACCGCAGATTGACTAGTAGATAAGGTTGCGGAAATCATAGGCACCTCATATGAGCGTGTGCATCATACTTTAACTGAAGAACTTGATGCGAAAAAGCGTTGTGCAAGATGTGTCCGCATCTGCAGTTGTTGCATTCTTTGGCCGTCCAGTGCGACCACGATTTCAGTGCTCCTACGACCACGTTTAAACCTCAAAAGCCTACTTAAAAACCGTTGGTTTTGAAGTCGCAGATTCTTCGGACACATTTCAAATTTCGTTTTGAATTTCCGTTGGCGCTAAACAATTTTTAACAAAGAATCACACCACGATGTTTGATTTTGTCAGTTTTTCAAAACACGCATGTCAATTTTAAATAACTTTTAAACAATGAATAAATTTATGGATAGATTTGAAAATTAACAGTACTTTACATAAAATAGAAATCTTACAGCACACAAAAATTGTACATTTACCGCTAAGCTACTGATGTCGCTCCGCGAACTATTCAACTGACCCTCGTATTGTAAAACTGTTTATTTATAATGCTTGAACTAATGTAATCAATATTTTTTTTAAACAGTTGTAATGGAAAGCGACAAGGAAATTTAATTTAATATAATTCGGACAAAGTTAATAACAGTTTATGCACATATGCCTTGTCACACACACACACACACACACACACACACATTGCAACAGTACACAGGACATGAAGTTCATTTAAGTGGAATACTAATGCTATATAACATTTTCTGATGGGCATAGACATGTTTTAAATTGATTTTGTTCTTTTCTTGTAAAGTAGTCATAAGTTTTGAACCAAGCTATGTTTAAAAAAGTAAATATGTTATGTCAAAATGTTCAGAATTTTATTCTCTTTTATGTCATATAAAATATTTGTGTGTAAGTGTGCAAGTGCGCGTGTTATTTACATTTTATTTAATAACTTCCAGGAAAATTAACATTTCATTATGAAACTTGGACAGAGTGTTCTCATGGTTATAAGCTACACTTCCCATATAATCAATTCTCCACAACTATAATTTTTGTTTTTTTTTATGAATTCAATCTTTTTTATTCTCGTTATCTTCAAGAAAGTAATTAAATCTAGACAGGCCTTTGCAGAATCGGACAGAGTTTAAGCCTGATTTCAGTCTATCTGTGTTCTCATCTGTGACGTTGCCAAAGTTTCAACCAATCAGAAGGTCTAAAAATTATTTGAGTCGGTCGCTTACAGCGTACGGATAGCACAGTTTCTTCTTAGAACTCGTTATTGAAAGACGTACTCGCTGCCACGAGTTTTTCGTGACAAGACAGGTCGTTTTCCTGTAGACTTAGAAGTTGGTTCACGGTTCGAGATCTTCAAAACCAATACCCCTCAGAGAACTCAAATAAAAAATAGATCATTCTAGTGCTTTTCGAGTATAGTAGAAGATTTTTCGGAGGAGGGTCAAAATATCTGCCTACATATTTTGATAGTTACGCGAGAAAATTTCAAGAATCCGGAGTTTGTGTAAGATCAATACACCCAGATCTATTGTACCCAGTTTTAAAATCCCTGAGAGTAAGTAAATTTAAATTGTAAACAGTAACAGTTCTTATCGCAGTGTGTGTACGTGCCGAGACGTGATTATTCTAGGGGTTGATCTTCAGTCGACGTGCAGAGTAGCAGGAGCGAGCAGTGTGCGGATCACCTGGTCCCTACGCAAAAAATCGGAATTCAACGGACCAAGTAACATAGTTGTAAAACAAGTCCACAGACTCAATTTTAAAAGACAGATTTTTAAATAAACAATTTTATGTTATAAATTAATAAGACAATAGTAAATTTTAATGTTTTAATTCAATAAATATTCCTACCTCCTGATATAGACTCTGTTGTAATAATTTCTATATATTACCTGTCTATGGAGTATTAAATTGTATCGTTGCAATATATAAAGGCCCGTTCAAGGTGTTGGTTTCTAATAGAAGTGTTTAAAGGAGTGCCATACATTTTACAGGGTTGAAAACCTCTGTTTTTACAGTTTGAACAAACATTTCTCTCATCTTTTACTGTAAATCTGCATCATTGTTGATGTTCTCTCATTGTGAAAGATATGGTAATCTCTGGTATCCCGTTAAAGTGATGTAATAGTTGTGTTTGAAGTGTATACCTCCTCCCCCCTAAAGTATTTCCACACAGTTCTACATATTTTCCACAGATTTGCTTTCCCTTTTTTAAGGTTGGTAATACATTTTCACGTCATTGAGTAAAAAGGAGTCGTACTATTTAATTTGGAAAGTTTTAGTCGGCAGTATTATAATTACCGATAAAGTTTCGTTCCCGAATATCATCTGATATCACTGTGATATTTTTATTGTTCGTAGAATCAAGTGATATATTATTTAAATAAGAATATGTGGTAAACGTTATGGCGATCCCTCTACAGTCCTATGGGTGTGAATTATAAACAACAACCAAGGAAAAAGAAAGTAAAAAATACAGGCTTTGGAAGTAACGTTCTTAAGAGGAGTTAAAAGGTGTTCTAAAATTAACCGTCTAAAGAATGAGGCTATACGAAAAGAATTCAAGTTTTTAACTTGAATGAAAAATTAAAAGATTACAAACAACTGTAAAAAGAATACTTTAAAAGAATGTCAGATTCTAGACTGGCTAGACCGGAAATACAAACACAGGACACATGTGTATGGGTAGACCTAGGAAGAGATTGCTGCAGGACCTTTGAAGGAGTCACCTTGCCTATGACGAGTTGTGAAGATGATGACGTGATAAGCCCTATAGGGATTGTATACCACTTTAAAATCATAATATATTATACATAAACGGTATGTGTTCAGAGACATTTTGTAGGATCAAACTTGCATAAAAGTACACACGCTCTAAAATAAAGGGATGACGCCAACACGCTGATATATAAGACTTAGACAGAAGAAGGAAGTATATAAGAAATGTGTTAAGGAAAAAATTGAGAAGTTTCAGGAAAAAGCAAATTTATAATTCCAACCTGTTTCAAGCATATCTGTTTCAAAAATGCTAAAGCAATCCACGTCGACATTAAACATACTGTCAGTACATTACTTATAGTGACTGAGAACATTATCGACAATGTTAACGTTTACAGCACTCTCAGCATTTACGTTTCCTGTTTGTAGCGTAACGCATTAGCGTAAAAGTTACGTGGGTAGAATGCTAATATTGTGTCGCGACTGTTAATAGTTTATAGCACTACAGCATCAGGTCGCGCAAGTTTGACGTCACAGGTCGTAATAAAGTACCCAGATGTAATTCACGTCACTCGACTCTCATTAATGTAGACGGCTTTAACAATTTAATTTTAACGTCAATAAATTGTAACTAGTTTATTAACGTCAAGTGCAAATACAAGAGTAGCGTCAGAATAAACATTAAGTGCATTGTGAAGTCATAAACTTTATTTTGATTAATTGTTAATTGATAAGAGAATTATATTTCAGCAATAACTTTAGTGATAAAATATGTAGGCTATATTTTCTTAAATAAGTTATAAATTTTTGTAACAGATCCATTCCGTTTTAATAAAATTTACACGTCATTAAAAGCAGATTGAAAAACAAAGAGTATAAAGAAATATGATGCTCCTAACAAAATGAAATATAGAAATAACGAAAATTTAGAATTGTATGCTTTGTCAATAGTACATACAAAGTTGATATTCCTTAGACCATATGGATTCTATTTCAAAACATTGAAATAGACACAAAAAATAAAGAGGCAGTAAAAGAGTTCATATACTTGGCTCGCAGATAAACAACAATAACGACATCACCACTGAAATAAGAAGACGACTATATCTCGCAAATAAAACATATGATGGATTAAAAAACCACGTAATATCTAGCTTTATCTCAAAAAGCACTAAATGTAAAATCTACAAAACACTTATCAGGCCAGTGCTGACATATGCTTCCGAAACCTGGACAATGAAAAAAAATAGGGATAGACTACTAGGTTGCTGTCAAAGACGTTTTCTAAGATCAGTATTTAGAGGAGTACAAGAAAATGGAATGTAGCTTAAACAATTAATATACATTTTTGAACTGTTGAACCGTCTGAAGTAGAGCATTCGTATATTTACGTTCTTATGTGTTTACTTCCACTTTTTTACAATTGATTTTTTTAATTATATTTTCGTTCTTTTTTAATCTGTTACTTTAAAATATTTTAATTTTACTTTTGTTTGTGATACTTTTGATTTTATTATTGTCACCAATTAGAGAAAACATTGCGCTCAAATAAAGCAGAACATTAATTTTTTATATATCAAGTTTTGAGTTTTTATCCTTACCTACTTTGTTGATTACCTACTTGTGTTGATTTCTATTTCTTGTCGTTCTAAATTATCTCTGAATGGAGAAATATTTTTATTTATATTATACCATTAAACTGGTATTAACGTTTTAGTCGATGAGAAGAAACATACCATTTTTTAAGAAGAAAATACCGACTTGTTTTATAGCTGGAAAAAGATTAAGCATGAGATGTATTAAAAACACACGGCACCGATTTAGAAAAAAATTGGTAACTGCTTCTGCTGGATCACCTGTCATAGACATGAAGAAAAACTGCTGATGGTCTGTTGATCGAGATCCAAACGACCAGCTAGAAGCGAGGTTGCTTATGATGACGATGATCGGCGATACTGACGTTAAAGTGAGTGATGGTATACCGTGAGTTACTCAACTCAACTGAAGATTAAATCGCTTCAAAAGAAGCACCACAAGACGTCTTAGCATGTCGCAGGGTGACAGGCGCTTCCTTCCGACTTCCTCGTCTTGACCTTTAAGAAGACAGCACTGGCTAAGGAAATCCGATCAGGAATCCATCAGCTGAGCGCGAGACCATTTATCGTTCAGTCCGTGGAGTATTTCCAGTGTTTACGTTTTGGGCACACGGCAGTCACACGCTCCCGAGTCAATATATTCTTGTGAGGAAGTCAGTCCATAGCAACCCTTGTACGGAACCGGTCGGCCTTAACTACGGTTGCCGACATTCTTCGAAGTGAGGCAACTAACCTGTGTATAAACAGGAGGAAACGATACAAGAAATAAAAAATCAAAGAAAATCAGCTACCTCGAAGCGAAGAAAACTGTTTGCCCGGCGAACCAGGGCAAAGTTAGTTTTACATAGTCTGTTAAGTCTACACAAACACAAATCGTGCAAGAGATAAAGCCTGCAGTTACGATTTATCAAGCACACTTTGCAAAATTGCAATCAACAGCGGATTCAAAAATGATAGAACTGCGACTGCAGTCACCTGCAGTGCGGGCGAGGGTACTGCCCCGTCCACCCAAATACACCAGCGAGGACTTTGTAAGAATAAAATCGGGAACAAGAAATGTTCCCATGGAGCAGAAGATAAACTTATACCGGAGTTCAGCTCCACTGCCGATACCAGCGAATTCACCGCCTCGGTGAGCAGGCAGAGCTCGGCAATCTACAAATGATGAAGAAAGACTGGAAGAAAGGTAAGCCAGAGAAGTAAGCATGGTCCGTAACAACTGACACTTCGACATCCAGCATGGAGACCATCCTTCAATGGAATATTAATGGTTGGGCATAGCATTGTCGCGAACAGTAGTTGGTACTGGCCAGACATACATCGATATGTGTGTGCATGCAGGGAAACACATTTGACGTTACAAGAACTTTCCAACGTGAAGGAATATGAGTACTTCCTCTGTGATGTCACAGCGAAATGAGAGCTACGGTAGGTTTTGGTATATTTCTTAACAACACATAAATATCCTACCGGACGTATCCCGCTCACTACAGTTTACTACAGCTACTGAAGATAAAGATCTACTGCGTATATTTTTACAACACAAATAAGCCACCCCAATACCAGGGATAAAAAAGATGAATCTACTAATGTTTTGAATAATAAAATGTTTAAACTAATGAAAATAAAATGACAATAACACGACAAACGACGACGTGACCTAACCCAAGTGATTGACCAAAACAAACAGGAAAACAAAGAAGAAGGGAAAAAACAGAAACCAAATAAGATAAAGTCAATTGAAGGAAGTGAATGAATCCATAAAACCAAATGAAATAAAACCAAACGAGAAGGGGAGAACCAAATTAAAATAAAGCCAATGGAAAATGAAGGAAAATGAAGCCAATGTAAAATGAAACTAATCAAGTGTAAAGGAAATAAAGTGACCAAGGGATAAGAAACAAACCAATAATATAAAATATGTAAGGGAGAAATGGTACAAAATTCAATATCTAATAGAACACAACCTTATGAGGTATTAATTTAATCTTTGAAAGGAAAGACAAACAGTAGTGATAATATTTAATACTCAGGAAGGAAGACAGAAGAATAAAAGCAATCAGAAAATATACAGTAATTTTGAATAAAAATTCAAATATGATAACAATGGTAATAAACCATGCCTGAGCCAATCAAAGGTAATAGGTAACCATATAAACGATCCGTTGGTTACTAATTTTCCGTTAATTCTCATTACTCGTATAGTGACGCTTATATAGCAGGGACGCAAAATTTTGTATGGCATAAATTTTACATTAAAATGTTAAAAAACTAGTCAAAAGTCAAAAACCTATACAAGTGAGAAGGAGATGAAGAGTAATAATATTTAACTAATATCAAGGAACAATTTAAATGAAAATTAAAAGAAGAAATTCCCAAGACTAATCTGAAAAGGACGCCAGCAGCCTAAATCACTCAAAATTGATGAATTTTCCATTTCAAATGAACAACGATCTATCACAAACTTCTGAACTAATAAGTATCATTTAAATACCCAAATTCCAGGAATAAAAGCACTATAAATATTTCTCAAATCTATACGAACTCTCATTATGAATTGAAAATAATTTCCTTCAAGGATTAAATAAAATAAACTTACATATAAAAACTTGTTAACTAAAAAATAACCTCGCATTAGATTGCGAACTTTTGAAACACATATTATTACCCTGCAGAACAAATTGTAGCCACACTTTATATTATTTAAGTTCGAATAATGTAAGGTAGTGTACTTTTTTATTGTAATCATACTTAATATTTTCCTTGTAATCAAAAAGACTCCAGATTTTGAACGAGTATATGTGTAAACTAAAAACAGCAGCCATTACTGCATTGAATAGCTCGTTTCAATTTCGATTTCGTCAAACTGAGAGAAAGCGTTTCATGACTAATATCGGAGCAAATTTATTAAATACCTAATAATAATATTATTGTCAAACTGCATAATTACCAAACAATCATTAAAGAAACAGTACAGAGTGTAACCATTGTTTTTATTTCATAGGGAATTGTATTGTATATGTGTGTGTTAGCGAACTTACAGAATAGACGACTAGCGCTTTCGCTACCTGTTCGATACAGTAACCTGTACAAAGGCGGGAACCGATTCGAAAGCCGTCATCGCTGAAAACACCTTTTGAACACATTATTTCATAAATTTAATTGTTTTCAACAAATAATTTGGCGCCACCCGGGATTCACAAACCCCTATGGAAGTACAGGTAAGGTTTCCACTCGGTTGTACTGATAAATGTGACATCGCTACGGACTTCGTTAGCGGCAACCATTGATGTAACGACAAGGTGTGAGACGAACACACAAACAACACACAAACGTTGTACTGATTTTAAAATTACGACGTCGTAATAATAGTAGTAGTTACAGATTGGCGACCAACGTAGTGAGGCTAGAAAAGAACGACTAGCGGCGATTACAGGAGAATATGCAACATTCTATTGATTACGAGATTTAAAGCTAAACAAGGAACTGAAGGAACCGACCAAGAAGAAATGGAAGAAATTGAAGAAATTATCGGAGAATTGTTCGAAGAGGATCCCCAGGAGGACCAACGGCGTACGGTGAGAGACATAACTTGTGACGATTTAAATTGTAAAAATAATAAAGAAAATAAAAAATTTTAAAAATTAAGGTTGCGAGCTATTAAGCCATTTAAATCTCACTGTAATAATATAAAAAAACCTGTATGTACTCAGTATGAGAGGAAGCAGTAATTAGTTAGTACGAAGATACTCTAATAAAAAGACAGATTGTAAAGACTTATTAATATCGTATTTAAACCTTTGCTTGTTATCAGGCGCTGACCTGTTGATTCCAGACTCGACATGTTTTCCGAGTCTTGTGTAAGTTAGAATAAGATAAAAAACCTAATGTTAATAATTAAAAATCTGAAGACACAGATAGTCGCTAAAACAACCTATTTAAATTATGTATATTTATTTAGGGATAGTTTGTATAAATAAAAATGTTAACTTAAAGAGAGACAGGGACTATATTCTCGCGCAGTAATTGCCCCTCTACCATTTTGTCCAGTACCAGACGAAGCGAGCAAAAATCTCTCTCTCGCTATGGTGACTTCGTGCAGTACAGACGTACGAGCTATGCTCT